>OX376185.1:8663972-9263972 GCA_947363905.1 Lithophane semibrunnea
TGGTTTTTTGTAACCTTGGCTATATGTAACAAGGCCAACATTCTGAAAAATTTGTAGAAGAAATGAAAGGAGTTGAACCTAATATTAATTAGTTTTTTTCTCATAATTAAAATAATAGTTTGGCGATGGTTTAAAACTGTTGTCAGTTTGATGTTTTCGGAACCTTAAGTTTTTATGCTGGTATGACAAACAAAAGTCGCACAGGAGGAGTGAGGAGAGAAAGAGTTTCCTATTTAAATTTTGTTCTTACGCTATCGTCTTCGCCGTAATTAGGTATTTTCGAAGCAGCAGTATACACGTAATCGTTTTCAAAAGGGATGATCATATTGTAGGAAGCAATAAGAGTCAATTTCATCCAGTTAGCCTTCTTCAGAACTTTGTGATGCACACTGTTGAGTGGATTTCGTTCTACAGTCAATTCCATCGTGAGAAGTGGCAGGGTGTCCCAACTCTTGCGCTTCAATGCCGACGGCAGGACCATTGGTTCCATTCGTTTCTTAATACATATTTTTTGATTTTCTGGAAGGATGATTGATGTTTTTAGGCGGATTTTGCTAGGGAGCATACAAGTTAGATTAAAGATAATGAATTTCTATAACATTAGACACGTCTGGGTTTGGTACAATTAGTACTTTAGGTCTGTAGAGTTTCGTGGAAACTTTGTCAGTTCAGACCGCGACATGAAGCGGCGAGACGCTGCCCGCACTTTTTATCAATTATCGAACTTATTTTCTTCACGAAAAGGTATAATTTCGTGTACGCTGAGATGCGCGGTGCTGCGCAGCGCGTATACCTTATTGTGTAGTAAATAAATTCGATATTGTATCGGATCATAAAAAAGTGCGCGTCGCGTCTCGGTGTGAACTGACCCTAACACGTATATATAGTTATATACCCATAATAGCTAGATATATGTATCTATATTAATTTGATTACTTAATTATGTATGTATCAGAGAGATTTGTCAAACCTTTCATATCGGTAAAAATGGGCAAAATATCAACATTGCAGCAACTTATATCCAAACTTCGTTCCGACATGGTCATGTTTTCTTGATCCAGGCTGAAAACTTTGTTTCCATCTATATTTCGAAGAGGTTGAATTTGTGCTGTGGAACACAAAAGTACGAATGCAGAATAATTTAATAATTAAAGAGTTTAAAATTGAACAGGATTGACATGAATGTGAATTGTGATTATCATGCAGAGTAAATTACATCACATCTTAAGGTGGAGGAACGGGGGGAAGGGCGTCACCAAGTATGACATTGTGAGACAACCAGAGGGGGACGAGGCTTCGTGACGTCACTATGTATAAATCTAAATTATAAAACGGGTGATAGACGTGCGAGCAAGTATGCGTACTTATCGCTCGGCGAGCTTACTCGCCCGTCTGTCATGTCATCGCCGCGAGTCGCGAGTCGCGAGCTAATTTGACAATGAAATTCTGAGAAAGCTTCACGTGTGTGACCGACGGTGAGCCGAGTAAGGTCGCGAACTTAGAGACCGCGTACTTGTACGCACGTTTATCACCCACTTTATACTAGCTTCCGCCCGCAGCTTCGCCCGCGTGCTATGTGTATACAAAGTAGCCTATGGCTTTCCCCAGGATGCCAATCTCCTTGCCAAATTTTGTCGAAATCCGTTCAGTGGTTTAGGCGTGAAAATGTAACAGACAGACAGAGTTACTTTCGAATTTATAATATTAGTTTGGATTAGTATGGATATTTGTGTGGATGCGGTAAACCCTGTTTGCGCGATGCAGGATTTGTGTGACGTCAGGTCTTTGATGCGTAGTTCGAATGTGGCGTTGTAGATGCCGCCACAAGAGAAATGATGATCTTATTTAGGTTAAGGAATATATACGACGGTCTATAGCCTCCTTATTTAGACATGTGCTATAGCGCCTAAGACTTTATATAAAGCCCCATTTATACGATGCAAGTTTCTTGCCTGCGGCATACAATAAAATTGATGCAACAAATGACTTGCATCGTCTAAACACTGTTTAGGCAGTGCAAGTTTTATTGTTTCTTTAACTCATGGTACTATCGCACCGTGTAAACAAGGGTCAGTTCACACCGAGACGCGACGCGACGCGCAATTTTTTATGATCCGCAACCGCGCTGCGTCGTCGCGACGTTTCACGTCGCGGTCTAAACTGACCCTAAAGCTTTAAAGTATAGGTAGGTAAATACGATATGTCCAATAAGCATTGAGTACGCGTGCGCGCAACTCTAGAACGGTTTTTAAATATTATTTGTTTGGCAATGTGGTAGGCAGCAAAAATTAAAACCCAAATTCCTATGACATACCAACGAGTGGAGAATCAGCGAATAAACACATTTTCTCGTAATCTGAGGGATCATACAACATGCTGCCATTAGCTACTGAATGGGCCGGCTCCTCATCTCTAGCGCCTATCGGTTTGATGATAGCATGCAACAACAGTTGGTCGAAAAACGTCACTTTTATTGCAAAGTTTTTAAGATCCTGATCTGAGATGCGCAGACTCAATACTTTTAAAATCAACGTGTCTAATGGTGGTATTTCGATCTCTGGAAGCAGCTTTTCCTCTGACTTTGGTTGATTTACAGAGAACGACGACCGGCCCTGAAATAATGTAGGTAATTAAGTAAACTCTGAACGTAAGCGAAGCAAAACGTGTATAAAAGGATCGTAGCAGGTGGCGTTCTGTAGTTTCCACCATCATGGCAAGAAGGTGAGAGTATGTATGTAATTATTACAATATAGTTGTTTATGTGATTACAACATACTTACGGTTTTCTTCTTATTCATTTTTGTTTTATTTGCGGAACGATTTACTGTGAAATCTTTTTTTTACGTTCTTTAAAATGCAGCAATAGAACAATGGTTCTGTTACTTCTTTCGACAGTTGTCAGATTTGACATAAGCTTTTTAATTTTTGATGAAGACAAACTGTTTTTTGTTATTCAATAGAACCTTCTTCGATTTCTTGCAGGTTTCAAATGGTTAGCCTTAAACAGGTGATTACTTATCTTTTCTTCAGTTTCCATATGACTGACTTACACCCGGTTTCTGATTTGAGAAAAGTAGCAAATCTCAACTGATTATTCTCAAATACATAAGTATGAGCTTTTAAAATCGAATTTCGTTTCTGAATTATGATTTTTTAAACTCTAATCAAAACTGGAACGTGTTTACATTGATCAGGAATACTCAAGTAAATGATCAGTTGATTATGGTTTAACGAAATTCGATATTAAAAGTGCATACTTATGTATTTGAGAACAATCAGTTGAGATTTGCTACTTCTCTCAAATCAGAAACCGGGTGTTACATCCCGCAGTCATCATCTGCCTAGCCTTTTCCCCTTCTTGTCGTCACAATGACGCTGTGACTACACGATGAGAGATGAGAGATGCTGTGAGAGATGTCAAAACGAATCAGAAATGCGATCTTTTGACGCAGTAGGGCGAATCTAACGTTTTACATCTTTGCCGTTGCCACCATTTTCATGAAAATGGTTTTGTTGCCATCAAAAATAAGGTTTAATAAGAAGACTGTAATTTAATATTTTGTTTTATTTATATTCTTGATCAAAGTTTGATTTAAGGTTAATTAAAGAGAAGGTGAATAGGTGCGCTTGTGAAGTCAAATGTAACTCTTTTGGGTTCAGTTTACAGAATAAGTAGGCTAGAGTAAGTCGAACAGAAATTTTTAATTTAAAAAAGTAGGTACATCTTTAGGCTGTGTGACTGAATATTGCCGTAACCCCTTACAACTAAAATTCTTATTATCTAAAACAAAAAAATGATAAATAAATAATAACTCATATGACAAAAATGCACTCTAACTCACATGTTAAATAGAATGACTCAACAGCTACAATGGTCTTTTGGCGTTCGAATGACGTTGACAGCGGGCCGCTGTCAGTAAACATTTATACGTGGATTTATGCAATCGTTTTGAGAAATGTATTGAGAAACTAAGATGGCGGCGTTAGTTCCGATTTTGGCCACGCGCCAAAACATCCTTGTACAGCTATTATCTATTTACAATCGACGATGGACAATATTATCACCACGGTCTACAAATATTCACCTACCACCTAACCACCAAATATTTACCTTTTTAATTTATTAGCTCTAGAAAATCATTCATTGCCCTCACCATTACTTATCTACTACAACAAAGAATATGCACTGAAATTAAAATCAAAGCTATTATTGCCAACCCAATGTATTGTTTGTAATCACACTACAAAAGTGCCTCCACATAGTTACTTGGATGTCAGTTGAACCAGCATTAACGACCGATTATGGGAATCAAGCTTTATAAATGGTCTCAGGAAACAAACCATTGACTATGAGATTGAAGATTTCTCTCTTACTAATACAAGAAAAGGTCAAAGGTACAAACACATACAACTACAGAAAATGTGAACAGCCAGTACACCACACGTAGTGGAACTGACTGACTACCCATCGCTGGGCGAAGGTTGGTATATCTATAGCATCGCCTCACGGGGAGGTTATTTATCAAATGGAACAGTGGTTTATCAACAAAGGCAAAAATAGGCAAACAAGTGCACTAAAAATACAGAGTTGAAAATCTCAATACAAATGTTCAGTGTTGCTTGTTCAATTCCTCTAACAATTTATCCTGTGACGCTGGTTTGCGAGCATAAACAACGAGTAAACGGTAGCAAAACTGAACGCTTGTTTCGTAATTATTGTTGCATTTGGTCATTATCTGCAATTCTTTTAGTATGTCCAGGTAATCAGACATGAACTCATCGTTCTTTTCCTGCGGGATCTTGAAAGGATTGACCGCTGTGAGGGCACCTGTAAAAAGGAGAGAGGTTTCGTGAGTTTTTGTCTAGATATGTTTGCCATCTTGCCAAGCTTTTCCCCAATGTACGGATCCAGTGAGATGTCTTTTCTTACCAAGGATAAAGCCGTATTTAGTAGGTTCATCCCTCGTAGTTAAAGCCAAAATATATTAAACTTTTCTCTACACTTTTTAAAGTTAAGAATGTAGATTTGACTATAGTTAGCACACCTAACAAATTGCAGTTGCAATTTAGTGCTTTGATGCAACAGTGCAGAACTTTTAACGTGCACAACTTTTTACATAGTTCTCACATATAAATAATTTTATATGTGAGAACTATTTTTTTTTTTCATATAAGTACTTGTAACAGTTGCTGTCAATTTTTTTAGGCAAATATTCTATCATTGACAAACACCTAAATCTAATCTAATCTTATCTATGATGAGGGTGGATGGATGTTTGTTACTCTTTCACGTAAAAACTACTGAATGAATTTGGATGAAAGGATAGTTTATAACCTGGATTAACACATAGGATACTTTTTATCCTGATATTCCCAAGGGATCGAGACTTATGTGGGTGAAACCGCGGGGATAATACTCACTTTGCAAAACATGTAAGTCTTCGTACACAAATATTGAGTCTTTACACTCCACGTCGTAATCAACGAAACCAATCTTTTCCAACATTTTCTTTACTTCTTTTTCGGGATCCTGAAAAATATTTCATCAATTAATTAGTATTTGGGTATGTGCACAATTTACTTTTTTGTTTGATCCATTTTATAGCAATAAAAAACTACAACAATAATTAGGACAGTTAATTGATTCAGGCGTGACTTTGCGGAAATCCATTATAAAATACAATAGACGTAGATATATTTAGTAACCTATTCCGCTTAACATTCTAGAGTCATAAAAAACCCTGTAAGAAAACGACACCCGTTTCACCTCTCAACAAGGCTTCGTCAGGATGACGATTGACCAATTGCAAACCAGAAAACGACGTGTTGCCACACCGAGCGCTGGACGCAGAGGACTCTGCGTCCGTCCGTGAAACACGTGTCGATTTCTTACAAGGTTTTTATGACTCTTGAAGAATAGTTAGGCGGAATAGGTTACTAAATATAAATATCTACGTCTATTATATTTTTTTTAATAATTAGGAAAATCAATGTTTTTCACATACCTACTTATTTACCTAATATAAATCTCTCTCTTACCTGCGATTATAACTACAAAAAAAATCCTGTCTCTAGTATTAAAGCACAGGGGAAGAGATGGGAAAGGGTAAGAGATGGGACTAAACATTCTGACTTTCCGAAAAGACAATTTAAAAAAAAAATGAAAGGAATAATACATAAAATGAACCGACAAACATTCCTAGATATCTAATGATGAAAAACGATTGTCACCACAGAGTACTTTTATGATTGCCTCTTTGATTGATCAACGTATGATTATTAGCATAATGCTAGGTATTATTATTATTTACCTTTGAGTCATGATAAGGCGACACGAATCTATCGACGTCTTGCAGCCATTCACTCCACTTGTTGTTGCGTGCTAGAACACGGTACACGTCGAAGACAGGCGCTCCCGCAAGGAATATTGTGAAACACTCCCCATCTTCATTCAGCAGGTTGTAGATATTGGTGAATGCTCGTCTGAAAAGAGAATAATTTTCATATTAATTTAATAATCTAAAGTCTTTTGTCTATAGGTTTTTGTAATTTAGAGTCAAAAATCTCCTGTCTCCTGAAACGTACACCTAAGCTCCTACAACTTTAAGTGTTGATATACATCATTATTTTTCGTTTATGCTAAACCCGAAAAGGGGTCATTGTACTCATCATTTTGAACAACTTTTTCTATGGGACCAACCTTGAAATCGCGAAAAAAAAATCAGCTGTTCCATACATTTTGTCGATTTAAGTGAACACAAATGTATGGAACAGCTGATTTTTTTTCGCGATTTCAAGGTTGGTCCCATAAAAAAAGTCGTTCAAAATGATGAGTACAATGACCCCTTTTTCGGATTTAGCATAAACAAAAAATAATGTTGTATACAGAATATAACATAAATAACATTTTATCGCGCCTATATTCTCAGAAGGGTTAGGCAGAGGTGTACCTACCTGTACATTACACCCATATTTCGCCTATTTTATACGGTACGAATCTAGAACCACTTACCAGAGACTAAAGACTCCGGCTACTGAGAAATTCAGTAAAGGCTTGGAAAAACGTAGGATTGCATGTTTCGAGGTCGCTGCGTGTCGATTGATTGTCATAATTATCTAAAGTATAAATTAACATATTCAATAGTACGCTGATTTCCCGTTGAGGCCAAGGTCTTAAACCAAAGAGGACCGTCACCTCAAGAAGCTCTAGTCTATGCGTTCCTGCGTTAGCAAACATCACTTGCCTTTTTATTAATTTAAATGTTTTTAATCATCAAACTGTGTATTTAAATTAATGAATGATTATAATTCCTTTTGTTAAAGCTTTATCAATAAAGTGTGCAAAAACTTTAAAAACCGCATTTGGTATATCTGTCGCAGCCATATTGTATAACACGCCGTATTACAAATAGGCGCGCCCGATCGAAAAACGTCGCTGTTTTAAAATGCGGCTACCTTTCGGTCAGTCGGATCGTGGTGGCGATACATTCTACAAAGCGGCGTTCAACGTTTAGCTTTATTGTCAACAAGAAGCAATGTAGGGTGACTATAAGTTATGAATAACAAATCCAAAAAAAGTCAAAATATTTGAAATATCAAATTATTATAAAAATAAAAAAGTCTTATAGTATATATATACATTTTTTTAACATTCTTATATTAAAATGCTTACAAGCATGCAATAATTTGTTAGAATATGTACTGGTCATTTAATACTATGCTAGCAAATATAGGTTCTGAATGTTTTTATCTTTAATTTAAAATTTTATTTATCTATCTTAACAAAATGGGAACAAAACAAAATTCTAAATTCAATATTATTTTCACTTTGTTGTGACACCGTTGTCGATTGCGAAGCCATTTTATGATCATGCGGCCCGTGTCAGATTTCAAAGCGGAGTATCGAAGATGCGCCCGTTTGTATGTGGGCGCCACGTTACTAAGCCGCTTTGACGAACGCGAATTGCTCATACAATGCGGCGTACTTTATTTATTCTCTATCTATCTATTATTATTTCAGCCGAATTGAAATCCGGCTGAACGAAAGATAGCCGCATTTCAAAACAGCGACGTTTTTCATTCGGGCGCGCCTATTTGTAATACGGCGTGTTATACGCTAAGGCTGCGACATATCTATACTAAATTCTCTACTCAATGTTGAGTCTAGTTGTGGGAAACAAAGCGCTAATTCTGCCATTTTATAGGTTGGTTATAAGTAGATTCTACTACTTTTATTGAGACGTAAACGTTAAATATGGCACTAACGCTCGCGCCACCGGTGCGTTGCATTCGATGTTGAATTTTAGACTTGCATAGATTACGATAGTCACTTCTTTCAGCAAACCTGAAAATCTGTTAAAAGAATCGGTTTCAAAAGAAATTAATACGAGTAGTAGCCACCCAATTATAGGCCTGGCTCTGAAATATAAACGCTGCCATGCTGCAGTACTATTAAATTTAAACGTAGCTCTTTGCTTCTATTAGTTAATAGATCAGAGAAGTTTTATCTATTAGTTAATAGATCAGGGGGCCTAAAGCGACCACATTAGCAATTCCTCTAAAACCAATTCATTTCCTAAATTCCCAGCTGTCATTAACAATTCCTCTCATTTGACACAAAAGCAATTATTCATCATTGGAGGACCATTTTACGAATCTCCATATAAAACTGTCAAAGATGAATTATTTCGTAGCATGAATTGCACGTCAGTTTGACATTTTTCCTGTTATGATTCATAATTTTTACCTATCATGATTCATAATATTTTCCTATTATGCTCAGACCAACAAAAAAGGAAAGACAGATCACGCCGTACATCAAAAGTGAAGCCACAAAACCAAGCTCCTGCAAGTAAACACACAGGCTCACGCACACACCTACACTAAAACCAAGCTCATCGCTCCTAGTACGTCACGAGTCGTCGTCTAGCTAAAATCACCAAAACAAATATAATTATGCCTTCCTGTGTAGTGAAAACGTGTAAAAACAATACTAAATCACAGAAAAAGTCTCACGGAATCATTTTTCACTTGTAAGTACTTAAAATAACATCGTTTTTTAATTTAGATAACTATGAATTTTAGGTTATTTGGAACAAAAAACCTGAACGAATGAACGGACGAAAACAGTCATTTAAAGAGCGAGGGTTGCCATAATATGATTTCAAATTTCCCCATTCTATATTTTTTACTTCGAGTAATTATTATATGTCTGTTTTTTTATGCATTTAATATTTTAGATTTCCATGTAATACTGAAAATAAAAATAAATGGATAGTAGCTAATTTACTAACCTATTTATACACATATATATATATTTTTTTAACACTCAATTGAAAATTAATGGATAATTCTAAGTGAAAGAGCGGAGTCTCCTAACACAAGCAATTCTTGCATAAAAGGTGATCTCATAAATGCACTTTGTACTTAATTGTTTTTTTATTTTATTTCGCAATGTAAAAAAAAATGTTTTTGTTTCGGAATTCTTCCTAAAAATTGAGGTACAATACCATACTCAACAATATCTTACTCGTACAATATTAGCCTACCCAAAATATTATTCCCCAAGTTATAGGGAAAAACTTTAACAACTGACAACCCTTTTTACACACACATAGATAAAAAGGTGGCTTCACTTTTGATGTACGGCGTGATCTGTCTTTCCTTTTTTGTTGGTCTGAGCTATTATGGTTCTTAATATTTTCCTATTATGATTCATAATATTTCCTTTTATGATTCATAATATTTTCAGCAATGTACATTAGTACATTTTACATAATTATGTTTCAGCCTTTGAAGTCGATTTAAAAATTGCTTAAATTGACTGCCTACGATTTCTTAGCTGATGTTTTGAAATTTCAAAACGACTTCACATTTATTCTGGAGTAGGTATTACCTATCTATTATTCCATCTATACCCTGTAAGGTTAAAGTATCCTAACTAAGATTCTATTAGGAAATCTTACTGAAGTCTATATCTACCGTGAGTTTGACCATCGCGCTTATGACGATTGGAACTGTGGGGTGTAACTATGTATAACCCAATTTATTTTGAAAGGAAGTCAGTATTATGCACATAAAGAATATCAGCAGCTCAAGTTGATTCCGTAATCTATTTACCTAATTCTATGACAGTGATCACATCAAACAAAATGGATAAAATTAAGAAAATATAATTCCTGGTCAAGTTTCTATCAGTAGATTAAAAAGATAAAAGTAAAATTAAACAATGATGTAGTTTCCCACACTAGTAACCGCCATTATAATAAAATTGAATTTTAATTAAAGTATTTTAGGTAAACAAATGATTTAATATGTTGTAGTTGAAGATCTTTTCACATATTTTCTACACGAAACTGAGAGAAAAATACTCACTCTTGATCTATGATCCAGTGCAGAGCGTAGAACGAAAATACGTGGTCAAATTTTCCCTTCATCCCTTCAGGTAGGTCACCCTCTATGTTCAGCACAGTGAAGGAAGTCTGCTCGTTGCAATGATGGTCATTGGCGAAGTTCACCATCTTCTCGCTGATGTCACACCCGAGCAACTTGAAGTCAGTAGGGATGAATTTCTTCAGCATATTCGTGACGCTGCCATCTCCGCAACCTACGTCTAAGATATTGTTGTTACTCTTCTTCCACTTAATTTTTGGCGCGTGCTTTTCTAAACACATGAGCGCATCCCTTTTTTGCATGCTGTTGTACTTTTCATACAATACGGCGTTATTCATGGTTTATTTAAAAAGATGTAGGGATTTTCAGTGGGTAAATTAGGTACGTGTTTATGATTTTTGTTTAGTATTTTCGGATGCGCGTGCGCGTGGCCGAGGTGCGCGGTTTCGGTGGACAGTCGCGACGGGAGCGAGGCACTGCGCATTTATACGTGTCACGATCGCGCCTCTAGCATTCATAGCAGTAGCGGATTTGGCAGACATCATCTTATTTCTTTGGCAGACATCATCTTACTTTGTTTGTAATGATCGTTGAATGTGACTGGTTTTTCTTTCATCCCCTGTGCAATAGTGCCGATAAGTAAATAATTATGCGTATGCAATATGCATACCTATATAGAGGGAACTTACTTGGTTCTGCTCATAAGGTGACCCGATGAGATGTTAAATTATTCTTACGTCTGTGATGAATTTGTTTCAGAAATGTTTTCTTTTTATTCAATTAACTGTAAGTAACAATGGTGCAGAATCACGTGATTGACGCGATATCAGTGTGTATTTCGACCAATATAGAGCAAATCGTCTTCCCATAAGAACATAGATGGAACTCATGGAACATTCCAATTCAGTCCATTTTCCTTATTATGTTTTCCTTTGTCGTGGTTTTTGAGTTAGTGGTTTTAAATCCTAAACATAAACAAGCGACAATAGATGTTAAAGCGTCGGTATCGTGTGTTCAAATCCCACCTGTTTTACTACATGTGGTATTGTTTTACTACTTGCCGTGAACTAATGTGTTATAGTTTTTTAATTACGTCGCAAATTCCTAACGAAAAAAAAAAATTTGCACAGTTGTTTGGTACCTACAGTTTATGCTCAACACCTTTTTTACCGCGGTTTTCCATTAATTTAATATAACTTACAGTTTTATACAAAAGTTCATGCGCTGTTGATGCAAAAGTGCCAAATTCAGTATTTGATGCATCTTCTGATCATATGGAGGCATTAATGAGAACCTATCAAAGAAATGAAAAATATGATTGTATTTTGTTTTATTTTCATTGATATTTTCATATGATTTAGAATGGTGGACTACACTCCATGCTAAGCTTGAGGAGGGCGGTACGTCTGAAGTAGGAGCGACACGTTGCATAGCTGCAATGCGCAGGCGCTGCGCGCTTTCGCTGTGTTGCAAACTTATTTTAATTCAAGATTTCAAATCATCTGTCCTTTCTTTACTAGACTCGCGACAATCTAAGAAGTCCCTTTTGACACCTATAAAAATGCTTTGTGTATCGACGAAAAAAAAAATTGGTTTCTTATAAACTGATTCTCAAGACATATCAATAGAACACACTTAGAGAGTTTGTAATCGACGACATATCTGCATTGCTTAAAACTGATTCTCAAGGCTTAACGTTTTATTACATGTACGAGAACGAAACGTCAAAACGGACTTCTTAGATTGTCGCGAGGGTACCTACATTTGTCGCTAACAGATATTTAGACGTCAATAAGTATGATTAAGAACACCGTTATAAACACTTTTTTGTGATATCCGTGAGAATAAAATACATATTTCATTCTTAAATACTTTATGTAATAAATCTTGTTTAACTTTGCAATAGAGTAGTAGTACGACACATAACGTGTCTCCGATTTAACAACTCCTAAAAAACAAATAATAAATCAGCTTATCTGGTAACTACCTCATCATTATTATTGGAGTCATCGACCTCTCATAGATTTCCGTAGTTCAGTTGTTTTGATAGAAATAAACTTCTGCCAGTGACTTCATCCGCGTGATAGGTATTTCATGTTTTGTCTTTCCAATAGAGATAGAATTTACGGAATCGGATCTGGTTCGGAAGTAGGTACTGAAGATTACGGCCTAAATAAGAACTCACATACCTCTTTATAATATTAATTTATCTCGTTTATTTATTTTTATACTATTACCTATATACATTTTTAAATATTTTTATAAGAAACATTTAAAAATATATAAATAGTGGTCCACCGGTATCGGGAGCAGGATCCGAGCTACCGGTGGTTAGGGCATAGACAGGAACCTCCTCACAATGCGAGTTGTATCGACGAGAACTGCCTTCTAAACCAGGCCCTTGATCCAACCGCCTAACGAGAACGAGAGATGTTGGTTGAAGCTTTCGGCCATCAAACCATTGGCCGTTACAACAATCGGCACAATGATAGCCGAGCTCACATTCCACATGTCGACAACCTCGTGTGCTAAGTCGAGATATTTTATGTGTTTCTCTTTCACAGCTTTCACGAGGTTCTCGTCATATGGAATGGTAACGTCGATTATCATTGCGCGGCGCGTTAATCAATCTATCACCACAATATCAGGCTTATTGGCAACAATAGTCCTGTCAGTAATAGATCAATCTCTGTACAACTGTGTCATGGTCATTTTCGAGAACTGGGTCGGACACTACTTGTAATGCGGTACATCAGAATCCACAAGTTTATATTTCAAAGCAAGTTGCTGGTAAAAAATCCTGGCCACTTGGTTATGCCTGTGCTATAACAAAATACCTAGTGATATATTGCAATTAAATGAAAGAAAATTTAAAACTCAAAAGTACACTTTGTAAACAAGCATATTACAAATTAGAGGATTATATCCAAGATAAGAATGCTTGGAAACATGCTGGTCTTGCTCCATAGGGCAAATTCGAGTCTGGACAAAATCAAACTGGTTGCTAATCTAGTTGTATAATTTAATATTTGTATATCATAGATTTTTTACATTTTATGATTATTACACTCACACACTGTCCTATTAGTGTTACTTGTAAGTTTGTAGGAATATTGTGATATCGTATACTTTTACAATGTTCGTAAATATGTGAGCACCATGTATCTATCACATACTTAATAAATTTATTTGTCATTGCTTCATTTTTAATTCTTCTTTTTTTTACCTATTGTGGTACAGTAATTGTATTCTCGGTGCATCGTCTTCACATGTAATTATATAATTGATGTATACCAAATATTGTAAAACATTCTTTTTTTTTTTTAAAGAGTAACGGTGGAGTTTCTTGCCCATTCTTCTCCATACGAAAACTACCTTTTGGAAGGGGCAACTAGAATCAGTTCTATTTCTATGTATTTGACGTTCAAAAGTGCCTTTAATGTGCCTAGTTGAAATAAATTATTTGACTTTGACTTTGCAAGTACTCGCCGTTAGCCAGATGAGAAGAACCAGAGATAATGTGTCTAATGTACTCACCCGGACTGTGCCCGAACGGTGGTATGCCCGGCCCGACACACGTCAACCGTCCCGACCTCATAATCTGTCTCCGGTAGTTATTCGTCAAGATAACTTCGTCCATGACTACATGGAAGAAACGTTCAGTTTCACGAAAAAGGTCACCAAAACGTAGACAGGATACGGACGCCATGAAATCTACACCGGGCTCATGAAGAGCCCGATAGAAGCGCCCGTGACGGTCCTTGCTTTGCCATATCTTCTTGCGGTCATCTGTAGTACCTAAGTACTGTATGGGCCCGTTCTCTTTAGCCATTTATAAAAAAAATAGGGGCACCTCTGAAATGTTATTAAATATTGATAGCTCATTGGAAAGCCCATAAGATGACGATGTTTTTCAAATAATTGTTTGCTTAGTGACATAGTAAATTGAAATACTATAACTCTGACGATGTTATAATTTTTATACTTTGACATTCTGATTGCCAACAAATCTTTACAAAACGGTCAGCTTCAAATTCAAATAACAAATAAAGGTATTCGATTCGTTCCTAAAGCAATGAAATTTCTTTATATTTGCCAAAAGGCTTCATCAATCCCTCGGATACTTAAATATTCACTATCAGGATAGGTTACATTATTGCACAGAATAACTTTTATTTGCCCTGAATATCCTTTTAAAAAGTGTCCAAATCTGAGATTTCAAAGTCGTCAGATTTAGGGTAAGCCCAGATTTGCCTATTTAAGTTAACATGGGTTAGGCCGCACACGATCATACTAAAATCAAAGGTTATGAAGACCGTTAGTTTTGGCCCCTTTTTGAAATCTGAACATGGGGATTCTATCTGAAACTTTTAAAATATGAAAAAATGCCGCACCTACTCAGCTATCAACTTTTCACCCTGCATATGGGTGCTCAAAAACCCTATGGGCTCCTACCTACCATTCGTTTCACTGATGATATCATCTTATTTGCAGAGATTGGGCTGTAATCTACCACGCGGGCGCATTGCGGGTTGGTAGATGTCACTTTTGGTTCTAGGACATGCCCGTTTCCTCACAATGTTTTCCTAGAGTTTTGTGAGCAGTGGTGATGAAATTACTTACACAAAGTAAACGCCTGCCTGGGTTCGAACCCACGACCGACAGCTCGTAAGTCGAGGCCGCTACCACTGGGCCACCCCTGCTCACACACTGCTGATTATTTAGGTGCGGACTCGTGGTCACACCAGAATGTTGTTAAAACATGTTGGTGATAAATGATGAAGAAGTGTGGGAGAACCGAGTTTCAGGGATTCCGTTGAAACGCCGTCTTCCCCTGGACTTTGTTAGTAATGCATATTATTTAAAACATTTTTGACTTCATAACCTGTTATGAAAGGGATTTTTTCGGGATCGGGACAGTTATAAACAACTCCCTTGTTTTTTTATGAATCCTAGTAAATTGTAGAACATTGTGCAAATCTAAAAAAAATATACCTATTAATTATGTAACTACGTGAATTGTAAAAAAAAACAAATAAAACATAAAAATATCATATTTTTAAAATAATGTTCATTTTAACACTCACGTTTTTCAATCATCTAAACGCAGCGCTGCTCGTTCCTAGGCAAAAAATACTATTTTTCTAACAAAATAATATTACTTTTTGAAAATAATAAATAATTAACTAGCTATGTTATGAAGGTAGGTACGTACCTATTTATTTTATCATCTGCTTAGTTTTTTCCCAACTGTGTTGGGGTCGGTGTAACCGTACGTACGGCTGATGCATTTGCCTATGTTATTTCAAACATCTGAAAAATGGTTACAGTGTAGATATGGTTGGACTGGATCTAGTCTGGTCTATAAGGATCTTACCAAACACGGGCGTATAAAGGCCATGATAGTTAACGATTACAAAAACTCGAATAAATTAAAGGCAAGGACATTATTCGGAAAATGATTTATTAATCGTGAAAAATAACAATATAAAAGTCTTATTTTGTAACCTATTACTTAGTATAACTTAAAAATAAGTAGGCACTGACAATGTGTGACAATGGGATGAAATAGTATGTAAAACTAGACTTGAAGCCTAGAACAATACTTTTTTGGTTTCTAGAACCAGCCTCTTATAGAACCTACATAAGTAGTTGATGAGCCATAACCCCCTCTTTGGGCAAAAGGTCTACAAAGTTCACATGACAAAAGTGGGTCAATACCATTGTTAATATTAATATTTTGCATTGTTAATAAAAATATTGGGCCAATCTTTTTTATCCATACACTGGATCGATTAGGTCCTTTATAAATAATGGGAAAGATTATAATGAATTTAATAGCAGCACAAATTATATAGATTAATAGGTAATTAAACTTTCTGATTAACTGACTGATTCTTAGATAATTCAAAAGTGCCCGTAAATGAATTAATTGAAATAAATGCTTTGAGTTTGAGTTAGACGGCAGTAATATAAAATTAAAGTAAGGTTTCACAGTTTCTGAACAAATACGTATACTATAGAAACGCTAAAGGAACTCGTTATAGTAAGGTATAGCTAAACAAACACATTAATATGTTCATTATCATTTCAGCAATATGATTATAATAAAAAAATTTAATAGAAAATGCATTCCTCTCGTTTATAAAACTGTTATTTCTCCTTGAATAATTAAACTCTTGTTCTTCATCAAATTATATAAAAAAAGCAAATTGTGACATGAAATTATTATAAAAGAACACAAAACCCGACTTCAAAACCACATAACTGAAAAGAGAAAAACAAGCAAACCTTTTTTTTGTACCTTCCAAAAAACAAAGTTCGAAGTTTGTTTTTCTATCTTTGCTTTATATCAAGCTTTTTAGTTTTATTAAATATAATATATACATTTGAAATTGATTCATTACTAGCTTTTATTTGATACCAATATTGTTATAATTTATTTTTAAAAAACTTTCCCCATCCTTTTTTTATTTGCAGATGCAATATATAAATATTATACAGGGTGTTAGGGTAAACACCGTTATCCTTGCAACCAGTGGTTTGGTTTCATTTAAAAAAGGTAAAATCAATGAAAAATTACAACTTTTTTTTTCTTTTTTTTTAAAACTACATTTTTCCACAAAAGACGCAAGTTCGTTGCTCTATGCGCTAGGGCAACGAACTTCCGTCTCAACACTGGCGGGGGGTGCGGGACGCGACCCCTCCCTCAGTTAGTCAGCTGCTTCGCTAGCGAGCACGGTGTCGGATAGAAACTTTTTAAAATCTTTTAATGAAAATAACGTTTTTTTTTTGTTGTTTTCGGTTATTTATGTTTATATTTAAGTCAATTACCCATGGTTTGAATGACAAGACTGTTTACCCTTACAGCCTGTATAGGCCAAAGAAATAAGCATACATACATACTTACATACTCTCGAAAAACATTACCCTCCTTCTGGGATAGTCTACTAAAAATGCTTATTTTGAGAAAATATACATTCAATCCATATCTTAAATAGCTAATTTAATTATCAAATGTTTAAACATCACTAGTTTAAAAAAAAAAAAAAGGTCGTTACATATTATTGCAAATATAGATGATCTCTCTCGATCCCGGAAACTCTTGAAACTTTGTTGTATTATAACTACTATTGAAATGCAACAGACTACAAAAAATAAGTTTTGTTCATTGAATACCAAATTAAATGCTGTGTTATTCGAATTAAATTAGATCCGGTAAGAAAGGGAAGGTGGATAAATTCTAAACTTCTTTCTTTTTTGTAAATTGTAGCTCCTTATTACGTCTTATGACGTTTACTGAATGATAATAATCATTAAAATGACTATTCCATGAAAAACATGAAATGACCCATCAAATACCTACTTACATATAACTCAAAGAGTCGTTTTGTATTATTCCTTTAATTGAAGACCATTTACATGTCCGAATTATACCTATTTCATCCGCAATGACGTAAAACGTACAGTTAGATTTCCATCAGGCGAGATCGAAGTCAAGGCTCACCCATAAACAAAAAAAAACAGAACAGCAACTTGCAAAAACCGAATTATAACATAAAACTCAACTACGACAAAAAAGTCGACTAAAAAGGTATAAACAAGACATCACAGACAGACAAATTAAAATCCGGAGTCACACGTGTTAGGGCAAATTGGTGAGGTGTGAATGCGCCGTCCACTGTGTTCACCAATTCAAGCATGCAAAATTATCATTAAAATTATACAATCTCATAATTTCCAAAGAAGAGCTTAATTATTTAATTTAATCTATACTAATATTATAAAGCTGAAGAGTTTGTTTGTTTGTTTGTTTGAACGCGCTAATCTCAGGAACTACTGGTTGAAATTTAAAAAATCTTTTGGTGTTGGATAGTATATATATATATATATATATATAACATCACGCTACGACCAATAGGAGCGGGGCATAAATGAAAAGTGTTGCAAAAACGGGAAAAATTATTCCTTTTTGAGAGCTTCTGTTGCGTGCGCTGCGTAACCTGTTTAAGTTACGCAAATATCATGTATGATGGCATTGTTCCTCTTTAAAAGTTCTAAAAAAAAGTCCGCGACAGCATATGTCTATCTTTTAAGATAGACCCACTACAACCATTTTTTATGGTAATCAAGTTTGTTCGAAACTAATGCATTATTTGCGAAGGAGTTTTATCAACATAATATTAATTCTTATTCAAATAAATAGTTTTAACATCAAGGGTATTTATGTAGTAGCAAAATACTTTTTAATTCATTCGAATCGGACATTTAATTTCGAAGTAATCATGAATATGAAAATGCAATATGCGAACCGTTCGACGCCGGCGCTACGTTCCCCACTCTAGAGAGGAGAGGATGGGCACACGGGTAGACCATGAACTGGAATAGGACATAGGATACGTTTTATCCCTATATTCCCACGGGATCGAGACCTACGCGGGTGAAACTGCGGGGCGCAGCTAGTATTTTATAAAATGTCATAAATTACAATTGGTACGCTATACAATATATATTTGTCTAAAAAAGTCAACACATAAATAGAAAATGGCAATAAAAATAAAATAATTTTTAAAATAAATCGGACTCAAGTATTCACCATAATTATATAGGTATATAATTATACACACAAATTCCTATCTGACAGGTATTCATTAATTGTGTAAGTCTTACCTAGCAGTGGGTTATTGAGTAGCTTCTTAAATACATTGATATCTTACTTAACAAAGCATTAGGTAATTTAGTATAAATATGTGGAGCCATTCCTATAAATAGGAAGTTTTTACGGAATACTGCTTTTTGTGTTGCCTACTGCTTATTTAATTTCTATATCGCGAACTGCGCAGTTTTTCAAATAGGTGGAAGTTTGTTTGGACAAATACTTCTACCTCACATATGTACCTATAGGCAGGGTACTGTTAATATATGGAAATTAAAAAACAACGGTTTGCAGCTTTCCCCGTTCTGAATAAACACCTGTTTTGCGCTCTAAATACTGTCTCCATGTTGGTGGTACCCCAATATTCCGTATCGTAATGCAGACGTAACATACGCATGATACGCCGTAATCAAAACTTTTTGATTTACCTCCTTTGCGAGATTATGTAAAGCTTATGAGTGTTGACTCAGGCGCTTATATACACTATCAGTATGAGTCTTCCATGACATGTCTCTATCCAGATCCAGCCCTAAAGGGCATAAATCGAACAGATTACGTGTGACTCCGGATTTATAATTTGTCTGTCTGTGATGTCTTGTTTATATCTTTTTAGTTGACTTTTTTGTCGTAGTTGGATTTGAATTTTATAACTTTTTTTTTTAATTTTGTGATTATAAATATATTTTTGAAACGTGCTAATTAAGCTCTTTCATAGTTATGATACGCAACAGCGACTCATAAAAAAAATGTTTATTTGATTGCTTTATGTCCTCTAGAGGGCTGTCTTTCTGTCCTCTATATTCAATTTAATGTGACAATTTAACGTCACATAGCCTATAACCAGCGGACAATCAAGATGCTTCTAACAATACCTCATTTGTCAAATTGTGATGAGTAGTTTAGATCATATGAGGGGGGAACACATGAACATACATACTTAACGGTCAAAATTATAACCCTCCTTTTTGCTTCGCCGTAGTCGGGTAAAAGAAAAAAAGTTTCGCCGTCTAATTTCGATGGGAGCTTGTTAACACGGCCATTGTTACTTGGGTAAAGTTGAACAAGTTATTTCGTATACAGACAGTCAACCAGAAACTACATTAGACATTTTTTGTGGCTGAGTAGTCAATTCTTTTACATAACTCTATTGAATATGCCATATGCCTTAACAGTTATTACGAACACAAAAATAAAAATGAATATTGGCAGCGTACAGGAAAAATGAATAGTTTTGCCTGTATACCTACTTTGTTTAATTGTACAACGAATAGAACTATAACAATTAACAAATATAAGACACGATTTCCAAGTTATATTTACATCTACTAGGAGGCAGGTAAGTATAGAATAAGCTGTACACTTTAATCAGATCTATGGCGGATCACCCGATATAATTTCATTTTGGTTTCGGGACCAATTTTGGTCATCCCGATCATTTGCTTGCACAGACGACCAGTAGGCAATACTTGCAGTTTATTGAAAACTCTCCATTATTATTTATTTCTACGACGCCGATTTCTTGTGCTACTGTGTAGTAATCCTGCATGAACTCTTCGTAAACGTCATTTGGCATGTCGAAAGGCTCGATTGCTTTTACGGTGTCTGAAAAATTTAAGTTTCACGTTAATTTTTTGTTCTAACTATATTATTACTTACGGTAAAACATTTCTATAAGTATAATTTAATTACATATTATATTATATTATTTTATTATTATTATTATTATTTATTTTTATTATTTATCGAGATGAATAAAACTATGACTTAGGTATTGACTAGACAATGCACATCATCAATAGGAGGGATTAGAAGAATCAATCAATATTAACGTACTTAGGTGATATTGTGGATTTCGAAAATTCATCCTCTAAGGAAGTTTGTATGGACGTTCATCATATTTGAAGGTAGAAATATGGAAATGAATGATAAAGCTTCTGTTTATTAATAACATTGGAAATTCGTTGTATGAACGAATAGTTTGCATGGGAACTAGGTGCGTGATTTCAACTGTCATAAGCAAGTTAGACTCTCTTGAGATGTTGCACATGGGAAATACCATCAGGATTAGGAGGGCAAGTCCATGACCTGTAGACTACTTCTGTGATCTGTTTTGAGTACGTAATGGCTTATTACCACAGACAAATGTAAGAATTTGTGACTGCAGCTGCAGTATGATGATATCGCTAACAGATGAGGATACTGGCATAGTATTATTGTTATAACCTATCTACCTGTCAGGGCTTGACACAGATACTAGATACCAACTAATGAGCAATGGATAACCTGTAAGGTAAAGAAAACTTACTTTTCATTGCTTCCACGCTGTCGAACACAAATAGCATTTCTTTAACTTTAACATCAATGTTTCTGAAGCCTATTTCTTCCATCATTTGTGTGACTTTTTTTTCTGGTTCCTGCAAATAAAAACAATAATTTTATTTATTTATTTAGATATTTTTATTCTTTTTTTTCTTCTTGTATAGAATACCTAACTAAAATGATAAAATAAAAATATGATGAAAAATAAGAATCAAATTGGATTCAACAATAATAAAGTTTTGTAATTAAAGTTTTAGTTTATGTGTGCTACTTATTCAAGTTCTTCGTGAATATTTTGTCTAACAAAATTTCCTGGATGGAACAATTTGATAGATACCTACACGAATAAATGAATAATCACGTGTTAATTTTTTTTTACCAAGGAGTAGGAATACAATGGTGGGCTGATGTTTTTTGCTAACACTTCCCATCCGAGCAGCAGATGAAGGCCAATGATAATAGAACGATACAAATAAATAATGCAACAAAAAAAAACAACCGACTTAAAAAAAAACACTAAAAAAGTGAAAAATAACTTTAATTTCGGAAGTCGGTGTCTTTGCTTTTTAATTTTCGTTTTTTGCCACCGACTTTTTCACTTTTTTAGTGTTTTTTTTGAAGTCGGTTTTTTTTTTGTAAAAAGTTTTTATTTTTCACATTTTAGTGGTGGTACCTACCCCACACAAGTTACTACCTGCTATGTAAATAACAGTGAAGGAGTCTAATAAGTATATCGTCTACATAGACTGTGGGAAAAATACGTAATATTGAAGCTAGCTCAAAAACTACGGAAGCAAAGTTAATAAAATTTATATGGGACTATCTCCCTTTCGAACTAAAAAAG
The DNA here is from genome assembly GCA_947363905.1 of Lithophane semibrunnea. Classification (NCBI taxonomy): domain Eukaryota; kingdom Metazoa; phylum Arthropoda; class Insecta; order Lepidoptera; family Noctuidae; genus Lithophane; species Lithophane semibrunnea. The sequence goes on from OX376185.1 coordinate 8,686,184, forward strand.
AATTTTTTAAATCGGTTCACAAACGGCGGAGTAATCGGTGAACATACATAAAAAAAAAAAACAATCATCCGAACGTAGTACCTCCTCCTTTTTTGAAGTCGGTAAAAAAATATATTTATTTGCATTTGACCAAAGTGAAATATGTCTGCTTTTTTGTTAACTTGAATTTGTTTCAAGTGCAATAGGAACATTATTATAACTATTATTTAGTTAGTGACGTAACTGCCTTAATTATATAGGTACCTACGACATCTAATCGATTGATTACAACAGTATTTTTTTATTGATTGTTAATGGAGAGCTTTTTTGTAGGAAAAGGAAGTTTATATAAGTACCTGCATATCGTGGTAGGGGGAGATGAACATTTTGACGTCTTTCAGCCATGACTTCCACTTTGAGCACTGAGCCAAGACACTGTATACGCTGTAAACAGGTGTGTATCCCAGGAACGTTAGGAGGCAGTCACCGCCTTCTTCCAAAAGATTGTAGATATTCCTAAAAGCTTTCCTGAAAAAAGAAACATGTTTCAGTTAAATCTCCTTCTGAAATAATGAGACAATTTGGTTGATTGCGTACATGCTGTATTTATTAAACATGGTTTTCCTTCAACTGAAATCAATTCAAAAACTTTGATCTTAGTGAACATCACACATTACTAGCATAGACAACAATAAAAAAAAAAAAACATATAAAAAAATCGTAGTTACATGCGCGCTTGCGACCACGACTTTTGTCAGTTTTTATATCAAATCGATTAAAGTTTAGTCAAAATCGATACAAAAACTGACAAACGTCGTACGTTTACTGAAACAATAAGAGACCGCTAGGTTGCTCCATGCGAACTTTCAATGTCACAGTGCATCGTGCTCTAAAAAGGCAGTGTCTGTTTATCAGTAGATTCCTATGCCTAGCAAAGCCGATGCCTATGCATCGGCTATGCTAGAGAGCCTATGCTCTTTTGGCTACAAAACCTACATTATATAAAAAGGGAACAGAACTGGACTTACTCTTGATTTCGTATCCAGTGCAGAGCGTAAAAAGAGAACACATGATGGAATGCTGAATTCATTTCTTCTGGCAAGTCTCCCTGGATGTCCATAACCCTGAACATAGTCGCTTCATCACTGTGGTGTTCATTTGCATATTTAACAGCTTTTTCACTGATGTCGCAGGCAACTAGTTTTTTATAGTTACTGGGCATGTATTTCTTTAAAATAACGGTTACGCTTCCGTCGCCACAACCCAGGTCTATAGCGCTATCTCCAATATTCTTCCAGTTAATTTTCTTCGCATATTCGTTAAGACATTGGACTGCTGCTTTCTTTTGTAAAGAGTTTGCTACGTTATAGAATTCTGGATCGATCATTGCGATTCTGTGAAAGATGAAAAATTGGTTATTATTAAAAACATAAGGAGCTCGTGGCTAAGTAATAACAGCCGCACGGGTCGATCCATCAGGTTAAGCTACGCTTGCCGGGGTTGGTCCGTGGATGGGTAATAATCTTTACATATTAATCGAGACTCCTCCGTCCCTCGGAAAGCACGAAAAGCCGTTGGTCCCGGCTGTCACTTGTGGATCTTTGACAGTCGTTACGGGTCGTCAGAAGCTCGAAAGTCTGACAACCAGTCTTATCAAGGGGTATTGTATTACCCAGTTACTGGGTTGTGGAGGTAAGATAGGCAGTCGCTCCACGTAAAATACTGGTATTCAGCTGCATCCGGCTAGACTGGGAGCCAACCCCAACATAGTTGGGAAAAGGCTAGGCAGATGATTAAAAACAGGAAATAGTTACAGTGTTGCATGAATGAATGTTGTCACTAGATAAGATCTTCTATTCATTCAAATCATCTCAAATCGCAACGTTTTCCTTCTTGAGTAATGTTACAATGTACAAAGGCGATGTCATACTAAGGTGACCGAAAATAGACCAGCGTTATCAGTACGGGATCAACAATGTCTGCCTTTTTTTCAATAGTCTTTTGTGATGAGGGAATTTTTTTTTTCAATCGCTTGGCTTCATCTGTATTTTATTAATAGGTAGGTAGGTGTTCTAGCTTGAAGGAGGAAAGTCGTTTGCGCAAATGTTGAGAGCATACAATGTTTTTCTATTTTTAATTTTGTTGTGTTGAGATCTAAGACATTGATAAAAGGGTCTTAGATGGTTAGATGGTTGGTTGTCTCGGAAGGTATCGGGAAAAATGGCTTAAATGGAAAGTCTTTAAAATGTATGAAAGTTAAAAGTAGATTGTAATATGTAGCGGGAACAAACAATAATTGATAGAAACTGAATTTAAATAAGAACCGATAAAATTTAAGAATGGCAGGTCTCCATGTAGCTACTCTCGATGTCGCATTTAGACTTCGCGTACATAAAAATACTCTCAAAAGATAGATGTCGGTCAAATTAAGATTTATCTTAAAATATGCTCTATGCTATGCTCATTTATCTTAATTTATATTATTTAAAATATTTCACTTTTTATTTTATCATTTTTTTTCGCCAGAAAAACGTTGTTTATAGAGAAAGTGTGGCCCCGTTTAAAATGACTTCATGACAGTTAACCAAAGAGTAAATCCTGTAAACTGTACGATACTACAAAATGGCTGAAATGAATACCTACCTACTTAGTTCCAATAATTACTACTGAAGAGAAAACTAGCACTAGAAGTCAATTACACATTAAACGGCTCCATGGTGCTCACGTTTACAGAATTGAAAAATAAAATAAAATAAATAAATAAAATAAAATGTATTCAAGTTAAAAAGTAAAAATAAGATTTACATTAATTACAAACGAGGTAACTTTAATTCTAGCTTTAATATAGACCTGCCTGATCTAGGTTTGTGCAAACCTGTGTTTCAGGCCATCAATTTACATCAAAATTTTTAAAAGGAACACAACAATTTTATTAGATTCTAAATTAAAAAGGAGACATAATATTTTCAATGACTTAAAGAGTAGGTAACTATTTTGGTATATTATTTTAAAACTAGATTAAGTAAGATATATTATGTTTAAGCAAATTACCAAATAATATTAAATTAAGTAAAGAGGAGACTATTATTAATTAGGTTAAGGAAGAGACTTATGTTAGAGTAGGTAGATGGAAATTTTATTTTAATATTTCTAAATTAAATGCTAAATGCTTCTAAATTATACAAAACTATAGTTTGCAATACATTTGAGAGATTAATAAAAATTTACTACCAAAAAGAAAGAAAATCATTATTATCTATTAGAGTATGGATTCATATTACTGTCATTAACGATAAGCTTCATAAATCAGTTATTTGTTAGATGGTTCAGAAAAACACTAAAATTATATTTAAGTGCTTGTCTGCCTTCGAAGTAAACATTCTCATTCGTATTTAAGAACACGATAAGTACAAGGATATAGGTTGTCCACTCTGAAATGACACACCCCACTACTGCTTAAATTCCGCAATACATTACCGTGTGCGTAAATGCGGTAGTAGGGCGCGTCATTTCAAAGTGGTGTCGAAGTACAGCATGTCGGAGTAGAGTACGTCAAAATTGAATCATGTCGAACTAGCATTATTGTCGAAGTAGTATATCGTCGAAGTCACATTATTTCGTAGTTAAGTCTTGTCGAAGAAAGGTTTTGTCGGAGTACAGTAAGTAGTTTCGGACTCAAGGAATGTCAAACTAAAATATTGTCGAACTATAGTTCTATATACATTATGGAACTCCGACAGGTGTATAGTCGAAATAAAATCTTGTCGTAGTTTCGTTTGTCGAAGTTCAGCTTTAGATAGGTTAATTTTACGGGCCTTTTAGTAGTTTAATTAAGTTATTGTAATATTTTGTCGCTTTTATCTGGATTTCCTTATCCGCTTCAGTAACAGCTTTTAAAAGCTCTGTTAATTATCGTTATTGCATAGTGCTTTTAACACTAATATTATCAAATAATATTGTGTTTTTTTATAGGTTTTAATAAGTTTCAATTAGTTACTTTAATGAAGTTACAGAGTCTGAGCTTTCATGTGAAAAGTGAGAATTGACATTCAGTTCACGAGTACAATCATTGCATGGCGACGATCGTCTCGACCGTCCACGAAAAAGTGCATTGCCCTGCGCCCGCGCATCGTTTTTTCCTTAAGTTTTTGCGTCGACGGTATCTACTCAATTGGGTTAGGATGCCTGACCTAACATAATGTGATTTATATTGATGACGAAACGCATGCATTAGATGACGTTTTTACAGTTGGGTAGTTATTAGGTCACTATTAAACTGTGAATATTTTTGGGCATTTATTTGAGTTTTGAATTCTTTCTAATTTTATTTTTGTGGGAAAGATTTTAAATGAATACAAATTCATAAATATATATTTCCCACACACACTTATTAAAAACTAGAAGGTTTAATGATTAATTTGTATTACAGTAGGTATCAGTAAGAATTGATTAATAATTATAAATTGATGATAGATGGAAGTTAAGAAAACCACAAGAACTGGAGAAAGTCTGTACTTATATGTTTGTAATTTAATCGAAACTACTTATGAATAACATAACATCACGCCTGCAATCCCCGATGGGTTAGGCAGAGGTGTACCTACAGTACACCCACATTTCGCCAGTTATGTTTAAGTCCCATGTAATAGGGGGCGAACCTATTGCCATCAACCGGGTACAAATCCAGACTCCGGGCTGCTACTGAGAAATTCCTGATGAAAAATCCAATATCACTTTGCCCGACCAACTGCTACTTGTGCAATAAACAAGAAGTACAGATTCTTGCTATAAGTACAGATACATTTGTGTTCACTATATAAGTTTTTATTTCAAAAAACTTCTTGTGTTCACTTAAATCGACAAAATGTATGGAACAGCTGATTTTTTTTTCGTGATTTCAAGGTTGGTCCCATAGAAAAAGTTGTTCAAAATGATGAGTACAATGACCCCTTTACGGCTTTAGCATAAACAAAAAATAATGTTGTCTATGTATCTTGTAGTTAATTTCAGGTAATCTGTTGTTCGTACTCAAATGTTGCAATCGCACTAAAAATATAGTCGTAAATTGACTACTATACTTAGAGATAAAAGTTCTATTGATATCCATCGATGCAACTACATAAATTACATCGTTAACGGCCTAAAAAGACTTGGATTTTATTTCGGCTCAAACAGGTTACCCAAATTCCCATTTACATACATGCACTGAAGTAAGAATAATGTATGTATGCATTAAACCAAAAAATATGCGCGCCGTAATCTAAACTCGTATTTCAAGGACAAAGTTAAAAACTCTTGAAAAAAAATTCAAGTTGGTGCATCAGTGCGTCCATACGCCATAATGCAAGTGCACCGAATATTGAGCGAGGGGCCGAACGATCTTGATCATTGATATAATTACATTTTCCTTTAGGCGTTTTTTCTAGGTTTGGAGGATAATTTTCAGTGGTTAAAGGCGCATAGGATAAAAAAGGAAGTTCTTTAAAACCATGTTAATAATAACGTCACCAAAAACGCAGAACTTTTAACATAAGAATTACCTCCCTACTTTGTTTTAAGAACCTATGTGCTTTTATTTTTTCCAACTCACTTTAGACATTGGCAGAATAGTCGACATCGGCTTTGCTTGCTATTATTCAAAATAGGTGGTTTTAGTTCATGATTAGCTTTTTAATTTGAAGAATTAATTGCGAGGAAAACTTCCCGAAAAACAGATTTGCCGATCGCGTAACAATGGGGTAGCGACGAGTAACTTTTGAGAGGTAGGTACTCAGTAATTCAGTCCATCCTGCAAGTATCAAATCTATCGACAATGCAGTTGTGGTAGCCCACAGCAATGTCACCCCGAGTGGGTTCAACCGCCGAACGTGCAAGAGCAGGAAAAAGGGCTCATATTTAGGGAACTTTATTGTACGCACTTAACTTGCTCCATATAAAGAGAGATGATTTCAATGTTTGTTTACATTATGTATGGCAGGCAGACAAAATAACAATTATATTATTAGATATTGCAAGATCTTTGAGATAAGCACGACCCATGTTCTTTCAAATTTTACTCCCGTTTTTAAGAACTTTAGCATCTAAGATAATGGGATAAAGAGAAAACAAATCCAGATTAACTATTTGCGCACCATGATGAGGACTTAGGTATATAATTTTTTAACCAATTATGTTACTTAATTATTAAAATAAAAATAATGTGGTACGCACCAGCGATTGTTCATTAAAAAAATCACTCGATACTACTATAAACATAATCGTGAAAACCGTTGGGCGCTTACATGCAAACGGCTTCTAGGCGATGCGATAGGATCACCCTATTCACCAAGGCACAACTGAAAATCGGTGTTCTTAAATCGCTACAAGTAAGCGATCAAAAAATCTATCACTAGACTTAACTATGAGATTAGAACTAGTATTTTTTTAATTTAATTCTTCTACACCCTAAAAATTCATCGTTTAATTATTAACGCACTTTTTTTTCCTAAAAAATACTTAAATTAATTAGGACCAGAGTTTGTCAAACACAAACTACTCAAATATAAGCAGTTGTGAGTTTAAGATGTTCACACTCATCTTTACGAAATCACTTTCATCGACGACTAAATAAATATTTCTTTAAGTAGCTATTACACTAAAACAGGCTGTTTTGTAAGCTATCTTTATCGTCTTCTTAGCGTTCACATGGAAAAACGTGGAGACCAAAATTTTATGGAAATATTGCATCATTAAAATTGTAAATGATAAAAATAAATTGGTAATGGGAATTGCAGATGAACTTTACTTTTACGTTACAATTATTTTTGGAGTGTTTGCAGTGGATTAAATGTCGAGAGCAAGCACCTAACCGACGCCCACCAGCGGCCAAATATAAAATAAAAAAAAATTGTTTCTGTCTATCTACGTAAGTTTCATCACAATCGGTTCAGTAGTTTATTGCATGAATAAGTAAAATATACCTATACACACACACTTTCGCAATTATAATATAAGTAGGGATAATTAGGTAGGCCAGGGAATATGTGACGAAAGTGAAGAAAGCACGAGGGACCAAACGAACATGGAAATCCATGATGCCTCTCTGGGAAACAGATCTGACTGTGTTTGTTGACAGATGATCGTTTTTATCACTATTTTAGTATCTTACCCACTTCTTTTATAAAATCAGGCGATGTAGGAATAATCAAGAAGGCGGAGCACGCTTCGGAAGCTCTACATCTCTATAGAATTAAATCATCTTTTATATTGTCTAAGTAGGTGCATATTTACTTACACAATATTATATTAATTTCTTTTTTTTTTTAATCTTCCACCCGCGCCCCTTCTTACCTCGCGCCCCTAGGCACAATTTCATTGCCTTTAATTTGAAGCTGTATTTCATGCGGAACCCTTGAAGAGTCTCAAGCCTGATAAGATTCATTACCTTCTTGGTTGTCCAGATCATCGACCTTACTGGTCTCACCTGTTCTAAGCCCTGTGACGCAACAGGCAAGTGAAAGTTTGGAAAAATGTCTGTGATGCGTATGGCGTCATTTGGTAAATAACCATCATTGTCATGGGAGAAAGTTGACCTTACTCAACATTTTATTATGCTTGTTTTGATGATAGGTAGATACACACGGCTACACATCAAGCTACACATTTCCCGTATAAGCTGACCTCGCATTGTACGGAAATTCTGTACAATGCGAGATCAGCATAAACTGGAAATGTATAGCTTGATGTGTAGCCGTGTGTACTCGCTTATCAAAGTGGTCATGTTTAGTGATTATGAGTCGTTGATTGTCGATAGCTAAGAAGCTCTTGAATTATGTATGTACTTCGTACTTGTAGATGTTATAGAGTTGCATAAGTATCGAAAGATTCCTATACAGATTGTTATTTCTAAATAAGGGATTTCCACGATTCTTATACTACTGTTTTTGGCCTTGGAATGATAGTATATTATTGTTGATCAGCCGGTGTTCACTAAGAAATTGTCGAATGATTTATTATCATATCGTTCAGGGTTTTATTACTTTTAATGGATTTGTGATGTAATAATTGTTATTGCAAAGTGTTGCCCGCATGTGACCCGTACATTAGCCGAACACAAAACGCATTGCAATGCGTGCCAGTACAATCTTTCTCTTATTATTGAAAAAAATTCGTACTTTCGTCCTCCCACAACCAGTCAGTGAGTGCAATGCCCCTCGAATTTACTGCCCAAATTTTTAAATTATTTCTTGTCTCTTTTTAAGATGCTCTTATCGGTATGTTAGAAAGAGAGAGATGTAGGTCGTTTAGTCATCGCGACGGTTAAATTCGTCTCTTATTGATGTCCCAATGTTTCGGGCCTTAAGGCAGGTTATGACTAAGGTCATAAAAGGAGAAGTTGTCGTAGGCTTAGAAATTGTAATGGCCAGTGGTTGATATTATAAATATTTATTAAAATGTCATTAGTATCGATGTGCACTATTTTTTAACCGACCTTACGACGAGCGGATGTGGTTCTATGTTCGACTTTAGGTATTAAAAAAAAAAAATATTTTCGTCAATTGTTGAAAATTCTTTTTCAATTGGTAAAGGAAGTTCATATAATTTTTATTAACTTTGCTTATGTATTTTTTGAGTTACCTTCAATAATACCCACTTAGTCTAAGTGGATGATGTTGTAGGTATCTAATAAGTTCCAATCTCTGTTATTTATATAGCAGGTGAAATATAAAAACTCCATAAAAAAAAAAACAACCGACTTCCAAAAAAAAAACACTACAAAGTGAAAAATTACTTTAATTTCGGAAGACAGTTGCAAAAAACGAAAATTCAAAACCAAAGACACCGACTTCCGAAATTAAAGTAAGTAATTTTTCTCTTTGAAATGTTTTTTTAGGCGGTCGGTTGTTTTTTCTTGGCATTGCTTTATTATTATTACAGTTTGAATGATTTGTTCTTTGATAACCTAGCGATCTTTAAATTAGTCTCTTATAAATCATTAGCTTATATCAATTATAAATTTCAGTCGTCTATTATTACGACTAGGAATTATTTATTTACTTACATGTTGCGTAACCAATAAGTATGTGATCGATTCCCGGAAGTAATAAATTATGACAATAATTTGCGTCACTATTGTTACTTGATTATCTTGCACCTTATTGCGCCATTATTTCACAATTATATGTACCCTTCGTAGTTTTACAAAATTGCTAGCAAACATGTTTCAATTTTAGGTTAATTATTACTTAAATCTCTTTGATGATTGAACTTGGCAAGCTACCCAGAGAAGGTCATGGTTACTTAACAGAGCCGATAATGATTTGCAACTTTATCTTTAGAAAACTCGCTGTAGGCACCGATTATTTCTGTAACCACCGGGAACAAAAAGTTATAATGATTTTTTACATTCATAAAGGCCCAGTCTATTCTGAAAACCAAAATGCTATACAGGGTGTTAGGGTACACACCGTAATCCTTGCAACCAGTGGTTTGGTTTCATTTATAGAACGTAAAATCAATGGAAAATTATTTAAAAAAAATGTACTTTTTAAATCTACATTTTTACCACAAGAGACGTAAGTTTGTTGCCCTATGCGCTAGGGCAACGAACTTGCGTCTCAACATGGGCAGGGGGTGCGGGGGTGGCTGACTGACGAAGGGGTCGCGACCCCTTCCTCAGTCAGTCAGCTGTTTCGCTAGCGAGCACGGTGCCAGATAGAAACTTTAAAAAATCTTTTAATGAAGATAACGTTTTTTTTTTGTTGTGTTTGGTCATTTATTCTTATATTTAAGTCAGCTACCCATGGTTTGAATGACAAGTGTTTACCCTTACACCCTGTATATTTATCACTTTTAGGGCTGATTTCATCAAAGTCAGATATCTTTTATCCGTGGAATAAAATTGTCGTCTGACAGTTTTGTATGGAAAAACTGTCAAAAATTCAAAATTTATTCGCAGGATAAGACTTATACTCGGTATAAAAGTTTGGTGAAATTCACCCTTAGTCCATTATTATTTTTACTAAGGGTTGGAAAAATGTTCTGCTCCCGCAATTCGCTGAAGTTTTCAGAGGGTTTCAGAGGAGCGCTCCATGTAAAATACTGGTATTCAGCTGCATCCGGTTAGACTGGAAGCCGACCCTAACATAGTTGGGAAAAGGCTAGGTAGATGATGATACATAGGTAGGACAATTATAAAAGTTTACTAAAAGTTACCGATAACTTCCAATGAATTCGTATAATACGTGAATCTAAATCATCATCCAGGTACTACACTATTCCTACATCGTTATCCTTTTTTGAATAATGTAGCGAGACATACCTACTGTTTATATGAGTGCCATCTACCATTCTCACAAAAAAATATCTTGAAACTTGTAAGGAGCACCAACTACAGGAGTACATTTTGGGGCGCAGGCTGTAACACATAAAGTTTCACTAACTTTGAATAGATGGCGCTGTACCTGTTCTTAGTGGGTAGGTACTTCAGGCACTCTGATATTATGAAGCTGTTCCTGCGAGGTCAATTTTGTGTGTTCAGGAAGATTTCTGTATTCGATGAAATTTTTGCTACTAGAGCGGAATAAAGGTCAAGTTTACGGACGTCAATTGTTTAAAGTTACTTTTGGGTTATTTGGCTACTAAGGCTGCTACGAGTAACATTTTGGGTTTATTTTAGGTTCTTTGTCTTTTCAAGTACAGTCGAACAAGCTATTTGGTATACAGGCAAAATATATTTTCATTTTCCGCTACACTGCCAAAATTCGTTTTTATTGTGTGTGTAATTTAACATTTTGAGCGTATGGCTTAGGACAGTGACGTAAAGGATTGTTGGCTACTGAAAACACTCGCAAAATTGTTTAAAGTAATTGCAAGTTATCTGCCTGTATACCAAATTGCTTGTTCGACTGTACCTAGTAGTACTTATTATTGAAGACAAGATAGATGTAAAAAATGTTTATTCTGCAGAGACAAAACGCACGTCACAGATGATATTCTGTCACGATGACACTCAAAGCGTGCTCAAAGGGATTCAAACATAGGAAAACTTGACTTCCAACTATGCGCGTGCGCTAGTAATACGCAGCGCACGCGCATTGTTTTCGCTGCTCACTTTCTGTCTTTTAGCACTTTACAGTATGCAGACCGGAAAGTAGTCGTAAATGCACAATATCCGGTGTTTTTCTAGAATATTTTTAATGATGATATTTCTGGATAAGTATTTTAAATTACGATATTTTTTCTGCACCTAAACTGACTTACAAATTTTACATACGTACTTATAGATGGTATATCCTTATGTACATATAGTACATTTTAATAACACCAGCTACAGTATTACATACTCCCCTTGCGGGTAGGGCAGCACTCCATTTCGTATCAACAGGTAGGTCCGATGGTATTGCACGAAGCTATTCCTAGCAATGCATTGGCCTCGAATAGGTGCAAGTAGTGATATTACTAACGCATGCCTAGAAACTCTTGCAATATTCAGGATGTCATTAGTAAGCAGTTCGACAACAAAAAAAAATAGAGAAATTATTGGTCCTAGTATACGCTTTCTGAATGCTTCTCGAATGAACACTCACTTTAAAGAAAGGTGCTTTTATTAATAACTAGCTGGTGCCTGCGACTTCATCTACGATCCAGGATGAAGCCTAAGTCCTTCTCCAGGTCATGGGAGAAGAGCGAAGTATTGAAAACAAAGGTTCGAGTATTTGGGTCAATACTTCTATTAATTAATCCTATAATCTATCCTATATTCTATCCATATGCCATATTTTATCCAAACCGGTATTAGCCTAACATCGTAACAAACTCAGACTAAATAAAAAACCAAGACAGAGCGCTGTCAACAGTGACGTGAAGCCGGTTTCGTAAACATGTGTGCTCATATTTTGGTGTAGTTTGATTGTAAATGGTTGTAAATGTGTGCGTTTGAGCGTATACGCACAGAGCGTTGGTGTAGTTTTGGCATGCTTCACTGTATTGTTCGCAGCGCTCTGTCTTGGTTTTTTATTTGGTCTGAGCAAACAAACAACCAAACTCACTTTCACATTTATAATATTAGTTAGGATAAAAATCAAAGCTCCGAAGTAAAAAAAAAAAAAAAAGCATTCATAAATAAATTAAAACAATTTCTATTATCTAAATGCTATTATAATATCAATGAATATTAAATGATAAATTTTAAATTTAATTATAAGTTTTATAGAATTATTTTATTATAATCAATAGAATAATAATAGGTTAGTTGTAAAATAAAAAAGACCCCTTCCTCTCCTCTCTCCTACTTTTGCTGTGCCCGACAGGGTCCATAATGGTCATATCTTTGTAAAACCTACCACCTAAGTTCACATGTGGAAGCAATAAATGTATTGAGTATTGAGTATTGAAGTTCTTGTGTATTGTTGTGACTATGAATATGGACGAGTTTCTAAAGTTAACATTAAATAAAAATGAGAGATTTCTTTAAATTATTAAGCAGTAATTGAAAAGGATTAATTTCACAAAGTAACATACGCAGTTTGTATAAACAAATGACTCATAAGTGCGAGTTGAAAGATCGCCTCAAACATGTCCATCTGCCATAAAGTCGTAAATGTTTATCTGCAAAATAGACTAAAGAAAGAAAACCTATATACCATTCACAAAAGAAACAAGAAACTCTGACGTCAAGAAGGTCTTTTATTCTTCTAGGATTATTTCTCTACAACGTCTGAAAGAGAAGAAGAAAAAATGTCTGAACTCGACATCGTTTCGCAACACATACAGCGGACATTCGTACATACAGCATTATTTACTGACTCACACAGACACGAAGCTACCTATCAACCTAAAGAATACCTAAAAAATATACAAAAAGCTTTTTTCCCAAGAATAAGCGGGACGGAGTACGGATCTTATTTTTCTCGTGGACGTTTCAGTCGCTCTGGGGTGGGTCGGAGACGCGGAGCCTGGAGTGTGGGGTTCCACCGCCCCCTGCAATAATACTGCGTCACTATTTTGCGCCATTACCTACACTCGCTTCCTATTCTATAAGTAGCGTGGCCTCTAGAACGTAACGTAGGAACCTCCAACTTACTCGGTACGAAACGTCGTAGCGGACGACCACTCATGTTGTAATCGAATCGATTATACAACTTTAGTATCGATTCGCGAGTTCGGAAGCCCTTGACCTCGTTTCATTAACAATCTATTTACAGTCGGTTTGGTATCAATATCAGAAGCTGCCTACTCTAGCAGAAATATCAATATTCAAGTACTCTTGACGGGGGTTGAATTCCTGGAGATGTTTTTAGAACAATCGCTCCCCAACTTAGTTAAGGTGCCTGAACAGCATAATTATGCAGCTCGTTGTGATTAATGGTTCATGCGGTCACAACCATTCTGTACCAAACAGCATCCCAAGCTGTTATATCTCCCATTAGCTATTTGATGTAATGAACGGGTGATTACAATTGAATGATTACTTCGAAAGCTCTATCATTAAGAAACGTATTATTTCACAATTATTAATCAAGGATCTTCCTACTTATTATCTAATGCCAGTAACTTCCGGAGTTTTTTTAATGTAGGGAAATAAAAAATGTTAGGCTGAAAATTGCTCCGAAATTTTAGCTTCAATAACTTTCCACGAGCTATTGTAAAGTCAAATGATTCAAAGAAAGGCTTTTAGAGCTTTTTTTCAAATATATTTCATTAGCTTCCGCCAGAGGCTTCGCCCGAGGGATATCTTTATAAATTATAGCCTCCGTTACTAATACAGCATTCTACTGGTGAAAGAATGTTTAAAATCGTTCCAGTCGTTTTTGAGTTTATCTCTGTATAATTACAATTTTCTCTTTTTATTATATTATTGTAATACTGTAGATTTGGAAAAACTGCATGTAGCATATCAGGTATATATATTATACAATACTTTCCTCTTATATTTCACAAAGTTTGCCTAGCAACAATGAGCAAAGTATAAAAATAATAATTTATCCCTAGCTTCGGATTTCGCACAGTTACGTGCTAAATCTGTAGGATTTCGAGTGCTAGCGCTTCGTGGAGCGAGGCTGCTTTATATGTGTTGCACTGTTCCGACTGCGGGGTAGGTACTGCACTGTATGGAATACATACCGCTTACGTGGGAAATAAATAGCGTAGAATTTACTACAATATATTCCAGTGGTTACTATTGCGGTTGTAATTTAGGTGGAATATTTCTTGTCGAGATAGGAGGTTTCTTGATAGAGATGTCTCGAACTGGAGAGGTAAAGGCATCCTTACAAATTATAAAACAAAGTCCTCTGCCGCGTCTGTCCGTCGTCCTGTTCGCGATAAACTCAAAAACTGCTGCACCGATTTTCATGTTGTTTTCACCAATGGATAGAGTGGTTCGCGAAAAAGATTTTAGTATATACGGTGACATTTGAATCACAGTTTTGCTAGAACAAACGTTGTTCAGACCATGGTTTACTACAATTCTATACTAAAACTGTGATTCAAATTTCAACGTGTATAATAACCGACAGCGGGCAAAGCGGCGAAGCCACGGGCATCAGCTAGTTGGAATATAAATTATTTCAACTCTACTAGGTAAACTGGAGTTAGTAAGCATACGTAGATTAAAACGTACTAAGATTAAAAAATAGTTAAAGTACTTGCGTAAATGTTGTTGAGCTTTTTTAGAGGAATGGCTATTAACCTTTAAAACTTTATAGACGAGGAATCTATTATATAATACTTGGGTAATAAAATAGTAAAAAATATACCTAACAAGACAATAAATTGGTGCCTACAGCAGCTTTCCAAGAAACTATAACTTTGTCTCAATCTTCAAGACGACGACGACTAGATTAATAGAACGAAATATGCGAAATAATGTTGTATCTCACAAATACCGGTGCAAGCAATAATTTTAGCAAAACAATGAGCTAAGTCTGAACACCGCAGCCGATGCTGCGCGTATACAAATTATTGACAATCGATATTTAAGTACTACACGCATCGATGCACGTTTAATTCGATAGAGTTCGTGGTATCGATGCCGCTTTAAATCGATACCTTAATTATAATTTGGAACTGTTGTTATAAACAGTATGATTTACACGAGTTGGACAGAATTCTATATTGCTAGGCACGTATGTCATTGAATCCGAATTATGTGGTCATTGAGTTTGTTTTATTGAGTCTACAAGTTTCGATCGGTTAAAAGACTATTGATTACAAGCATTTTCAAAGACCATAAATACCTAGGCGCCACTAGAACAGGACCTAATAATGCATTACTAATCAAGAACCATCCGAGACGACGACGCGACAAAAACAGAAGCTGTCCAGCTATGAAGGTGTTCGTCTTTGTCAAATAGCTACAATGTTATGCTAATAAAACTCCAGAAATAGTTATGTATATCAGACTGGTAATGCAACTATCTGGTCCGCGAACATCTAAACATACCTTTGCAGATATAGGCTTGGAGACAAAGTATGTACCACGGAGTGAGTTTCGAACAATTTGTGCCTGTTTAACAACAAACATTGCTGTTTAGTTGCAGGGGGTGGAATCTCTGATACAGTGAAGTACGCAATGAATGTCGCACAAAGCGGTAGGAGCGAGGTATGTGATGTCGTACGTTTGTTTTAGGTGCGGGGGTGGGTGTGAGGCGACGGTCCTTTGATTCTGGCGAGATTAAACGTGCGGCAGACGGTGGCGCCTCTATCGATTGTTGTTGTAATTACAGCGCTATCCTCGCCCAGTCGCAAATGAAATTGTTCCGGACAGAGCTAGCTGCGGATGCCAACGCCGTGTTACACTTGTCGCTGCAACGTGTCGCCACATTCTGAACTGTAAAACCTAGTACTAAGGTGTCACCCCACGGTTTGAGGCACTCTAGAAGTACCAGGAGAGTTGCAGACGCATTATTGCATACGCTGCGCTCTTCTAACGTGTTTTGATGAAATTCTCACGGAATGCTTTTAGTAGCTTCACGCGGTTTTTAATCGTTTGATCGATGCTTTGTTGGGATTGCATAAAGATGTTGGCTCAAAGTTTTTGTTATGCGTTGTTACGACAGTATGTTGAAGTTTCACTAGTTTTCTTGGAACTTTGTAAAAACAACAGAGTTATGCAACTTTGAAGGTTTTTTAAATTTGAAGATGACTGTATCACTGTGTATTATTATGTTCCATTTAAAACAAAATGTTATCCTCTAAATTGTATGTATTACTAAGAAAGAACAACCAATAAAATAAACTCACGTTATTTCTAAGCAAATACAAAAAGATGTAGATACGTATCATCACGACTGCGCACTGAAAGCAATTCGAGAACAAATCCACATCTGAATCTGAAATGCGAATGGGAACAGAGAGTGAAATCCAATAAAACATTCGGAGCCCTCGAAACGTATCTACGTCTACGTGACGTAGACGCCTCCCCGAAACGCATGCGCTCCGCACTCGTACAGAACAAATGGACAATTCCAATTTCAATTGTAGAAAAAAAATAACCAATTCGAAATGGAGAAGGCTTCGCGGCGACCAATGGGAGCGCTCACAGTCGTAATGCCAACTGTGTGGGCGGAGCGAGTGATATCTAGCATTGGAATGTTCGTTGTATTTGTTTTGCCGGATTCGAAGGCTTTATTGCATGGTGTTTGAGCCTCTTTCCCCTTGAGGGTGGCAGCGGCGGAAAGCTCGGTATGGATTTGGGATGAGGCTCTTCACATTATATACCGTAGTCGTTCGCAGCCTACAGATCGGTGACCTACATATACAATTGTGGGATAGGTTTGTCTTATTGTTATACGTTTGTAGATACGAGATTTTCAGGTAAGTTTCCTGAAAAGACTTTAAATTACATCTAAAGAAAGCTGTCTTTTTTAAGCTAGTTTATAACCAAAGTAATTATTAAAATAAAATAAAATCTTGAACAAAAAGTGATCTTAAAACAAAGTCTTAAAAAGCAACTCGCAAGAATTAACCTGTAATGAAATCAAGGAGTGTCTCCGACTTTATGAAACTGTGAGTATTGATTTTTCGATAGGGAAAAAACGAAGGCAACGATCTATGCAGATCTGGAGTGCTCTCGGCACATCAGATGGCACCGTCGGGCAGCCTCCGCAGACAATCGAACGGTGGGGGGGCCCCCCACTGGAGGTCGGGGAACTGCCACAGATTATATGCGCGATGATTGTGCCATGAGACGTGCACGTAGGTTGAAACGTTGTTTTGGTATGTATTCTGCTGTCAGTAGCAGCCATTTGTGCCCGGTTGATGGCAATAGGCTAGCCCCATATTACACGGGACTTAAAACATAGCTGTGCTCGGTCTGTGTGTAGAGATTGCTGCATCCGATTCCTGGTTTTCTTTAAAACATTGATCAGACTAGCAAATTGATATGAATGGAATGCTGTAGATGTTATTGGATTCAGGACGTTTATTTCAAGAAAATATTTAAACTACTAAAACTTTTGGTTGCACTAAAGCAAGTTTGCTAGCTTTAGGCATATCATCTGCCTAGCCTTTTCCCAACCAATTTGGGGTCGGCTTCCAGTCTAGCCGGATACAGCTGAATACCAGTATTTTACATGGAGCGACTGCCTATCTGACCTCCACAACCCAGTAACTGGGTAATACGATACCCCTTGGCAAGACTGGTTGTCAGACCTTCGGGCTTCTGACGACCCGTATCGACTGTCAAAGATCCACAAATGACAGCCGGGACCAACGGCTTAACATGCTTTCCGAGGCACGGAGGAGTCTCGATATATGAAGATGGTCACCCATCCAGGGACTAACCCCGGCAAGCGTAGCTTAACCTGATGGATCGAACCGTGTGGCTGTTATTACTTAGACACGAGCTCCTCCCGAATTTTCCTACATATGTATGTCAAACAGAAAATAACAGTAGGTAAGTACCTTTAGAAGTACCTACTACTGTAAAAACTTTGCTAGCTTTAGACATATAGCCCTGAAAATGTTGAGTTGTCAGGGTCAAACCAACCAAAAAAAAAAACCATATAGAAAAATTACGAGAGACAGTATAAGAGGGCTTTTACGAATGGGCAAAAACGTGAAAAAAGGCGTTGCAATTGGCTGAAGTCCAGCGACTTGAAAGTCTCCACTAGTAAGAGGATTGCGTAAACACATCTACCATACACAAAATCTCACATACCGAATCAGAAAACACGTAACATAATCTTTGGTGATATCGACCCGGCGGCGGCGACTTCCCATTCTCGAAGTAAAACACGGTGGGAAGGAAACCGCGGGATAAACCGCCCCCCCACTCCCCCACCCGATCTTTACGTTTCAGGAATAAATATTTCAGAGCGTGTGCTTCGGAAGTTAAAGTTATGTATCGCCCACGCCGCCGGTAACAATCTGAGAATGAGAAAAGCTCGCTTTACTTTTATGTATGTTCGCTTTATGGCATTTTTTGTAATGTATAGCTTGAGTTCTTTTTTATGTTTTGTTTATAATTATGGAAATGGAGACTATTTTAAGGTATCGTACGTATGAAAATTTTCAGTTAGAATATTTGGGAAAAGTTCAGCGAGTATCTTGTTGTTAGCGCGTGATTATTGTAAGTTTTTATTTTTTCATTATACCTAGGTACAGACTGCCAAAAATAATCTTTCCTGTGGACCTTAAAGTGTGTTACCTTAAAGTTTCGGGATACAGTTTTGCCACAACATCAGGAAAAATAATGACTTCATTCTTTTCTGTGGAGTTTTGGTTAGTTTCACGAATTTCTTTTAACAGACACACATTATAAATAACGCGTTTTATTAATTTAATATGTAAAGATATTCATTCTTTTAAATAAACTTTGAATATACTTAATTAAAATTCTATCTACCAGTGATAATCGTCAAGAAATGTATACCAACTTAAATGTTTTATATAAAAAAAGCGTTAAAAGTTGTAGAACTTTACCACAAGCATTTTATGCGTAAAATAAGTCATAAATGTCTGAAATACATTGTTATTAGAAAGTTAAATGTCAATAATAATTTTTATATTTACTTTTGGCCAAATGTCGTAATTTTTTTATGGACATTATTAACTAGTGTGTCATGTTACAAATAAGTCCAAAAAGAAAAGCCATTTGTCAATAACAAATATTTTGTTTTTGTTTTATGTTCTTTGTTTTAGTTATGTACAAGGTTTGAATTAATATAAACAATGACAAAATAATACGTGTTAACTAGAGTGTGAAATTGTCAAAGAAATTGTATTAAAAAAAAAATGGCGGTGTTAGTTCCAATTATGGCCACGCATCAAAAGACCCTTGTACCGTTGTAGATATAACTGCCACTATAGTTTCTTTTGAGTTGAACGGTGTATTTGGGAAATCCATATTGTTATTAAGTATCTTGACGATCGAAACCAATTTAGAAATAAATATTGATGACGGAGTAGGTATGTAGGTACTCTGTCATCACTATTGATTTCTTGATGACTGGGTTTGTGGCGAGTAGTTATTGGGATGCCCCGAAAGCTCATCTGACAGGCACTGTGTACGTTGTTGGAGAGAACAACGATGACAATACAGTAGAATATGACGTAGAGAATTTGTCAGCAATACATGATAAAAACTATAAACACCCATTATAGGTAATTTCCAGATGACCTGCGATATTTCTAGACACTTTACAGATTTTAATATTGCAAAAGAGTTAGAATGTGATGCTATAACATAATACATTTAAAGATGACTTAGGACAAGATTGAAATTATGGCAAAAGGTGGAAAATAATCGATAACTTTATGAAAAAAATATTTTCATAAAAGCCTCAAAACAGCCTATTAAATTAAAATACCATTAGGATTTTCCATTTATTTACGCGCTAACTGCACCTGGCCTTATACCATGACGTGTTAGAGCTATCATTGTTCCGTTGTGAAAAAGGGATAGGGCTATTTGTCCCATATAGCTCCATCTTTCTCTGACACTGGAACAATTATGGCTTTAACAAGTCATAGTACTGCACCTGGTCTAAAACAAAAAACATTTTATTATTTAGGTCTTTTGAGAGTATTTGTTTTGGTTTCATTCAAACTGCAGCGTAAAAGCCATAAATTAGTTAAGACTTGATTTTTTTGCTTGTGTGCTATTGCTAGGATGTTTCTCGGTAATTAACTATCTTAGTTAATTATGGTTACTTCTATCATCAAGAGGTTGAGGTCACCTCAGCCACAGATTTTTCAGTAGCGGGCGCTACACCGCCACCGTGTACACTATACATCGCACGCATAGGAACAGCGTAGGTTGGCGCTCTTAACGCAAACAAAATTCTGCCCAACGTGTAACGATTGGTTCATATTCAACTCTTACAGTTCAATGTTTACAAACTTTATAAATGTTTCAGCATTAGGCAAGA
The DNA here is from genome assembly GCA_947363905.1 of Lithophane semibrunnea. NCBI lineage: Eukaryota > Metazoa > Arthropoda > Insecta > Lepidoptera > Noctuidae > Lithophane > Lithophane semibrunnea. The sequence goes on from OX376185.1 coordinate 8,706,517, forward strand.
ACTAAGGTGAAATTATAAAAAAAAACCGACTTCCAATAGAAACACTTTAAAGTGAAAAATAACTTTAATTTCGGAAGTCGGTGTCTTTGCTTTTCAATTTTCGTTTTTTGCCACCGACTATATTTTTAGTATTTTTTGGGAAGAAGGTTTTTTTTTGTATTTTTTTTTATTTTTCCCTTTTTAGTTGTGGTACCAACCCCACACAAATTCGAATCTCACTACCTGCTATGTAAATAACAGTGAAGGAGTAAATTAAGATATCGTCTAGATAAACTAAGTGGGAAAAATACGTAGGTAATATTGAAGCTAACTCAAAAACTGTGCAAACTTAATACAATTTATATGGGACCACCTCGGAAGCATGACCTACCAAACAAAAATAGAATCATCAAAATCGATTCATAATTGGCGGAGTAATCGCGTAACAAACATGCAAAAAAACATACAGACGAATTGAGAACCTCCTCCTTTTTGAAGAAGTCGACTTTTTAGAGGACCGTGGTACTTTTTGGTCAGGTGCAATAAAGAACATGGCAATACGCATATCGATGTTTCGGTGCAACTACTCGTAACTCGTATATACGCATTCAGTACGTGTAGGCGCACACGTAAATTTGCATTATCATGAATTTATTACTATACGACAAGGTCGGCGATAAGGATTTTCTTCGCTCATAGAAAATCTAGGCCGGCCGATTGAAACTGAACGCAAGAGGTTTTTATGTTATGGTTTGGACAGTATCCTACTGTCTGATAACAGAAAACTTTAGAATAAACGGAGTCTTTTATTATAGTAGTTCTGATTCTAACTTAGATTATGTTTTAAGATTAAAATCACATGAACATGAAATTTCGATTGTAAGTTGGAAATAGTCTGAAATAATATGAATGAAAAACGCTCATAACTGTTCGGACTTGAATCATGAATGAAAGAGACCAATAATTATTAAATAAGATAAGGATGTACTCTTTATTCTCCAAATTACTATTCGGTTTATTACGATCAATAAATAAATGTACCTAGGTATAGCGTAAATATTTATACGAAGTTTCTGAACATTAGGTACCTGTTAGAGTGCTGTTATTAAACGTCGCAATAAATATTGTAATGAGCAATAAACAATTGATTGATGCGGTAATTAAACAAACTAATCACACGTTTAAATTATTTCCCGCCTTAAAATCACCATATAATACGTATGCAAAATCACAGCAACGTCAACAAATAGCGTTGGAGAAAATAAAGTCCAATCAGTTTTCATCTTACTCAATAAATTAACACTTAGTTTATATTAAAATATCGAATATATACACTCACATCTTATTTCCTTCGACACTGAACTTTAATAAATTCAAAGTGCACTACTATCAATGATGTAAACTGGATTGATTGAATGAACTGTTCATATACGTATTTATACGCAAAAAACAGACGAACGTAATGCAATAAAACAGAGTTTATAATTTGGTACGGCGTCTGAACTACGCATTTGTAGCCAGCGGCGAGTCACATGGACTATAGTCACATGTATGTCCTCGCATAGCGCGGTGTACTATGTCGCTACTACTGCATAAATTGCATTTACCTCCATCATATAATTGGAAGTAATTGATTCATGAACAATCATTCCAATAACTGCTTCTCTTGCAATTTCGGTTTTCGAGTTCGATTTTCGATTTTCCAGTGGGGGAAGGCATTAATATCTATCATCGACATATATTTTCTCAAACTTAAAATGGACCCTTAACTTATAGGTACTAAGTCAATTTTCTTTGAGGTTTCCTTATTTTAATATTGTCCAGTTAGTTTAGGTAGTTAAATGCTGTATTGTTGTTTTCACCAGGTCGTTGAGTAAAATATGACCTCGTTTTTGGCACATTAGTATTACTTGATTGCTCTTCCGTAAATAAGATTCCGTAGATAATTTTTTAAATCATTATCAATCATTTCATTTAATTGTAAACAGCCTTATTGGTTTTCAAAAAGAAAAATCTACAAAACTTGCCATTTTCTTTGACATGAGCAAAGCGTTCGATTTCGTAGATCACAAAATCTTACTTAATAAATGCGAGCTCGAGGTAAAGCACTCGATTGGATTAAAAGCTACCTAAGAAACAGAAAACAATGCGTCGCAATAAATCAATTAAATGATCGACTTGTGTCTACGCCATTCAGGTCTACTTTTGAAAGAAATACATTCGTGTTCCTCAGGGAAGGGTACTAGGCCCCTCTTCTCTTCCACATTTACATAAATGATATTCCTCAAGTGACATCACCTCAATGCATTCTATTTGCGGACGATATTTTGGTAGTCGGAAAATTCAGGTAGAAACTACTAACATTCATTAAATAGCACTATAGGATCAATAATGAACTGGTTAAAGGACAACAATCTAACAGGTAATGTATCTAAAACTAAAATTTTACAATTCTAGAATAAAACCCCTAAAGAAAGAAGAAAAGAAAGAAAGAAAATTTGTTTATTGCACAAACAAAACGCACACTCAACAAAAAAAACATAAAATACACGTTTTACAAAAGTAGCCAAAAGCCTCGTATTCGACCAATAAAAAAAAACATGAATATAAAAACAGCAACAGTTGATAAAAAATATTAGGTATTATCTTTGATAGATATTGTAACTGGAAAGCACACACAACTAGCATTTCCTCTAAGATTAGAGGAAATGCTAGCTTTTTTTGAGCAAAAACCAGTTAATTTAGATAAATTAACTGGTTTTTGCTCAAAAAAAGCTTAAGAAGTTATCAAGTCAAAAAACTGCTGTGGGTGGTATCATGGTTACGTCGGGTCAGTTCTTAGATTCTCAGGCTAAAAATGTCTTTATCACACAAAAAAAGTGTCAGAGCAATCTGTGGGGTTGAACCGTTTGAATCTTGTTGACCTTTATTTAAGAAATTAGGATTAATAACTCTACCTAGTCTGTACATAATAGATGTACATAGGATCATTTGTTAAAATGCACTCTGAGCTGTATAAACTAAAGCCATTGAAAATAAAAATAAAACCTTTCAACAGATTCAACCCGACATTGATACAATATGGCTGTCAAAAATCCAAACACAAATACCAAAACAAATAAGAGAGTTGCCATTAAATTATTTAAAAAAGAAAGTTATGTACAATAGTTTATGCAAAATAAACTAGCTCACTGGCTCACTAGGAGCTCGTGGCTAAGTAATAACAGCCACACGGATCGATTTGTCAGGTTAAGCTACGCTTGCCAGGGTTGGTCCATGGATGGGTGACCGTCTTTACATATCGAGACTCCTCCGTGCCTCGGACAGCACGTTAAGCCGTTGGTCCCGGCTGTCATTTGTGGATCTTTGACAGTCGTTACGGGTCGTCAGAAGCCCGAAAGTCTGACAACCAGTCTTACCAAGGGGAATCATATTACCTACCCAGTCACTGAGTTGTGGAGGTCCGATAGGCAGTCGCTCCATGTAAAATACTGGTATTCAGCTGCATCCGCTTAGACTGGAAGCCGACCCCAGCGTTGTTGGGAAAAGGCTAGGCAGATGATATGTTTATGCAAAATAAAGATAATATTCTATTCTATTCTAAGTTTTTCAATATTAATAAAGCAAGTCAGACTGATGGCATACCTTACGTAACCTACGTTTAATAGCAGACGACAAAAGATGAGTAATATCGTCACCTTTTCAGTTTTATATTATGAGTTATCGCTGTTTTATACATAGTATCGATTTATTAGAATTATTAATATATATAGGAAATGGAGGAGCAAATTGCCAGTTTAGGATTCTCAAAAAAAATGTTATGTGAACAATCATTTTTTTTTATTACAAAATCCCCGAACGAAATCCACATTACTTTGAATTTACGAATAAGTACGTTTGTCCACCGCAGTCATCACCGGGACTTCACCGGGAACGAGATGTCGGCTAGAACTCGGCCCAAGATTGTGACGGGCCGATGTGCTCACAGTACAAAACACATTTGATCTTGTCCACACTCATTCAGTTTGGTAGTTACAGTTATATGTTTCTACGATTACAATATACAATGACGTACAACAATAATTCATGGTTGTGAGTCGTAACAAGACTATGACATAATACTTTGAGAGAAATCTTGGATTGACGTTAAATATATTCGCTCCACACGTACTTTCAGCGACATCGTCGTTTTGCACGCATACACTTAGCAAAACATGCCAGTGACAAGTTATTTGGTGGTGATCATGCATGTATTTTTTATCCGAAGGACCAGGATATACCCACATATGATGAAAACAGATGTAGAGAACTGTGGAGAGGAATAAAAACACAAGGAGACCAAAATAGTCAAACTGAAAAATAAGTCGAAGTAGAAGATAAGAATTCAGCTTGCTACTAAAGAATCTCTTTATCTGCCAAGGGCGTCTAGCCATGGTGATTAACTGTTGCATATAGCTGCTGAGTCCGGTGAATAATCCGTCGCGTCACCTCGTCCTGGTGGAAAGCATTAATGAGGATTTTTTTTAAACAAACGATAAGAATTCGGCTACTCCTATGTCTCTTGGCATGGATCCCGAATCTATAAACGTTGAATAGGATCTCAAGCAAGCTGGTGATCTTAAAAATGCAACTAGTGATAGACTTGATGTAAAAGACAATAAAGGTCTCTGTGTTGTGAATTCAGAAATCTACAACACTTGTCTACAAAAGGCAGAGTTGATTGATTGATTAGGAAAAAAAGAGTGAAGCCTGGAAATCAACATGTGCTCAAATTTCAGTTGGCAAGCGGTAAAGAAAACATCAAGAGCAGAGTATAAGAAAGTTAAAAGCAGTAGTTTGATGTTTGTGGCAAGTCTTATCGATGCGTATTGTTGAATATTATTAAAAGCTGTTACTATAACTAAAAGTGCTGCTATGGTTAAAGGTGATTGTTGTACCGTAACTTAGCTTTGGAGTTTTGAAATGTTTAGAAAAAACAGAAGGTTTCTAGAGCTATGTTAAGAAATATTATAACTATTTAATGGGGTCACCTTGTTGGACATCTGCATTTGGGACCTTTAGGGCAAATAGATGATGGCTTCGGATGAACGGCCAGTGGGAATATTGTTTATATATGAGAATGGTTTACTGGGCTTAGCGGAGGATTTGGTGTCCTAATGTGTTGGTTTTACCAGAAAGAAGGACTACTGTTCTTCCTCTTAGAATTGCGCTTATGGTATACATCTGTCATAATTCTCTAAGGTGAATTGGGTTCCAATAATTCGGTACATATGGCACATAAACACACAAATATACTCACACGGATAAGATATGCTACGTTAGCCTGTTTTATAGAATATCTCTTTCAGGACTCTCACTTAAAGGTCAGTCAATGTGTTGGATTATTCCCACAGGATAAGTTAAATAACGAGTAGTTACTACTAGAACACTGAATGTTGGCGTTATGTTGAGTATGGAGTTTTATCTGGTTAAATACGTGATGAAAGTTTGTATGAAAAGAGGAATTTCCAAAAATCCTCCTATAGTGAGCACTATACCTTTCGTTATACAGGGATATCTTTTGAAAAATTTCATGCTTTTAGACCCCGGTGTAGGCTGTGCGCTGCTGTCAGTTAGTGAATTTAAGATTTTTATAAAGAAGATTTATCGACTGCAGCATTCATATGCTTTTTATTATTTATATGCGATTATACAGGCTATAGTGGAAATATAGCTTGTTAGACTAGGTACCAGTCATTTGCATATATCTAATTGCACTACGGTTAGCGTTAGTTTGATACGTTTAGGTACCTAATTTTAAAATATCTTTAAATAAGCAATGAATTATTCCCTTTTTTATATAAGCAGAGAAACAATAAACAGTTAGCATGACTTGACATTCAACTTAAATTTTATAATTAATGGCCTTATGCTACATGGATAACCGACAGTACTCCGTCTTTCATCAAAGATGACCTACAATAACAATAATTTCCGATGGACAGTAAAATGCGACATTGAAATCCATCCGCACATACAAAATGAAGGTTGTTCAGCAAATAAAATTAAAATATAACACTTACGTATTCAATTGATTCGTTGTCAAAATTCGAAACATACACTGTTATCAATTATCAACAAGAACAAGGTTTTCGTTCAAAAATATAATAATCGCGGAGTGAATATAAAAGCTTGTATGCACCACCGGTCGTAGGTCAGTTACAACTATTTGATATAATCGATAGTCGTGCATGTGATATGTACTCGTAATAACTAGAGCTACTATTACATTGCTTAAGCGCAGCGGATCATGATTTACTGCGATTGCTATCGATCTTTGAATTATTCCTTTTAAGTTTTCAATAACTTGAGATTTAAGTTAATTAGTAGTTACAGTATGTATCGTTGTTTTTAGAGTTATGTATACAAAATTAGTTGTTACTAACGGTGTGTTAAATGTGGTTTAAGTTGACAAGTAAGTTGTAATGTTACCAATATTAATAACTCGATCAGGTCTATCATTTAGCCTTTTAAGATAGGTGCGTAGTACTCGCAACCGGCGTGCGTGTATGACCATGTATGAACGTAAACCAGGCAAAAGGTGTATGTAAGGTTCGAAGCAGTTGGCGTTCTGCAGTTTCTGCCTACCCCCATGGGAAGAAGGCGTGAGTGTATGTATGTATGTATATTACCTAGTGGTTTTTTTCCGATGCGTGATTAATTAATTCAGTAATAACATAGTGTTATTAGTTGTAACATATTATGAGATGTTATCATTAACATGATATCGTGTGTGTTCTCGCTATTACGCGTGACCCATGATGACTTTTGCCGTAGATGTTACATTTCCTATGACTTAATCTGGACAATCCGATAGCAACGAGACAGGATTAACGTTTTATCGCAAGTCATTTAATTTTATCTATTTATGACGTTCATGATGTTTAGGGTTCATTTTTTATTTGGTTCTTGTAAGGCTTGATGAATAGAAATGACTTGTAGGAAATTACCAGCTTCACTTAGAAACAATAAAAAAAAATGTTGGTCCCTCTTGTCGTGGGGTATCCGAATCAACCCAAGTATGTTGCGCGATTTTTCATAGTTTTCGAGTTTTCGAGAATTATGACTTAAATTTTCATATAAAAAAGTAATACTTAATGTGGCTACGTTGGCTAAAATCGGCCTTCAAAGACAGCGAGGTGGAAAATTCTCAAAAGTAGGCAACAGACAAAAATAAATTTTTGACCATTTTCTCGTTCCTAAGTTTAAAATTCTCAAAAAATCCGAGAAAAATTATAACTCGAAAACTATGAAAAATCGCGGAATATACATGGGGGTGATTCGAATACCCCACAACACGAGAGACCGAATTTTTTTTTGGACGTCAATGTTCTTGCCACCCAGTATAGTAAATTAGGTAATAATTTTATTCCAAGTTTATTAACGGAATAACACTAGTTTACCATGCCAGTTTTTATTAAATCTTTCAGTGAATTCTCTTTTGATAATTTATCAGAGGATTTTTGCGATTTCAAATATGTAGAGTGCGCGTAAGATAACGACTGGTGGCCCTGGCGTGCTTAGTTTTATACTGTAATATTTAAAATATTAAATCTTAATAAATTTATCTCAATATTGAGATAAATTAATTAATATTTAATATTTCATCAATCTTGTATTAATATTAATAAATTAAATAATCATATTCTTAATATGACCTTACATTTAATAAATGACAAGACGGCGACATACTTATTAGTTCCGATTTCAGCCGCGCGCAGATATACTATATATCTTGCGAGCACTCTAAACAATAATTTAACCTTTGAATGAATTTTCTTCTTTTACTTTTGTTTATACTATATTCTACCAAAGGTAAAATAATTTGTTAATTATGTCAGTAAGATTAAGAATACTTAAACGCTGTATTGGGGGGGGGCTGGTAATCTGTGTGACAGGTTCTCCTAGTGCAGATACCAGTCTCCCACAAAGGATTTATCAGATAATGTAATCTTTATATTTTTAAGGCGCCTTTGTGGAAGAGAAATAAATGTTTATGTAAATGTTATGTAAAAACCTTATAGTTCGAGGCACAAAACAGATACTTTTATCGGTTCAGGCACAGAACAGATACTTAAAGCTGTTCAGACAGAAGAGATAAAAGTATCTGTTCTGTGGTTTCAGGTTTGTTGTAATATCCCAATGTAAAGCCTCGCCTCTCATCCACGAGGTTGTGGGTTCAAATCCGGTTAAGTACCAATGTGTCTTTTTCAATGCGATTTTTTTATTTTTCAAGTAAAACTCAGAAAATATGGTCTTTCTGAGTTTATCTTGGACATTACTAACACTGGTGACGGAACAACATCGTGAGAAAACCTGGACTTATAGTTGATATAAGTCTGAAATCGCCAACCCGTCTTTAGCAAGCGTGATGATGATCAATGCTCGTGCCTTCTCCGTATGAGAGGAGGTCGTTGCCCAGCAGTGGGCCAATACGGCTGGTATTATTAAAGTTCGAGTTCCTATGCTATCAATCAATCTGCCTAGCCTTTTCCCAAATATGTTGGGATCGGCTTCCAGTGTAACCGGATGCAGGTGAATACCAGTATTTTACAAGGAGGTACTGCCTATCTGACCTCCACAACCCAGTAACTGGGTAATACGAACTAACCGGGTAAAATTAACCTGATGGATCGACCCGTGCGAGTTCCTATGCTATTTTTATAATGTGATCTAACCCTATAATGCGAGTACAAAGTATTTATATGCTCGCTACGTTTTGAGCCGCCAAGGCCAATAGTAATAAAACCTCGATAGCAAATACTTGTTAGTAATTGAAGTAAAATACTTAACAGTTATGTTATTATAAGTTCGTGAGACAAATACCTGACAGTTGTTATTAAGTGTCGAAGGAAATTAAATAATTGGAAATCTTTGGTACAACAAGTTCCCAGAGGAATGTAGAATGCCAGAGCGTGACGCTATGTCGTTACATCTATATGAAATACCATCACGCGGTGTCTCTGGCGGAGTGTGCAGAGAAATTAAATTAAATCGTAAATTAATCATTGGAACCTTCCAGTAAGCGCTACTTATTGAATTAATGTTAATTTTAAATGATTTTCTGTTTTCTCTTAATGATACCATATTTTTGTTCTGGATGGCCTTTTCGTGGCATCTACGAACAGAGGTCGTTACTGAAGTGGCAATATTCTATTTAAGTATCTACCTAGGTACCAAATTTAAATAACCATACTTGGCTTTATTTATCTATAATTTTTTCCTTCTTAGATTCTTAGATAAAATACCTACATTTCAATTCCGTCGCCTGCTCTCTAGTGGCACAAAACCTTCTAGAAATACCTAGCAAAATTTCCACTTCATTTCTTTGTCTCTCAAAGCAAAGATATAAAGTGTTATAAGAAAAATCCCAGTAACATGTGTTGTTCAAGGAGCGAGAATCCAGAGCACCCCCACCGCATTGGACATAGATAGACGAAACGTAAAGAATGATCACGACATGAGACAGCACATGTGAGAAAAATACCGCCTATTCTCTCCAGCGCCGACACAAAATAACTTTAGCAATTTAGGGTTGGATTGCTTAGCAAAACAATTTGAACTCGCGTTTTGGATATAAATAAGTTTCATTTTGATAAATAGGTACTGTTTTTTCTTCGGTTCAATGATATCTAAACATGGAAAAATTATGATTTAAATAAACAGGAAATCAATAAATATAAGTCATTGCCTACTTATAACATTACGTATGCATGACTCAATTAAAATATGTAGAAGAATTTCTTAGTTGTTTACTATGGAAATTATTATTTTACTTCCGGTTTTTCAGTCCTTATTTACCTTCGTTTAATCTGAGCTGTTATATAGAAAAAATGTGGTGTTACTTATTTGATTTTTGTAAGACATAATTAATTCAATTATAATTATTCCAATTCTTTACATTTGATTCTTGTAAGAGATAGTTTATTCATATTTTTCAATTATTTGTGTGGGGTTACCCATTCAATCCAAATTCAACCATGCGCATCACATTTAATCAGGAGATGAGTTTTTCATTTCGTTCATTTAAATAAACCAGTCGACTTAACCGTAAACGCTCGTGACATTGCGATACATTTACGTCAAAGGGACGGAGAGACCGAGAAAAATCAGCGGCAATGACTAGACGATTCCACGTTACGTTCCTAATCCCGAACCCTTCCTCGCAATATGATTTGCGTCAGTGGAGATGCGTTCAGAACAGATCACCGGACGGTAACCGAGTGGAAAAAGCTCTTCTCATCGGGACCGTTACTGGAGATCGTAAGAATTCGAGTGGCGTCGCCAGCGAACTACGCTCAGAACAAATGGCCGCGCCGTGGAATAGCAAATTATTGCTTGTTTTTAAAAGTGCTCGTAAAATATTTAAAAAGAATTTACACACATTTCTCTGCTAATTATGATGTCTCGATACGATTCGTACAGATATTTAGCGTAAAGTATGACATTATAATTGTCAATTTAGTTTCAGCATTCACCACAATACAACCTGTACCTTTGTTTATGTCTCTATTAATTCCAAAGGCGTCCGACCACGAGGTGGGTAATGTTATCATTCCATTAATTACAACATCCACCCCCTGCTTTTTAAAAGTAAATTAATCCGATTAAGGGGGGAATCGAAGAACCCGCTCCGTCCGAGTTTATTCAGGCAACTTTCTTTAGAATAATTATTTTTTGTAATTAAATCCATCAACACGATTTTTTCCTAATGATTCTCCCGTGGGAGTTGGTGGGTGGCAACCGGGAATAGGGGAGTTTTATTTTTTCTTTTATTACATATTTATTTAAGATGCTGTTCTCGATCTACCTTATTTAATTTACTTTTAGATAAAAAAAAAAACTGTCAGAGGATAATTACTTGCAACAATGTGTCAGACATTACACATAGAAGATTAACTTATATGTAATTTCTGTGCCGCGTTTTCATAGAGTACGCCTTCACTTTTGTTCAGATCAATCATTATAATACTACTTAACACACAAAGTACGATCCTATTAAATAAATAAAATCTCCTTTTATTTTGGACCAATATTCGTCTGGCGGGTGCGGGGGGTGCGGGGCGCGCGGGGGTCGCTCAGACCCACCTCCCTCACACCAGTGTTAATGATATCTCGCTTTTAAAGGGCACATCATTTACTTACTTTTACGAAAATTAATTGAAATGAGTTTTGACGATGAAAAGATGGCTATACAAAAGAGAATGGTGGCCGCTAGGTGTCGCTGGAAGATAACTTGTTCATCTTTAATTAATTATTTTGTGGCAAAGAATTTGTTTTCTTTGATATTGTAGGCTCTATTCATTGACTTTGCCAATTATGATTTCGATTAAGAAACTGTATAAATAAAACGATTTATGAATTTATTTAACAAACGTTAACAATATTATAATTTCTGAGAAGTTTCAAAATATCATTATGCTTCTTATAAAGCTGTAATATATTGAGATTGATAGAATAAATTGTTTTGTATTAATTTGTAAAATAATGTAGCAAGACGATAAGACTAACAAATAAAATTAGCGAGTGAAACTGCCAAAATCAAAAATCAAGATCAAAATATTTTATTTCACATAAACCTACATGGGCACTTATGAAACGTCAGAAGCTAGGTGCACGGTTCCAATTGGTCGTTTCCTATGGAGAAGAGCCGGTAAGAAACTCCATGGTTACTCTTTTAAAAATAATTGACTTTTACAAAAATCTCAAATTACAGTGTTAGTAGGCATGGGAGGAAAATATAGGCCTTTCAACAAGTCTTCACATCTTGTACTTAACAAAATAGAAGATGTTCAATAAATCTACAGTCCAATAAGCCTACAACGTTCTCACATTCACAAAATAGAAAAGATTGCATCTAAAAGACAAATAATAAAAAATAACAATTTAAACCAAATGACGTGATTAGTATTACAACTGTACAAATTGAATAATTTTCAAGTCCACAGAAGCCACTAAGAGTTGAAATTAAATTGGAGGTATATAATGTCAAATACAACATATGCCACCATAAACACAACATAATACGAGTAGTATAATAATGTTCTTAAAATTCAACTTTTTCTTCGTTCACAAATTGGTGGACTGACTTCTTTTAGTAAAACATCAATCCATTAATCTCACACAGTTACAGCCTTACAGCAGTACAAAACTTACCACAAATTAATATTACGTTACCAATAAGTATATTTGATTAGTTGTCCAACTAGCCTGGGCCTCATTTCGCGGAAGCTTTTAGGTCACATCTGCGTATGAAACCGGACCGGTATGTAGGCCACTCGTAATATATCGACATGAGGAGGTTCGCAGATTGATGAGCCATCCCCCCCTGCGCCCCCCCGCGGACCCGCGGACGTCCGGAGCGCCCCCACCGGCCGTCCCGCGGGGCGAAGCTCTATTGCAATAGATTGAGCCTGTTTTGTTTCCTTCTGTTGGTGTAACACATAAGGTTACTATTGGAAGACATGTGTGAAGGCATTTCTTTTCAAAACTTTATTTTTTTTAATGCAAGTTACTCATATTATTTTGGTTGTATGACATTATTTAACCAAGCTTGATAGCTCTGTTTGGTCATTGACTTGACGTTTTAAAAAATGGGCTTCAAACTACAAGAAGGTGAAACCACCAATATAGTTCTCATAGAGTGGACTAAATACAAAGTTCTGACCATGTCGCGAAAGTAGTAACAGTCAACTGAGGTTTATAGCATTTGCAGGCAATGTGCCAGTGTCCTGTTGACAACTTTTGGACTACTCCAAATGTCGTTCGTTCGTTATTATAATCTATTGAACTGTTTCAAGCTTTACCCTTCTGGCAAATTTATTTAAACTTCATGGCCACTTCACTGAATTGTTTTGAAGAAAATCTGTTTTATACTTGCATGACCTGAAATTAATGGATGAGGGATTTATGTGAATATTCTATTTTTATCTATCTATATAGCCTGGAATGTCCCACTGCTGAGCAAAGGTGTCCTCTCCCTTTTCCACACACGTCTATCCTCTGCTATAATCTTTGTCAAAATATTATGTTCATGCTCACGTTCAGTCTGCAGCTATCTTCAGATTTATCTTCGTACAGAATTCACGTGTGTCTCGGGCATCATGTAAGTGTACAATCCATATGCATTGTCGAGGGATCTATTTATTTTCTTCACGATAAATGTTTCCCCTAGATACAGCCAATCATTTTGCTGAGAATTAATTCCAACGTAAACTACCTACTTATGTGCATCGATGTTATTTTATTTCAGTCTTATATTCCAGAGTGTTGTAGAGTAGGTAGGTTCCTAACTAATTATATTAGTGCGTTTTGTTTCATGCATAGTCAAAATTATTCGTCCTTTTTATTCACAATTAGCTTCCGCCCGCGGCTTTGCTCGCGTGGTATATCAAAGTAGCTTATGTCCTTCTCCAGGTCAAGGTCTACCCCTGGGCCAAATTTAATCCAAATCCGTTCAGCCGTTTTAGCGTGAAAGCGTAAAAAACAAACAAAAAACTCACTTTCGCATTTATAATTATTAGTTAGGATTAGGATTAGTCTCTAAGTTTTCTTTAGTCTAGTGGGGAATTTAGCGCTCTTCTAAAAATTAATAATGTCCATATACAGGTACAGGCCACAGAGCCAGTGTACAGGGCCAGTGGGTTGGTGATAATGTGATAAATTAGCACGTGCATCAAGTTCGTAGAAAATTTAGAAACCCTACTTATACATAAAAAAAAAAATATTCAAGAAATAAAAATAGGTAAAATACAGTGTAAAGCTTAGAAATAATGTAGGTATTACAAAGTATGATGCCTGTACTAGGATAAACCTGAACATTGAACTTGCTTCTTTTATTTTATAATATTTCTGTTTGACCTACAAGTAGAGTGATTCAAGAAACTGTAAGTAGCCGCCACTTCTAGGGATTGCACGCCTTAATAGTTTTTTCTTGGAATCTCTTTATTTCTTTTACATTTACGCTCTTGTAAATTTTCTTAAGTAAGGTATAGTTTTCTATTAAATAATTTTGAATGCAGTAAGTTTTGAGGATTCAAAGGATTTTTCTAGAGATCAGCCAGGCATTATTTATTGAACGGGTCTTTTGAAAAGTACATATAAATAATTTTACAGGGAAATTCTTCTGAAGCAGTCTTTTGTGCAAAGGTGTGGGTCAGCTTTCATATCGGTGAAGATGTGTGAGTATTTTAATTTAACTGTACAGTTACAGTAGGATATTGGAATCATGTATTAGACACATGAAAAACAAAGTTCCCAGCCAAAAGCATCCTTCACTGCAGCAACGATAACTAGTCTTAAAACGACACAGCCCTATTGTACACGATCAAGATTTCTCGTAAAGATAACACTAACCACAACATTATACCAAATAAAAGCTAGTATTTATAAAGAAATACGGGGATCACGCGAGATGGGATCATTTGAGGAAGCGGCCGGCGGTCGGGGGTCACCGCGGATACGATACGTTTCGCGCTTCCCCAGACCCCACGGCTATGATACTCATGCCTCACACAAATAACGCCTTTTTATGTTTTCCTTAACATCGTGTTTAGAACTTTGTGTATTTTAGATTGAGCAGAAGAGTATTCAACGCAAAATGCGTCGCATTTATACAGGGTTCACTTTTAGTCGTTTAAATCCTTTAAAGGGGTTTAGGGTCATTGTAAAAGTATGAAATCGCGAAAAAAAAATCAGCTATTCCCTACATTTATCAAAACCTTGTCAAAATATAGCGAACAGCTGATTTGAAATTTGGTCCCATACATAGTGAAAGTTGTTCTTAATGATGAGTACAATGACCCCTTAAGAGGATTTAAACGGCTAAAATTTAACCCTGTAGAAGTCAAGAGCAGAGTAGTTATAAAGTAACTAGTAGAAATATTTTAGAAAAGGTGGGTTGGCGTTGGGAGCTAGTAGAAAAGGGAGGACCCTATGTTTTGATGCCCAAAATGTGTGTATGTATCACCTGGGCACAGAAATGACTATTCCAAGTTGGATGTCGAAGAGACACGACAAGAGAGAGACAGAAAATTTCATGCCAACGGACAAAGCAAAATGTTCATACACCTAATTAATAATGGTTAACCAGTGACAACCTTCTTTGAACAAACTGGACGCTAAAAGCAAGATTAGCATAGAGTAGAAAACCTGTTTTTATCACAACACAGGTGTTCCGCTCTGCTTGTAATTCTATACGAAGCATTAACGTGTTAAGTTTATCGATGGCAATAATGTATCACAGGTAGTTGCAGGAACAATACTTTATCTGCGATACTCTACTTATATATTTCTGTACTCTTATGTTACTGGGTAATATTGTGTACAAAATAATGAGTGCGTAAATTTTTTAGGAAAGATATTTTCCATTTTCGGCAATCCACTTTTCCGGATTAATAAAACCTAAACTCATTCCCTCTTTGGGGGTTAGCCGTGCCAGGGTCAGTTCTTTAAACAGCAGCATCTTTTGTGGTTTCTTATGACAACATACTATGAAAGGTTTTAGGTTACTCGATTTTGAGAGAGGAATACTTTGGTGACTACTTCCCTTTCTTCTATTGGTTTATAATATATGTCTCTTTATTATAAACTTTATATAAAGAGGCTCAGTCATAGATATTGAGAGGCATTTTAACTGCTTGGAGTAGCCTATAGCAAATACTTGTCAACGTATCATTCCAAACTCTTTATGTAAAATTGTAATTAAACCTCGGAATTTCACTTAAATTAAGAAATAGAAACAAACATTCCTTTATATTTACATAAGCATTTGTTTGATATGCTTATTAACATTAATAAATACGTGCAGTGATTGATTTACAACAGCGCAGTGGAAAAGTAAATTAAATTCACAGTCATTTTATAAAACAAAGAAACAATACCTACTAACATTTAAATTGAAGTTGATACTATGCAAACAGATATAAAGTCTAGACCATGACCTTGATAGTGAAACACATTCCTTGCTTCAGTCACTTTCATTGTGACTAAAAGGTAAAACAAAAGTTTATTTCATCTATATAAGTACATTAGGTAAATATACATTGCGTTATTCTTACTGAAAAGTCGTGTTTTCCAAACAAATGAAGCAATGAATGTTAAGTATTTTACCAGGAAGCACTAGTATACATAATATACACTAGTATACATGGTTTAAGTAATTGAAAGAACTGAAAACTTAAAAGTGGTATCTACTAATCATTATGAAAAACTTTGGGTCCAATCCTGAAATCGCGAAAAACAAATCGGCTGCTCCATACAAATTATGTTTGCATAACTCAACTAAATGTAGGCTTGGTCCCACAGTAAAAGCAGATCATGAGATGTTGAGTACCCCTTTAACCCCTTTTCAGATTTTCAGTAATTTAAAATAGTTACCTTGTATTTAGGTAGGTATATAGGTGTTGAGATTCACGTAGATCACTTATGTTTCAGCGGTGCTCATGGCAGCTAATTCTTGTATCAGAGATAAGCCTAGTCGAGAGCTTCAAGAGAAAGGCTGTGTGCTCACTGATTATTTGTAATACCTAGTCAGAAAATTTGAAGCCGAAATTCATTCATACCTACATGGTTATATACAAGGTGTTCCTTTTGGTATCCCATAACTCTACTAGGGTATTAATGAGAACATGTCAAGAATCAACTGGCATAATAAGGCTTTTTTTTCGTTTCGTATTTTTTTTGCACATTTTTTATTCATTTATTATTCGACAAAGTCACGATATATGTAAAATAAACAACAACAAAAAAACTGACAAATTTTGTCCATAAAAAAATATATGACAACTTCGCATGTACTTAGCTTTAAATATGATTGGTTAGAATGAAAATGATTTACTCGTACTTATCAATGAAACTTAGATACCTAACGTCGAGAGTCTAGGGTTATGTAACCTTAGAAAAATATATTATGTATATGTCAATTGATTCTTTGACATGGTCTCATTAATATTATGGTGGTGTATTGTGGTTTATTATTTGTGATGGGATTTCAAAGTTTCAGGAAGTCAAGTAAGAGTGGGAATTGAAGAGAAGTCAAGTAGGTAAATGGCGATGGCGATATGTAGCCAGGTTAAAATGTATTTAATACTTTTTAGGTAGATACTTCAAGAGAGTCTTGAGTGAGAGATAATGAACATCGCGCGTTATCTTGTATTTAGTAACGGCACGCAAATGAGGCACATCCTGTATCACGTTCCTATTTAAGCACGTTCGCATTTCATCATTTTAAACTCGTTAAATAGGTATTTCGGGTTTTAAATCTAATCTAGAAGTAAGTACTAAAGGATTAAAACGCTATATACAGATAATATCGCGGATTACATTTTTTGAAGCGCAAAGAACTGCTTTTCGGGCAATAAAACAAAGCAGTACTATTTTTTTACGGTGTTGAAGTTTTCTACAAAATTTTTATTTATATAAAACTTTATACCGCATTTACACTTAGAAATTAAACATTAATTTTTACCCGACTACGGCGAAGAAAAAGGAGCGGTTATGATTTTGACCGGTATGTATGTATGTATGTATGTTCATCTGTTCCCTAGTATCGTCTAAACCACTCATCACAATTTGACAAATAAGGTATCGTTAGAAGCGTTTTGATTGTCCGCTGGTTATAGGCTATGTGACGTCACATTAAATTAAAAATGGCGCCCTCTAGAGGAAATAAAGTCAGGAACTAAAAAAAAAATATTGTTTAATCGTACTATGTTGGGTATCAAATGAAAGGGCTTAATGAGCACATTTCAAAAAAATATATATTATAACACCAAAATAATTAAAAAAAAAAAAGTACTTAATAAAAACTAAAACCCAACTACGACTGAAAAGGTATAAACAAGACACCACAGACAGACAAATTAAAAGTCCGGAGTCACACGTAATCTGTTCGATTTATGCCGCCCTAACACGTGTGACTCCGGATTTTTAATTTGTCTGTCTGTGGTGTCTTGTTTATACCTTTTCAGTCGTAGTTGGGTTTTAGTTTTTATTACTTTTTTTTTTTCTTAGTTAAAATTGACATGCGATCTGAGGAGGGCCGCGAGCAAACTTTCCTCTGGATGCAATTATTATGCAAAACGATTATCATCTTAACAAGTGTAAGTGTTCGAACCGACACCTCTAGCGATCGATATCGATACCAACCGATACCGAATACAACACCGCTGTAATACGATCCTAGAATATACTCGGCACATTATTAACTAATGGTATTTTTTGTTTATTTAAATTCATAATTACTTATGAAGTCATGTTGCAGCCCTCTTGTCACCGATCAACATGGATTACTTTTGTGACATGGTTTTGTAGCAAAATGATTCAATGGCACTGAAATGTTCCAATATAAGAATAGAATTTTGAACAGATGAGAATTTTGTATAAAATATTCTTCTTTTCCTTTTTCCTACGAGTGATTAGTGACAGTATTGCCAGTAGAATATTATTTGACTTTTTAGGTTTTTTTTCGCCATATACTGGCATACAAACGAAAGTAAAACTAAAAATTCTTTAAAAAGTATGTTATTATCTTGTCTCACTGACTACCAAACGTTGATAAAGTTTAAAGTTCCACACAAAAAGAAACGTGGGACGACTTGCAGAATAAAAATATTATTTATTTTGATTTTCCTAAAGTCGTCCTAAATGGGCCGTAGGCATGTAGGACGAGTTGACGAATCACTTGTACCTACCTTACTACCTTACCTTCTATAGGTAATAATAGGTAGGTACTCATCGATGTATTCATTTTGAAAATTTGCTACTTATGTTAGAATATTTTCATGGAATGGGTTCTCACTTCTCAGTGCACTCTTCGTGCAGAAGGTTTCAAGCTTAATTTTACATTACATGAAGCTATAAACAGTCTATAAGTTATATGAAAATCACAAAAGTCAAAGTATACCAAAAGTAAAAGGAACCCCAACTACTTAGAACTATTACCATTTCGATGTAATCTACTGATAAAATCGTTTTTCTTGGGTGTAAATGTAGGTACCAAAGCTAGCACACGAGTCGCTACTTCACATATTAAAATATAAGCCAGCTCCGTAAATCGGAGAGAATTATTATATCGGACAAAACCTTGCAAGATGAAGTTTATAGCAACATATCAGTAACACAAGGAGTATCGATTGATATCCCTGACGTGAGCGCTCATAGTGATCTATTTTCATAAAGTACTTTATGTGTACAAAGGTTCCTCCTGTCTAAGTGTGAGTGTGCTCGTTAATCATAATTTCGCATGTTTGTTCGTGTGTATGTTGGTTCATATTATTATGTTTTGGGGATAAGAAATTAGTTAGTGGACATTAAACTTGGTTACAGTTCGATGGAATGGTCTTGATACTATGGCGTTTACAAACTATCATCTCAATTACATTAGCGATTTTCTGTGGCATAATTATTATCATCATAGACTTCGTATACCCAATCTGTCAAAGATAAACGATTTGGAAAGGTTCGAAAAAAAAAGAACTGAATAGATGTAAATAAAGCGTATGAAGATTTGATTTTTTTTATACTCCCGCAGAAAATGACATGTAAGATAAAAATGATAAGCTTTCAAAAATTAATGCTAGTAAATCATAGCATGCAGTCCGAGGTTGCACGTAATATGTGCAATCTCGGACTGCACAAGTAAATCGATAAAGCAAAGGAATTTGAAAAATCTTACAAGTTTCAGTAAATAAGGATTTTACTAATTTATACAAATAATAATTGCTTACCATTTCGTTCCTTCTACATTTGGTAGCTCCCATACCTTCTCGCTAAGTATCAACACAACCAGTCGTCGTACACGAAACTTGGCAAGAAGCATTAAGGGCTCGCACATCGTAGGGACTGACCCGTCATGAAATTTAAATCTAGATCAATAACCGCGCTTATATCATTGTCTTCATTAGAGATAATTGGGTTCGCTCCCCATCGGCCGCAACTTTGTTTGTTCGTCGATAACTTGAGACGAATTTCTTGAACATTAACATACCTACGTCATGTAGGTTAGGCAGTCGTTAGCCGAAATGGACGTTACCATCTATTTATAATTTTGGTAGGAAAGGTTCTCGAGGATCAAAGTGATTGGGCATAGTAGGTATACATTGTTTAGTTGTCATTATTATAGTTGCGGAAAAATAATAATGTTTGTTTTAATCATTTGCATAATTATATTGGAATGAAATGAAATTGTTTATTCTGTAAATAGGATATTGGAATCACTTTTACACGTCATAATAAAAAGTTGTAAAAATAAGCTAGATGAGGTCGGCGTTTCCTATCTGACTACTCTGAGAAGAAAGGCCGAAACAAACTCAGAGGTCACCGTCTCCTTTAAAGTCCAGACATAATCTTGGTCAGGCCATATGAGGACCATGTAGATTAGAGTCTGAAATGGTCTTTTTAGGAAAGAACCACACAGATTTGAGTGGACCTGTCCAGTCAGTGCAAGCATTTGTCAGTAATAGTGGAGCTCAAGCTCAACGACTCGACGAACAATACCAAAGACAGGACATTTGGGTAGGTCGCATAAAGTTCTCAAATTGACCTTCGCTAAAACTAACAGAACGAAAAATAAATATCCACATAGTCCTCACATTCACAATAAAACAATACTTTACAAGTAATCATCATGTCATTTTTTATATAATATTCAATAATGTCAATTTGTATATAAAACTGGTAGGTATATTTTTATGGTTTTCTATAATATTCAAAATGTCACAATGCTTAGCAGAGCGAGCAGCTCAATCCCATGCATTTTTGTCTTCTAAATAATCTGAGATTTTATAGTACCCTTTTTTACAAAGTTTGGTTTTAATACAGCTTTTAAATCGTTTAATGGGTAAGTTTCGAATGTCAATGGGAAGTTTGTTATAAAAGCGTATACATTGACCCATGAACAAGTATTCTCAGTTTGTTACCTACTTAGTTAATAAGTTTAGCTCGATATTTTACTTCGTAGTGTTTTGTTTAGGTTTATTTTATTGCTAAAGATTTAAGACACTTTTATTAATTTCTGTACTATCTGTACTATCACTATTACTGTTAGGGCAATATTTGTTTTTACGCCTTGCAAGACAGCGCATCGCATAGTGATACTTTTTTTTTCATAACATCCTGTACCACAACATTATACCTATGTATTACAAATAAATAAATTAGTTGTTTTAATAACTTTCACTGCATGAGCGTGTTAACTATAATAATAATTATCAGTTTCATGAATATTTCGAATCGATGAATGGAATTCTAATTTGCTAAATTAGGACGCGATTTCCATCAAATGTGGGTTGCAAAGAAAAGTATATAAGAGTCTATTACCTTATAACTCGGTAATTGTATCTCGTCTAAGTTGCTGCGAGACTGGTGTGTGGGTAACGCCGTCATTTGCGCCTCATGTGTTTGTACACGGCGCGCAAACACGATTACCTGAAATTAGGTTAGTACGTTTTATGTTATTTACACTATCATGAGCGTCCCTAGGTTTTCGCTCATTTTAAATTATTATTACAGCTTTTAATATGGTTGTTGCGAAGTAATTGACTTTATAAATAATGTGTTGTTTGAAGTATTTGCAACGCTATTAACATTTAACATTATTATGTCTCACCTCTTGATTGCATCTAGTTATTTTCTAGTTCCGATTATTTCCTACTAGCTGCACCCTGCGGTTTCACCCGCGTAAGTCTCGATCCCGTGGGAATATCGGGATAAAAAGTATCCTATGTGTTAATCCAGGTTATAAACTATCTGTTTGCCAAACATCCCAATCCATTCAGTAGTTTTTACGTGAAAGAGTAACAAACATCCATCCATCCATCCATAATTACAAACTTTCGCGTTTATAATATTATTATAAATTATAATTATAATATAATTATAAATTATAATTATAATATAATTATAAATTATAATTATAATATAATTATAAATTATAATTATAATATAATTATAAACTTTACAATCTTTCGCGTTTATAATATTATTATAATTATATTATTTTTATAGTTATAAATACATAAATATTAAATATAAATAATATATTAATTATATATTATTATATTATATTATTATAGTTAGATTTAGCCACACTACCGGTATACCTAATATGGTCTTACCTATTTCCGTATTGATTATATTGTACAAGGTATTCGAAATCGATTATAACATTGTTCTCATTAATTAATACGATAGCATTGTTGTCAGGTGCATGTTATTATAAATATGAAATCCATATCCATATATACATTCCCGGTAGATTATTTTGCATGGCACGTGTTGATGCGAAAAAAGCTCATTGGAGCATCTTGAAATATTGCGATTCTTTTCCATTACTCCTTGTTTTTTTAAACAACCGAGAAGCCCTTAAGGTACACACTGTATAAGCGCCAATGTTTGAACACTCTCGCATCGATTTCGACTCGATCGCTTTCTAATCCCCATTTTCTCGATGCCATTACGATTTTTCGAGCGCTCACCTCACTCCATATTTCCGTGCATATCTCGACGATTCGCAGATCCATTATTTTTTATGGCTGGAATACACGATGCTTAGTCGAAGTATCGCCCCTGCCTACCGAGTGTTAACGTCTCGGTACACTTTGGTTAGGGGGTGACAATGAACTTACGCAGAAAAATGCTAATATTTACTTCGAGATGAGAGTTCGTTATTTACCTATGCACAATCTGAACTAAGTTTGACCACAAAGCAATTTGTAATAAATAAGAAGAATTTACATGTCTAGAATATGATGAAGACGAAGCTTAAGAGTTAGATATGAACAAACTTAGATGGTGGACCACTTTTAAAAATATGATACTTTTACGGCATGTTAAAATATTTATCAACACTTTCAACCTAGGAAGAAATGGACTGCAGTTCCTTGAGTCAATAAATACTAAGTCTAGCAAAGCCATTAGTGAAATATGTTCTGGATAGTTTTGTTTACTTTCCGATGTACCTATTGGTTTCAGGTTGTACACTGGACTGACTACTTGTACACAACAACTTTACTGTACTACTACAACTTTCAACAATCAAGGCGAACGTAGTACATATGTAGGAATTACCTATTTTGTGAATATTTTTAGCAAGGCAACTTGTAAGTAAGTGGACCGTAAAACCGCCTAATCAGTTACTTTTCTCAGTGTCTAGTCACCCCCGCGTAAGTAAGTCTCGACTCAGCCGTTCCACTCAATACATTTTATCGACAAACGTCAGTGACGCTGCGTGACACTTATGTAAATATTTAAATACGATCCAGTTCAAGCTATGAATATTTTAAACTCTAAGTAAACCACTCGGCTTTGTACTTCCACAAAGATATTCACACGCCAATGAAAGAAAATCTATTACTATTTTGTATGCAATAAGGTTTAGAATGGTGCATGAGATCAGCAAATGATGGTTTGCTTTTATTTTATATCTATGCATAAAGCGATTTGATAAGTGCTGGCAAATTGGGGATCGATATTAAAGTGACGAGTTATGCTGATTGGATTTTTTCAAGTGGTTCCGAGGGGACGGTGAATAATTGAGTGCGATTTAGTTTTAGCGAACAAAAAATGGTTTTCGAGTTAAAATCTGTGTGAATAATTACTTTAATTTTATTCAAAACATCATTTAGTAAGTTTTTAATATAATTTTGTGGCATCTCACACAAGGTTATTCTTATGAAAATGACCGCAAACGCCTAATAGTTTTTTCATCGATGTTGGGTCAGCATCATTGCTATAACAAAACTAAGAGGAGCTTAACTTATCCGTTGCCGAATCATCAAAATAATCAATGTTTTACTCGTAAATTACTTTTTATTAACAACAAAAAACAACACAATTGAGCATTAAAATCAAAAACCCAAGAGAATTTCTAACGCGCGGTATCAGCAAGGAGCGATTCGTGCTGGTATCAATTGATCACGCGGATCGTCCTCGATACTACTCGATACCAGCTACTCGATACCATTCACACAATCTCGGAGGGATCTATTCGAGGACCACTCGTCTAGCTTTCCGGTTCTCATTCTTTTGTTGGCAGCACTCGGTCCGAGTCGCCACTCGATACCCGAGGATGTCTTTGTTATAATGTCGCTTTGATAAAAGGGGCGGAGAATTAGTTGTGTTTCTAATAAAATTGGCTTTTTTTAAGTATAGACGTTACATGGAGATTATGAATGAAGCAAAGTGCACTTCTTAGCGTATCGATGACATGTGGCGGCTTTAAAACTCTGAGACCAGTTACTGACATGATGGCAAATAAGGTTGTAAAATTTAAATAAGTATTATATTTAGCTCAATGAAGAAAAGTGCACTGGACGCAGGAAAGCAGTTTAGTATACCTATAATTAAATTGATCTTTGTTTACTATTCATTATTTGAAAATACACAATATAGGGAATAGGATTAGGTACTATATTACTATGATAAGTCCATTAGTCTTAAATAAAAACAATTTTAGTTGAATAGTAATCAAAGTTTATCGCAATCCACAATTAAACAAGTTCCCGAATTGTGCACCGAGAATTTTCTGACTGAATTGTCACATTCAAGAAATCGTCTGCTTCACCGATGATCAGTCATTGCTTATTTATTTAAAAAAGCACAGCCAAATCGCATACATTAAACTTATGATATAAATAATCTTAATAACTAAAGGATTAATGTACATGACAATTACGGCGTACATAGCATTAATTATCCAATATCTTGCAATTTAATATAGTAAACTAAAATAGACTAAAGCTGCCTATTCTGTCAGCAACTGCCATTTTAGAACAAATGGTGAATGTAGAATAATATAAAACAAGTTTTTTTTAAAGGTTGCTTCGTTTCCGAAAGCCACATCTGATGTAAGCTACGTTACTGACGCCTTATTCCCATGAGGGTAGCTAGGTAGTAACTCCAGGTGCCGTATTATGACGTATTAATGTCACCATTTTTCCAGTGTGAGAGAGAGACGGAGCTAGACAAGGCCGCTAGCACCATCCCGTTTTCGCAGTGGAATAATGATGACTTTTATACTTCATATTACTACCCCAGAACGCCATCTATAAATACCCCTTTCGCTTCGTTTACGTTCATTCCTCTGGTCATAAACGCAAGTCGCGCGCCGGTGAGTACTGACGACCACGCACCTGACTTTTCTGAATCATATTAACAATAACGAAAAAAAAAAATCTTTCACAAACATCTAAGTAGCTTAAATTACCTATAAGGTCTATGTAACAGTACTCGCAGCAAGTGAAATGTAAAAGAATTTTTTAAAAGCCACTACCCCCAGGTGGCGACTGGGTGAATACAAAGTGTGCAAGGCGGGCGATCCGCCTTCGCCCCTGTTACATATCGATATGACGATTACGATATTTAGGTCAATCTAGAATCGAGATATACCTAGTCGAAATACGATAAAGAATACTTCTGCTGACAAGTTTCATACTGAATTTGATTGTTTAATATTTATTGTTATGTATATTTTCAGGATCATTGTAGAATAAGTGACATTTTGAAGCTAAAAATTGAAAAAGCTTTTATCTATAATAAAAGCTTTTTATTTCAGGTTTCAGTTGCTATTTTTGTTTTAGCCGAACGAGGGATGTTTAGCCTAAACAGTAAAAGTTTTTGTTCAAGACAATACCTTACTTTAATCACAAAATATTGGTAATAAATGCAAAAAAATATTTTTGTTATAGAAACCCATCGCTTTCCCAACACGGGATAGGCGAGTTTGGGCGGGCGAATGGCATTGATCATAATATCGACGGAGGCTTACGAGAGTGATAAATGGACGACCGCAGCGTCAGTGGCGGGATGACGGCGCCGCCATATTTAAATCGCTCCTGTCACATCCGCATATCGCATAGGTGGTTAATATGCTGGGGAATTGCAGGATAGCTTTTTGAAGTGTATTTTGGAGTTGCGGTTCGGAATTGTTGCTGAAGTTACCTGTCTGTAACTAACAAACAACTGTAACTAAACAACTGTAACTAAACCTACCTAGGGCAAACTGGCTTTGTGTAGCAGAATAGCAGCCTGTGTGTGCATTCCACAGGGAAGCTGTGGTTTAGAACAATGCTGCCAAATCAATATTCATGAAAAGTCAAGGAAGATTAAGAATGACATAGCCTCAATGTTCATACTTACTCAAATAGAAATATAATAATTATGGTTATTAAGTAGGTACCGTTAAAATCAGTTCAAATCAGTTCAGGCAGGTTTTATAAAGTTTTCGACTCAGACAGTCCATTTACACTTTGTGCACATTTAAAGTCGAACTGACTGTATCTACCACGCAAAATCAACGAACCAAATAGGAAATTAAAATCATCAATCAAACTAAAAAATACAAAAGCCCCGTTTCCCATTGTCGCCGATATGTTTGCGCAAAAACGACTTTGTCGCATCACAGTCAAAGTAATAAAAAATTTATACAAAGACATAGATATTGCTAAAAACGACATAGCAATGATTGAAGCTTTATATTATTATTTCAATTAGCTGATTTGGAGTGGTTACCGAACTTATACATAATTTAATGAACTGCAATTCTTTTAAAATAATTGTTATGCTTAAATACTTTCTTACATAACACCTGATCTCTCTCCGGTCGTGTCGGTTTGCCGTCCCATCGGACTATGAGAGTGAGCACAGAGTACTTTTAAGAGTGAGGGAAGAGAGAGTGCACCTGTGTCTGCGCACACACTTGTCCACTATAATATCTCCCGCGCCGAAGGCTAGTCTCCGTTGAGATTAGAAATACGGTCTGGAGGACTGGATATACATAACAAGAATAATCAAAAATGTTTTCATTCATAATACTACATTTCATTCATCAATATCTTTTCGATGTTTTCCATTGATTCTCTTTCAAACAGATTCCAATATTTCCAATCTAAATAAGAATTAAACCATGAACGATGGGTCCCATTGAAAATCGGTCCATTTGTTTATTCGTTACGGTTCAGACAAAACTTACGAAAGTTAACGATTTTGCGCATTGTAATTTCATGGAATATTATTTGTTTTTTGTTTAAATAATTATGGTAGCATTTTGTATTGTCATTTAGAACATCAATGATTTTTCGGAATTCCCATGGATTTTAACATCAAGCTATTGATTAAACTTTGTTGTCTTCCGGTCTAGCGTAATGGATGCAGTTATATTTATAAATCGACTCAGCTTTGATAATAACTGGTCGCTAATAAGTTTCAGGTGCATGACTGTGTTTTTTTCTCGATAATACGAAATTAGCAACCATTATTGAATTCAAATAATTCAAACGGGTAAGTATTTTTTGTTCTTCTATGAAATCTTACAGCAAGCTTTGGACCAGCACATTCCAGAAGTTTCTCTAAGTCCTCGTAAAAAGAGCTCGGGGCTTTGTGATAGGACCCGTAATACGCTCACAATTGGTTATTGCGATCCAATGACTCTGCGGTTTGCCCAGCTCTGATGACAGCTCCAAGGAGAATGCTAAAGGTTCGCCAACTTTTTACACACACTTTTTGGACTACGCTGACATTTTTAAACGACTGTCAATGGTCTGGTCAATTGTGTCACTAATAATAACAGTTTTTTGTTGCTGTCCAGTGATGTCATTCGTTACAATCACGTTCGTATTGATATATTTCTTTTGGTGTTTTAAGAGGGGCATTATTACGGTTCTACTTTTTTGTAAAATAAAAACCTACTGCTATGTGACTAACAAGGGATTTTTATCTAACGGACGTCTATTAGACAGTAGAGTTTTTATGACAGGTGCCATGGCACCTGCCCTATAGACAGGCAGGAGTCAGATAGGCAGTGGAGGTCAAATAGGCAGTCGCTTCATGTAAAATACTGGTATTCAGCTGCATCTGGTTAGACTGGAAGCCGACTCCAACATAGTTGGGAAAGGGCGAGGCAGATTTATATTGATTTGACCCGCGATAATAAAACAAAAAGCATTCTTTTAATTCCAGCTACGTTTTGCGATTACATTGTTAATTACTCGCGTCTGACAAAAATAAACATTTTAAAACATGACTGGGATAAGTGGTTTAGTTTTGATTTAAAGTGAAAGCTTGAAATTTGATTAATAGTAAACAGAAACGCGAGATTTCAGTCGCGATGTCGAGTCATCGCGCAACAGAATTCTTGAAGACATTAAAATGGTTGCGAACGCTCGAGTAGTACCTCGGGAACTTGGCTGAGGGAATAAATTGGCTGCTGAAAGTTTATTTAATGAATAGTTTTTTTTAGGTTTTCAAAATAATTATACTTTAGTGTCATTTAGCCCACATCGAATTTTTATTTTTTGTTTTGGCTATGAATAAAAGTTGTATTGTTTAGTTATTTTTCTAGTATTTCATTACGCCACGTATTTTCTTTTAGTAATCGATTTTAAAATAGTTTCCGATAGATATAGGATCGGGACATAATAGAAAATATTTTTTTTTGCATTGTTATACATTCTGAAACCGACTTGCTTTTAATTAGAAATTAAAAAAATCGATACCTCCACAAGTTTAAATCTACCCAAAATAGAAATAAAAAATCTTAAAACAGTACACCGCAGTCGTGCGCAGCCATAGGCCGAGTTCTTTCAGTGAGCAAGGGTTCGCAATCCTCAATGATTCAACACTTTCCATTGAAAACTTTATTCGAAGATTACTCCGTTGTATAAATGTAATAAGCTTTGCAGTGACGAGATTAGACCCCGAATTTCACTCAGACATTAATGACATTTTCTGTGGCAACTCGGGGGAGCCCTTGTTTATGTTAAGACAATCGTTTTGAAAGTCATTTTGTTGAGGAAAAATACACGCGCGAATATCGTATGTACTGTCAGAGAAATTAAATTTTAAGCAGATTGCCTTTTTATTTCATTCAGCTGTCAAAGAATGACAGTTGTGATTTGAATCTAACGACGGTTTAAGGTTGGTAGTCAGTTTTAAGCAAACTGACTACCAACCTTAAACCGTCGTTAGCGCTCTTGTTACTCAATTTTTTCAAGCATGACCTGTTTGTGTTTCGTGTTTCAGTCACTATTTTATTTATAGTTCATGAAACATGTTTCTGAACAATTACCTACCTGGTTGTGTTGCAAGAGCTACAAGTTTTCAATAAAAAATATACTGAAATAAATTTCGAATATTTTTTTTAAATATTTCTTTCAAAAAAGTTACACAAGTGGGTATTACTTAAATCTTCTGCCAAACTGCAGAAGATTATAGTTAAGCTTAAAAAAAAATCTTAGTTAATGGTTTAGCTCTGTAGAATAAGTTTTACAGAAACGGGCTTCAAAATGTTTCCGCACGATCGATTTTCTTATTATTTAGGTGCAATTTTGATGTCATTAAAGATATTGTTACAGTCCACTGCAATAAAAACGCAAAAAATGGAGATTTGTACGATATATCGAAACTCATCCGCTCGGTATATCGGGCCTGCATGAAATTTACATGGAATTTTGTGCTTGTAATAAAGAATGATGAATTGGATCCGCATTGGTAATTATGGCCAACGGTGAGCGAGCGAGCCAATATTAAATTGCAAAATTCAATAATTTTATTATATGACTGTAGTTTTTAATGGTTTCAATATAATGTGTATTAAATTTTACAGACTGAATTATAAGATACAGTTCATTTAGAACAAATTATTAAATCGAACAGCTTTTTTTAATAGGCATTATTTATGTAATTTCGTATAGCTTATAAATAAAAAAACTTTATCTTATTTAAAGATCACTAACATAGAAGTTAGTAGGTACTACAATTCTTATAATTGAATGTGTGTAGGTACCTACTTATGTATATACTCGTTGTATCTAATTAGCCCAATAGGTACAGTCACGGACTTTAATTGATGAGCCACGTTCAAACTTTTCAATTTTGCAGTTTCATACATTCACGAGATTACACGATTAAACATGAACTCAAATCGCAAGCTCGTAAACAAGATGACAAATAAATTACTTTTAGTCTGAAATATCCATAGAGGTTGACTTTATTAGTCAACCTCTATGGATATTTCCGATTAAAAGTAATTTATTTGTCATCTTGTTTACTTTCATACATTCACGAGATTACACAATTAAACACGAACTCAAATCGCAAGCTCGTAAACAAGATGACAAATAAATTACTTTTAATCGGAAATATCCATAGAGGTTGACTAATAAGTTCTCAATGATAAAAATAAATACAATGTTGCATTAAGTTTATCCAATATATTTGATACCGACCTCCTTTAAATCATAGCTCATTAACTCGATAATTATGAAAACATAACTGAAGACAGTGACAGTTAAAATATCAAGATGACAAATAAATTACTTTTAATCGGAAATAGTCTTATCCATAGAGGTTTACTAATAAGTTCTAATGATAAAAATAAATACAATGTTGCATTAAGTTTATCAAATCTATTTGATACTGACCTCCTTTGAATCATAGCTCATTAACTCAATAATTCTGAAAACTTAACTGAAGACAGTGACAGTTGAAATATCGATGTCAGAGAATTTCTCCGTACGCTAACGTTACTATGCAGCAGTAACCTAGCAGCAATTGTTTATCGTTGCTAGGTTACTGTTGCTAGACCTACAATTGGTTGACTTTGAGTAGTCACTCTACTGTCAAGTTTGTAGTTCTGACTCTCAGGTTAGCCAACCGGTAAAGATACGAAATATAATTTTCTTCTTCTAATACGAAGACATAATAATATGACTTTGCATGTCGGGAACCGAATAAACCCGATTTGCATTACACGACTAAAATACGAACAGTGCCAGGTGGCTCGTCAATTAAAGTCCGTGACTGTACTTCGTATTTCCTTACAAACATGAAGCAAAATAGTTTCATTTTCGCAGCATATGACGTAGCAATATGTACATAAATGTTGCAGAAAACTAATAGTTTTTTGTGTAAGTAATTGGATTTCATTGGCGCGCTGATTTACCGAGCCGTTGTGACGCATGGATGTTTGTCACGATACCATTTCGCCGCTGTGATTATTTGCCCTACATCAAAAGTGTTTTTTCCCGTATTTTTCATTTCCTTGGCAGACTGGTTTTTACTTTTATTTATGTAATATTGTTTTAGTTTTGTTTTATTTTTATGACCAATGACTCATATAAAGTTCACCTACCAACAATTTTATTCGATTGAATTAGTTTGTTTGTAAATAAAGTAGCCAAAAATTTTAAAATAAGTAAGCAAGTATGCAACCTTTCATGGCAAGTTTAATTTGCAATCATTTATTAGTTTTATTTCTTGCTGGACCCGTCTTCCTAATTCCCATCGACGGTCCGGTATCAAAAACTACTTAGCTCCTTTATATGAAAGCGATTTTTCATCTTTTTTCAAGTTATTTGCTCGGCACTGTCAGTTGTCTGAGGTAACAATGGCTTAAGGCGAATATTGTTTCTAAACTGATCAGTTTCGTTATTTAGGTACGTTATTATATATGTTTTATTTTTTTTGATGAGTTTTAATTATTAACGTTGAAATACTAAAAAGACGAAAAACTAAAGAGTTTAATGTCTGCAGATTAAAACTTAGGCCGCGTGCTAACCAAAGCGATCATCGCGTCGATAGAGGGCGCCTTTCAATTAAACGAGCGACATATGAACGCGATCGCTTCTGTTTGGACGCGGGGTTAGACTCTAGAACGTTGCTTCTGTGGACTGTGTCAAATTACCGCAAAAATAACTCTTTTAAATCCTGCTGATGTTCAGTAATTTAACTACAGACGCAACTTCCTCTTAACCCGCGTCACAATCGTAAACGTTAACATACGCGAACTTTATTCGGCGAACGCGAATTAAAGTAATATGAGAGCCACGCTCCGGGCAAATGATCATCATTAAAATGTGTATTACGATCATTATGTATAAATAATACGCAGACTAAATTCGTTCATTTAATTTGCCACCCATTTTAATGTTCTTTACAAAATACGCTATAATTTATGAATTATAAAATATAAATCGTAATTATTTTTTATTAATGACCAAAATGTTCCTTACTACCAAAGTATTTAAAAAAAAAATACAATAGACGCTGATATATTTAGTAACCTATTCCGCTTGACTATTCTTCAAGAGTCATAAAAATCCTGTAAGAAATCGACAGAGACGCTCTGCGTCCAGCGCTCGGTGTGGTAACACGTCGCGTTCTGATTTGCAATTGGTCAATCGTCATCCTGAAGATGCCTCGTTGAGAGGTGAAACACGTGTCAATTTCTTACAGGGTTTTTATGACTCTTGAAGAATAGTCAAGCGGAATAGGTTACTAAATATATCAGCGTCTATTGTATTTTATAATGGATTTCCGCAAAGTCACGCCTGAATCAATTAACTACCAAAGTATTTTTTTAAATCACAAGCATGTTCGTTGTTTTAGCAACTAACGACAAGGTCTCAAATAAAAGTAAAAAGAAAAGCTGCCGTTTCACACCACATTTTATAGGATACAGTAGAGTAAAAAGATTTGAAGATTATAAACTAAAAATTATATTGTGTATTACACACACTAGTTTAAAAAATGTATTTATTTGTCATTGCTCCATTTTTAATTATTTTTACCTATTGCGGTACACATATAATATATTTGATGTTGGTATACAAAATATTGTAAAACATTTTTAAAAGAGTACCTAACGGTGGAGTTTCTTGCCCATTCTTCTCCATACGAAAACTGCCTTTTGGAAGGGACAACTAGAATCAGTTCTATTTCTTTGTTTTTGATGTTTAAAAGTGCCTAATTGAAATAAATTATTTGACTTTGACTTGAAGATTATAAAAATCTTCAAGTCTATTTTCAGGACACTCAAGATGAACCCATTTCTAAGTTTCAAATCTTAATAAAACCCAAATTAAAAACATAATAATACCAATCCAAGTATATGATACGAGACACGTTTTTACATTCTACGCTCACATAATAACAGCCGTTACCACAGGAGTTCCCATAATAAACAATTAGAGCATTTAATTGCATAGCACATCACAGCAAGGGTCTCAATAAAGTCCAAACCATCAGGGTGAGGCCGAAGGCAAGGAAACCTCGTTAGAAAAGGGTATCCCGATGCATGTTTTAAAATAATCAGCTTTCGTGTTAATTCTTAATTTCCTGCCTCGATGGTGGTGCCAGCACGATAATTCGATTGAGCGCCGATGAGCGCCGATGCTCTGCTCGAGGCAAAAACTCACCGGACGATATACGGGTACTCTCCTTACTGTATTAGCCGAGCAACTAGTTTATGCTGTTTAATTTTGTGCGATGTCGTATTTACTTTAGATATTTTGGAGCTCATTTCAGACTACGCTATAATATAATAGCATATAGTTCATAGCACAACAATATCGCTCGCCATACATTTATTTAGAACACGTTCACACTTTGCTATGTACAGTCAGGCTAAGTGAACCATGACCCACTTTGACGATAAATCGTTTGAAACCGTCAAAATAACAAAGATGGCAGATGACAAATTCGTTACCAAGGAAATGTATATTTACACGAATGTCGACCTAATTGTATTTGAATGTATGTAAGTAAACAAAGCTTATGGTGGGTCAGAATTCAATTTTTTCGACTGTATTATATATTATTGGAAATGTATGGCGAGCGATATTGTTGTGCTATGAACTATATGCTATATATTATAGCGTAGTCTGAAATGGGCTTAACACCAACCCACCAACCTGGCGCTTTCCCTTTTTTTTTTGTAAAAGCCTTTTATTTTTCACTTTTTAGTTGTGGTACCTACCCCACACAAATTCGAATACCACTGCTATGTAAATAACAGTGAAGGAGTAAATTAAGATATCGTCTAGATCAACTAAGTGGGAAAAAACGTAATATTGAAGCTGATTAACTCAAAAACTACGCAAGCAAAGTTAATAAAATTTATATCGGACCACCTCGGAAGCACAGTCGAATTGAGAAACTCCTTCTTTTCAAAGAATTAGTCGGTTAAAAAAGTGCCAGATGCTGTGTTTTGACGCTCTTGTATAAAGAATTGTTAGTGAAGGACTACGAAATTGAAAAATAGAAGAGTTTTTGTGGAAGTATGTATAGGGTGGCTCCAAAAAAACTCTTTTTTTTAACCACAA
This sequence comes from Lithophane semibrunnea, assembly GCA_947363905.1. NCBI lineage: Eukaryota > Metazoa > Arthropoda > Insecta > Lepidoptera > Noctuidae > Lithophane > Lithophane semibrunnea. The sequence continues at coordinate 8,740,632 of OX376185.1, forward strand.
CTGGGAAGCTTTTGGCCTGCATCTCACCTGATGTTGTTAAGTGATGATCAAGCCGAAGGTGGAAGCGAGCTACGCCCGGAATCCTCAACCACAGAGGAACTGCCTACCTATCTTACTTCCATTAACTGGTGAAACACAACAATGCTGTTAACATTGTTGTTATAGCGACAAACTTAGATAAGATGTGGGTAGCTAGCCAGGCGAACTTAGAACAAGCCCTACCACAAACTAAATCACCAACTAAATCGAGCAGAAAATTTTGCCCCCACTGCGATCGAACCCGGGACTTCTGTCTGGTCTGAGACAGGTGGTCTAACCACTAGACCACAGAGGCGGTTGAAACAATCGCACACTATACTTTCGTTAGATACAGCCTAATTAAAGTTTCTGAGTATGAAAAGATTTATTGACCATTACTGCATTAGACCATTAGTAGAGTCTCACCAAGAACAAGGAGCATTCTAAGAACAATTCAATAAACTTGCGGTTTATTCCTCAACAAGACGCTGATTCAAATAATTACGCGATTTACATCCGTAACACTGTAACTTTTAAGTTCTAAGTAATGATTATAAAAAAACCTTCATTTAATTTATTTAAATTTTTCAATGAATAAATAAAACTGTGCTGTAAAGCTTTTAAGTATGACTACAAGCGATGTAAGGTGAACAATAAAATTCAACTGAGCGTAGCTAATCTAATAATAGTACAGACACATAAGTACCTGAGTGTATGAATACATGATCGTGATTAACTCCAATGTTGAATGCTAATGTTAGCACACTTTACAATTACTCAATTAATTCTAATTGCTAAAAAAGTTTAGACATGGGTTCAGGATTAGCATGACATTTAACTATTATCGCCTCATCGATGCTGTTTCGTTTCCAATTATGGGAAATACTGTATTACGACCCGATCCCTCTCACAGAGAGGAGGCCTGTGTCCCAGCAGTGGGAACATTATAGGCTGATTATGCTATTAAGCTTATGCTGTATTCTATTTAAAATTAACTCTCTGTCTCCATCGTTGGAATCCTACTTTAATTGCATAACACGTTTTCGGTATATGATAACGGGCGAATTTCACCAATGAAACTGAACACTTTCAGCACATCTAAACCACGTTCAATAGCTGTCAGTGTCAAAATTGTTGTGGAATATTGACACTGACAGCCGTCGGACGCGGTTTCGAAGTGCTGATCGCGTTCAGATTCATTGGTGAAATGCGCACTGAGGCCAATTTGTTTCATTTGACAGTTCAGCAAAATTCATTGCGTTATTTACGTTGGGCAGAAAGTTTTTTAGAACTTATGAAGCAGCAATCTCTTTCAAAATGATTCAGATTGTGATTGATCGTATATTACGCATTGCGTTGCTGACTACTATATGACATGGACAAATGTATGGCCCCTATTCAGTTGTTCCAACGGTTTATTCAAAACTTGCTGCGTAGCGTGCTACAGAAGCCATTCGCAATGTGCCACTTCTAGATCATATCTACTTGTTAGGAAGATCTATAACACTTACTTAAATGTCCTTAATTCTCTACCCGCTCAACTGTCGATTGGGCTTCTAATGGCCGATAACAATTAAAATTTTATTGTGTCTCCTTAATGACAGTTGGAGGTCTACTAAGTAAGAATTCATATTGTTCTTGGACTGGGATGAGGGTCTACGAAAATGGCTACGCTTTTTTTCGATTGAGAGCGATTTCTTTCAGTAAAAGATATAAACGCATTCTCATAAAATAATTTATTAAGCATAAATCAATATCACCGAAAATAAGTAGGTATATCATATAAAGATTAAATCCTTATTCATATTGTTTTTATAACGTACAACCATCCTAATCGCTGCCACGAAAAATGAAAATAAATGATCGCAATAAAAACTAAACGAAATTGATAAACTAAAATCTGTGTATGATAGTGTAGACAATATCGAAAGGGTTTAATGAGAACGAAGCGAAACTAATAGTTCACCTTCCTGTGATACTGATCTTTAATATAGTATGAGTGGGTGAAACATTAAAACTGGACGGGCACGGAAGGGCCGCGCCCGTAAAGGGTTAAGACTTCGAAACTTCGAATCAATTTCTATTTTTATTTATCAAGACTGTATTTACTTCCATAGAACACGGTATGTGTAGTCTAGGTATTATCGGATATTGCTTTATGTAAAGTTTGCACTGGAGCTGATCTTATCGCTTTCTTGTGTTTTGCTGGGCGTACCTTCCCACTTTACTGTACTTACATGAATATCTTTGTTCCAGATAATTGCTGTAGCGTTGTTGTTGTCTTTCAGTGGCATCGAATTTTGTTGAAGAAAATCATCAATTGCGCCTGCCATTTGTTTATTTTTCAACGAAAAATAAACGCCGATTACTTAACTTCTAGGAAAGGAGACTAGATTTTAGTTATACAAGGTGGAGCAAAAGTAATCACCCTATTGGAAGACGCTATAACTTTTCCAAATGGCGGCAAATGTCAATTATATTTTGACATTTGTGAAATAAACAGATACAGAATACACGTCAATAAGCAATGGAATGGTATACGCCTCAAGAACGAATTGTTTCAGGAGGCATTTCTGCGTCGTCTAATCTCTCACTTTGGCGATTTGCACTGTGATTTGACCGCTCCAGACATTTTTTTGTGGAGTTACTTGAAGCCCCAGGTTTATGTAACCAAGCCTCAGACTCTTGAAGTCCTTAAAGAGAATATCCGACAGGAATGCGAGATCGCCGAAAAATCTGACACAAGTGATGGAAAAGGCCAAAACTGTATGGTCATCAATTCTGACGGTGGCCACTTGACCGATATCATTCTCTCGACTTGATGGATAAAAATCTAATTCATTCAATAAAAAAAATACAGCAAAACAACATTGGGTGATTACTTTTGCTCCACCTGTTACTTTGTAGGAATATCGAAACTATGTTTTCGATTTAAAACCTACTTTCGTACCTAGATTTTAAATAGAAAAGGTAGTTTCGATACGATTACCACCTGCAATATACGTGTAAGCTTTGATCCGGAAGCCTTTGTTCAATCTCCAAGATCGTATCCCATTTTGTGTGATACAAGTTTAATCTCAAACTCCCTCCTAGTTAAAATTTGCAAAGCCACGCCGCAAAACAATAACATATCCCTTGGGCTTCGGACCGGAACGTGTAACCCTAATCCCTTATAAGTGAAACTTGCTATTTGTTACGTCAAATCTTAGTTAATAATTCTAGAAACATCTTTAAACAGGATGTGGTTCGGAGATGTATCCGAAAGGTTTGTACGGTGTTTACTGGTCCACTGCTAACGGTCCCTCCGATATTATGGGTCAATTTTCATTAAAATGTATGTAAGGAGTTAATGCGTGTGATGTTGGTTCTTCAGGAAATACTTTGTTGTTATGTCATTGTTGAAAGTTTAAGTACTTCTACGAGTCATTCCTTGTAGTGTGACATTACATTGCAGCAGGCGTAGCATGAGCACCGTTTTGTCGACGGAAGAGTAGACAAAAATGACGTTTCCTGTAGACAGTAGACAGTACGAGACGGCAGCAAAATTACTGTCAACTGTACTTTTTACGAAATTCACTCTTTTACATAATTCGACTCGGAATTCTTTGTTTTATCATAGGATTTATCGGTTGTCTGTGCGATTTTGACAGTAGGATATTTCTATCCTACTGTCAAAATCACACAGACAACCGATAAATCCTCTTTTTATATGTAGACTACATATAAAAAGACCTAGACAAAGATCGTTAGAAATGAAAGACAAAATGACAGATTGTAGAAAGATTTCTACGGTGGATGTCAAAAATGAAGAAACGAACTGTCACTTTGTATAGACAAAACCTATGTCTATTCTTCGTAGAGATAGAGAGCGCCATGCTACGCCTGCAGGTATATTTTAATTCAAGTGCACTACATAAAATATGTTGCATTTTTATGGTTTCATTTTTTTAGCTTGGCTTTCTCTTGCCGTAATCATTTGCATTTTTTCTTAACTCCCAGAAGCTGTAATGCTTCCCAACCTATTTGAATTTAATTGCAACTATCATATGTGAACAGTTTTGTCGGTAGAACAACTATTTTTACATAAAGTTAAATTGACTTCAGCAGATGTTAATGGAAATGAACAGCCAGACTCTGTTACTATAAAAATTGCAATTTAAACTTTTTGAAACGCTTTTTATTTTTACGTTAACGTTCTCTATGTAGAACCGTAAATCTTTGATATATGTAGAATTCTAATCGTTGAAAATTCAGTAAAATTACAGATACATGTATATAATACTAGCTGTGCCCCGCGGTTTCACCCACGTAGATCTCTATCTCGTGGGAATATAGGGAAAAAACGTATCCTAAGGCCTATTCCAGGTCATGATCTACCCGTGTGCCCATCCTCTCCTCTCTAGAGTAGGGAACGTCGCGGCGGCACGGCGCGCCGGCGCCGGCGTCAACGGTTCGCGTATTGCATTTTTATACTCGTCATAACTTCGAAATTAAATGTCTGATTCGAATGAATCAAAAAGTATTTTACTGATACCCTTGGTGTTAAAACTATTTATTTGAATAAGAATTAATATTATGTTGATAAAACTCCTTCGCAAATAATGCATTAATTTCGAACAAATTTGATTACCATAAAAAAGGTTATACGAGGTATGCCTTTTAAGTTTTGTCGTTTGAAGAAAAAAACACAACTAGAACCTTATAGTACTTTTTATTGTTTTTCAAAGTATTCACCACGTAGCTTAATACACTTTTCCATTCGCTCAAACCAGTTATTATAACACTTATTCCACTCTAAAGTGGGGTGTTCAAAATGGCTGACTTGAAAGCGTCGACTGCTTCTTCACCGGACTGGAACCTTTGACCACGAAGACTTTTCTTAATTTTAGGAAATGTAAAGAAATCGTCAGGGTTTTAGGTCAGGACTGTATGGAGGATGGTCAAGAATTTCCACTTTTTCCTGCTTCAAATACTCAATCGTTTGACGAGCGCTGTGTGAGCTTGCGTTGTCGTGGTGCAGGATGATGCGTCGCTTTGAGTTAGTATTTCGAAGTTCGGCGATGACTTGTGGTAAACAAACTGTGGTATACCACTCTGCGTTAACCGTTCTACGATCTTCAAGTGCAATAGTCGCAACATGGCCGGTTTTTCCAACGAACGTGGCCACCATCTTCTTTGAAGTGCTTCGAGAACGAACAACTTTAGTCGGCTTTGGCTCGTCTTGAAAGACCCAGATTGTGGATTGTTGTTTGGAATCAGGATCGTAGGCATAGATACAAGATTCGTCACCACTGATGATATCGTAGACGTGATTTGACTGTCCTCGGTTGAACCTTTGCAGAGTTTTCTTACACCATCTGACGCGGGCCGCCTTGTGATCGTCGGAAAGCAGATGTGGTATCCAACGGCAAACTAGCTTTCTCACACCAAGCGCTTCATGCAAGATCTTCTGAATGGTTGTCCCTGAGATGCCTAATAGAGCCTCTATCTCTCGATACGTCACATGACGATCTTCGAGAATTAGTTGTCTCACAGCAATGATGTTATCTTCAGTGAAGGCGAATTTTGGGCGTCTTCCCGAGATTTGTCACTAACACTAGTATGTCCACGCTGGAATTCCAAATACCACCGTTCGACAGTCCACAGACATGGGGCTTCATCACTGAACACAGATGTTAGCTCTTCAAAACACTGAAGCCGTGTCAGGCCTCTTCTAAAGTTGTAGAAAATTATTGCACGAACATTTTCCTTAGAAAGATTCATTTTCGTACGTAACCTGAAAGATTCCAATCGACGCTGTGACTAAACAATAGCATTAATCCTAATACTTTCAACTGTTTTGAGATTCCAAATTTAAACTCATTCGAATATAGAACAGTTCCAAATTCAAAATTGCCGGGAAATATGGAAACGACAGAACTTAAAAGGCATGCCTCGTAGTGAATCAATCTTAAAAGATAGACATAATTATGCTGTTGCGGACTTTTTTTACCCGACTACGGCGAAGAAAAAAGGAGGGTTATGATTTTGACCGGTATGTATGTATGTATGTATGTATGTTCATCTGTTCCCTCCTATCTTCCAAACCACTTATCACAATTTGACAAATGAGGTATCGTTAGAAGCGTCGTGATTGTCCGCTGGTTATAGGCTATGTGAAGTCACATTAAATTAAAAATGGCGCCCTCTAAAGGACATAAAGTGTGGAAATTAAAAAAAAAATGGTTTAATCGTACCATGTTGGGTATCAAATGAAAGGGCTTAATGAGCACATTTCAAAAATATATATATTATAACCCCAAAAGAATTTAAAAAAAATCAAGTACTTAATAAAAACTAAAACCCAACTACGACTTAAAAGGTATAAACAAGACACCACAGACAGACAAATTAAAAATCCGGAGTCACACGTGTTAGGGCATAAATCGAACAGATTACGTGTGACTCCGGATTTTTAATTTGTCTGTCTGTGGTTTTAGTTTTTATTACTTGATTTTTTAGAACTTTTAAAGAAAAACAATTCCATCATACATGATATTTGCGTAACTTATACCGTTTACGCAGCGCACGCAACGGAAGCTCTCAAAAAGGAATAATTATTCCCGTTTTTGCAACATTTTTCATTTATGCTCCGCTCCTCTTGGTTGTAGCGTGATGTTATATAGCCTATAACCTTTTTCGATAAATGGACTATCCAACACAAAAATAATTTTTCAAATCCGACCAGTAGTTCCTCATATTAGCGCGTTCAAACAAACTCTTCAGCTTTATAATATTAGTATAGATTCATGTTTATTTCTAAGGTTGGCAACACACAAGGGCGATCCTTTTGGCAGCAGGAGTCACTATTTAAAAAAAGTTAAATGGATTCGAGCGAAATTAAGGGTCAGGCACCTAGTGTTGCCATCTGACATTGTGCTGGGATACTTTTGCGGTGTTTTATTTGTAAGTATGCCAATAAAAGCATTTTCTTTCTTTTCATCTGACAGACCAGCGGCGTGTTTGCCAACCTTTAACTAGAAAGAATCTATCTAATGAGATGGGAAGACTATTCCCGGGAATCATAAACTAATAATTTAAAGGAGCCAGTTCGATTATCCGGTTCAGTTTTCCGGTTTCTAGGAAATCTTGCTGCATCAATCATTTGATTGGCTTCGTATCTTTCTGCACCCTGTTTATCTTTGATAGTCAGCAGTTTTAAACACAGACATCAGGTTGCCTACTAAGGGCCGCTTCGTGATATTATTTCGTTTCTGTACAAAACAGGGCAGGCTTTTTTAGGTACTACTCCAAATGGATGAAAATTAATCTCTATGATGAAAAAAGAAAAGTGGCCAAAGGAGGTGTTAGCTTGATTTTGAAGTAAAGTATATCCGCATGGTGCTTTGTCAAATGTTTTACATTTCTAATTCAGCTTATAATACTTCTTCGACAATCTCTATTTCTATCAGTTACGATGTTTCCCCTAAAGTACTGTGGCGGTATCTACATTGCCACGTACGAACTACGCATCAAAGACCTGACGTCACACCAAAATCCTGACGTCATATAAATTCTGCATCGCGCAATTAAAGTTTACCGTGCAATGGACAAATATAGAAGAACCCGACATCAATCGTTGGGCAGTCGCCCGCCAGACACAACACCCGTGTGGTCGGAGGATCCTCCTTTTTTCTATGGTGGATTAGTGAACTTTGCACCCTGTTCGTTCATACCCATAAAGTACTATCACAACTCTCTATACTTATTACATGACAAAGCATCAAGAGTCGAAAAAAAGACTTCACTAATTCAAGAAATCTATAGCAACATTATCTCAGTCAACCGTATATAAGCAATAAACATCTCAACTATCACCCGCAGTGATATTAAAGTTTTAGCATGTACCGAATTTTAAGGCGATTACACATCAAGTTGGATACGTTATAGCAGCGCAAGTTATGATTGCATCGTCGGTAAGTTTAAGCTGCGTTCACTAGATACCTTTTGTGTTTGCGGCTATGCCTTTGTGGCCTGTCAAGTGATACGTGCGTTTGCTTTACACTCGCCCGCCGGTGTAACCGTCGCTCAAACTGAAAATTTGATGACGTTTTCTCGGTATAGGGTATTTTCATAATGGTTGTGGTGGAAAAATGGATAGAGAGTTGGTGAATTTACCTGACAATGTAGTCGTCAAAGTACTGGAAGATATTATAATGTATTGGGGATTTAATAAGATAAAAAAAATTTCATACAAAAGATTTTTTTTATACAAATTGTGCAAGTGTAAGATTGCTATTTGGTTAATTCGTAGTCAAACCATCGTCATCTTCTTTAGCATAGCATTTTTTTTTTGTCTATAGGTAAGTTAGTAACCAATACGATGCAATGGTGATTCTTTTTCAAGTCTTTATTTTAGAGAATGTTTGAACGTCAAAAATAGCTGTTTCACAGAACTTACCACAGCAAAAGCAACAAAATAATCCTAGTACTTACACGAACATAAACCTGCGCATCACATGTAACGTATATCTTATCACATCAAATATTCTAAACTGACGACAAAATGCGGCGCTAAAGGCAAAAGCGATAATCTCTCCCGTCTCAGACCTGAGTTAGACACCTTCGAGAGACTAACGAAGTTCTTATAATCCTCTACACCTCCCCTCTGACTACACCCCCTCTACAACCCCCTTGTAATCGAGTTATTGCCAGTATCTCATGTCTTACGAGTCCCCTTTTAATGACGTCTCAGTTTTTGGAGACAATATTTGTTTGATGAATATGGATGTTGATATCCTGAAAGTCTTGTAATGCAGTGGAGCAGTATTAGCAATGTTAAAGAGAATACATTTTTGTCTTGAAGTTTTCCATACTAAGACATACCTTCTTGACTTATTTTTAGACCATTGCAAGATAAAATGCTGAGACACTGGCCAAAAAAAAACCGACTACTAAAAAAAATACTGTGATTCTGTTCCACAATGATTTGCATTGGACACACTTCGAAGTTCATCGGCCCATTTACTTACGAGATGGCCCTTAAAAACTTAAGCAATTCATCTATGGACACTGAAGTGTGTCCAACATGGCTCATTACGTTTAGCAGGCACTATAAATGGCATCTTACCATAAAATTATAAATGATTAGCTACCTGTAGGGTACATAAATGCCGAACTCAACTATGTAAGTAAAAAATTACCAATCGAATACAATGTTACAGCATTTTTAACCGCATCTAAGTAATTGTAATTAATTATGTCAAACAATGTTGAATTAATTTGAATCATGAAGTAATTGAATTTTCTCGGAGCTAACGTTTATGAAATTAAATAAAAACTGCTTGAAGATGGTTATTTGCGTATTATTTATGCGATTTACCGGGAACTCTCCGGAGGTATCGGTACGTAATCGCTGAGAAATTGCGATGAACGAGTCAGCCATCGATTTTATGTTGACAGTCGATTGGTATTACTTTTGGAATTATTATTAATAAATTAAGGAAAACTGAAGATTGAAATTGAAATACCATCACCCAAATTATTTATATAAGTGTACCTACCTATTACATAAATTAATTAGTACTACTCAATGTAGGAAAAAATAAAAATATGAATTCAGATATCTATCTCTGTTTACACAAAACATAACCTACCAACCATTTTAACAGTATCAACTGTTTATTTTGTCTAATAATTGCAGAATTATTTTCCAGGCGTAACTGGAGGAAAAGCGTAAATACCGTTTGAAAGTACAAACCCGTGCTAAAAAGGCGTAACTAATATTTCATTAGTACTGAACAATGTCGTGACTGGGAATCACTGTTAAAATCAACTACGATGCAATTTCTTTGTTTAATAACAATCAGCTGTTTGAGGAATGTGTTGTGCTAGTACTAATGAAAACCAAATTTATTTGCACGGTGCAGCCGGACAGGGGTGAGGCGTGTTTGACTGTGGAAGGGTTCTGTTAGTCATGTTTTTCAGTTTTATTTGATTATTGAGGGCTGTTATTTGGGTTCACCAAGCTCGAGAACTAAAGCGAGAGTTAGTTCAGATTGTTGCTGATTTCAATAGAATATCTTATTTTTTTCTGACACTCCAGCTATGCGTATGGATTTGCACGAGAGATGATACAAAAGTCGATCAAGATTTTAATGGCTATCGTGGCTTGACCATTAAAATCTTGAGCTTCCGTGTTGATTAACGAACCAATAAGTAAATATTATTAGAAGAAATCTTATTGTATTGAGTGAGTTGCAGTTGTTTAGGGGAATACCATAGAGGCTCTATACAGTAACTGAATATTTCATAAAAAAATCAAGCCTTTTATGCTAAAGGTTTAGCTGTTTCACCCACGCAACCCGAATAATAAACATCATTAGACATAATAAATAGGTTTCTAGATAAGACGACGTGTCGCCACTCCGTACTGACCGTTGTTGGTTATTACGTGACAAGGAGATTAAAGCTATTGCTATCAAAATACTAGCTTGATTTAAATCGTTTCTAAGATATCGTTTTTATACAAATTGAATTCATCATCCCTTGTGGTAGTTTTTTGGTTAGTTAGACTTTTAAGTAGTAGCTAACACTTATGTTTTACAAGTAATTTTCCTTACAGTATGATTTGGAGATGAATCCACATCGTGACTCATATAAAACCATAATTTATTTACTTGAATTTATGATTTCCTTTTTTATTTTGTATTACGTATGATTTCTTTGGAACCATTCCCAGAAAGCGAAGTAACTCCTAGCCCAAATTGATTCACGTTGGTTAAAAATTCTTATTGCTGAAAAGAATGTACTTAAGTGTGTTTGCATTTTCCTCAGCAATATGAATTTTCAGTCAGTTAAAGTTTGATTAGAAGTTAAACTTACGTTAGATTATATTCAGTAGTTTCTGGCTTCTAGTACCTACCTACTGGTTATACTTTTCTCGAACAAAACATGATGAAACAGAAGAATGTAGTCCTGAAAAGCGCTGAAAAAGATTGTTCTCTCGATGATAATAATAGGAACGAGAATTTGAATGTTGTTAAGTAACGTTGAATATCAAAACCACTTAAACTATTAGCGTGGTCTATTAGAAATGTATTTAAGTTTTTAAACAGTATAAAATATTAAAAAAATAAAATAGTTATCACCGTTTTTCTTTCAGGAACTTTTCCGGGATAACATCTAACGTTAGCAAGGCAATAGCCTTTCCACACGTAATATGTGATATTTTCTGGCAAACAGCCCAGGAGGGCGGGCTAATGGCAGCGAACACGCGACTCGCACTCACTGCTACAAAATGCAATTGGCCATCGACTGCCCAACTTGTTTTTTTTCTTCTCTTAATTTAATTTTTTTAGCCCAAAGTCATGGCGGCAGCAGACGTTGGTGACAAAGTTGACTGGTTTTTAGGGTAGGGTTTGTAATTTTTTGGCGTATTTTTGCATTATTACTATATTAATATATTTTTTTATTATTATACATTATTATAATATTATAGTGGGATGTTTCAAAAACTTATAAAAAGTGAAAGGCAATGCAACGAATGTTGGAGGGCAGGTGGATTTTTGTTTATTTATGTATTATATATTAATATTTATACATAAAAGTACTTATGGAACACATATGCATAAACCAGATTATCGCATACCATATTATTAAGTTATTATCTCCATCAGGGATTATCCATGACTATTCTAAAAATCTCAAAAAGAGTTTTTCAGAATAAGGCATTCTGGACTTTGTAACCAATATTACCATGTAAGCCTTCCAAAGGAGCGGGTTTCTCCTTACATTGGAGAAGTTAGGTACCCGTGATTGAGAGACAAGGGTCACTCTAATGAAACAAGACTCTTAACAAGTAAAGTAACAACAGTGAAACCAACTGCCAAGCCATACTAATACTTATTAGATGATGTTGTTACCAATAAATAAACATAATATTCAATTAATTTTGTTATCTACATTGTAATAAACAAAATGTAAAGTAATCAATCGATTGATTGATATTTCACTAGTAACATTATAATTTGCAAAGGTTATATCATTTTTAGAATTACTAGCTTCGTCTAGTATTAGAGTGAGTCCAAGCCATATTATTTATGAGTAATTTAGATTTTTTGTTTAATTATCAATCAGTGCGGTAATAAATTTCAATATCTATTAAACATAATTTAGGTCTAACCTTATAACCTGTATTATATTATAAGGAATACCAAGATTGTAAATACGATACTAGTTAATTAATCAATCGGTTAAAAAAGTGTTTGTGAGTTATTTTTGTTCGAAGATCATGGACTATGCTAATGTAATTTAACTAACATAATTTATCTAAATTAAATAGTACCTAAATAAAATAGATTTTTGGATGAATACCAACGTTTAGTGGTCTTCCTTTGTTCGATAAGCCAGGATTAGCCAATCATGCGGATCGGGTGTTGAAGTATCGTCTCTCGTCTCCCGTAGAAATTACGATTTTGGCACTTATCTAAATGCCTGTACCGTTCGCTTAAATATTAAACCATTATGGCAACATAGAAACAATTAATCTACAGCAACAAAACATTATTAAGAGAACACACATAAATTAATGTTTCACCTACTACATTACAATTTCTTTCACAAACACTCCTGAAAACAATGCAGGAAACTTTGTTAAACAATAAAACAACACAACACAAACCACAACTGCAGTACAGCCATTGTTAGCAGCAAAATTCTAAATTAAATCAACACACTAGTTAGAACGAATTTGTGAGCTCATGCCTTTGAAATGGAGGTACAAAATTCAGTTATAATTTGTGTATTTCGCCGCCATTGCTGCAAGTACGACAAACAGAAAGGACAAACATACGTGCATTGTGTACTTCGAAGAGTGGCTGATGTAGCTGGCTGGCACTCGGGAGCTCTGCTTCATCTAAAACATATTTTGGTTTGTGTGATAACTTTGTGCTGGAAGCTGTTGGCTTTTCATCGTCGGAAATCAGTGAAGGTGCATTTTACAGTTGAAATTATGAAACACAGAGCACAACAATTTTATTACAATTACAATTCGAAAACACTTCAATCAAATTATGATAGAGTCGCACAATTATTCTACGAAATATTTTTGGTAGGATGAACCTACATGTTTTGGGTCTTTCTTTAAGATCATACGGCTGGTAAATAAATAGGAATCCTGGAAATGCTTGATGATCGGCTATGATTCAAAAGGCAAATAATAATATTTTGATGGAACGCGATGTTGCAAACAAAAAATGTGCCAATATTGAACAATAGATGAAGTTCATGGATTTTTTTAAGTTGGCTATCTTTTGTTTGGAATAGCGCAACAGTGCATTGACGTTGTTACTGAAAAAAAAAAAAAAAAAAAATACGATGTTATACTAAAAATTACGATGTTATACCACAGAACAGTCAGTACCTACCTAAAACTGAAAAAGTTATTATACCAGACATCACGCCTAAGTCGAAAGGGACAAACAATAATAATAAATAACACATCATACAATATAATAAATAACATTAAGTTAGCTGAGAAATATAATTAAATCGCCATAAAATTAAACACAAGGATAACCCATTTACGAACGAATTAAAAAACTAATTCGATCGTTTGAACCGTCGAAATTAACGTATTATTACATTTATTCGGAACAGATTCTGATATGGTGTTTTGATCACCGCGCAATCTTTTATTTTTCGAACCAAAAATTTTGACGTTTACGACGGCGATCAATCATTGGCTGGCGCCGAATCATCGTTATAAAGCCACATAGGCGGTTAGGTTATTGACTTAAACACTGGGTTTTTGGCACCGCAATTTATTCTAGCTTTGTCCGGGAATTATGTGATAATCTAGTTATCACACGTCGTTAATCAGGTTCGTTATTCGATTCGATTTCATCAATAATACAATTTTATGATTTTGTTTAGTGGTATGTAATAAATTGTTTTGTTTCGCGAGGTACAATATGTATAGTTATTTAAATTAAGATTCAAAAAGAAGTTTAATTGTCTTTACGGTTTTAGTTCTCACAAATTATTCCACGATTTAATTTAATTTTACAGCAACGGAAGTTACAACAAGCCCACTTATATTATATTTATATAACAACCGAATATTTATTCCAATCATAATAAATTAATTCTCATTTACTGATTCTATATAAGATAGATCAATAGCTTCACTCAAAACTTTAAACAAAAAAATAGGTGAAAAGTGTTGGAATTAGTGATTATTCGGATTGAATGGTATAGCGTCCAAGGCAAAACGTTTACGGGCATAATAATCATTAAAATGTATTTCCATTTTATTCGGGCCCGAACTCGAACCTCGGAGATTATGATCTCTATCCTTTTATTAGGGTTCCATGGACAGCATGGTTTTTAGACTAAACATTAAAACAGAATGTGAAAAAAACAACTGAGTATTGAATAAGATGTCCATTCTCTGGAAAGACTTGTGACTTGTTTTGATCGTATCGTGTTACCCAGTAACTGGGCTGTCAGATAGGCTGTCGCTCCATGTAAAATACTGGTATTCAGCTGCATCTTGTTAGACAGGAAGCCGACACTAACATAGTTTGGAAAAGCCACTTCAGATTGATTTTTTCAGGTAAGACTTGTGACTTGACTTAATCACTGTTGTGTTGACGAGGTTAAATATCAATTCCCAAGAAATACAGAATAGAAATGACACTGAGATTGTCAAGTTTAGAACTCGAGTTAGGCCAGGTTTTCCACTCAACTTAATAAAAGCTTCGCCGACTGCAAGGAAGAAAAGAACCCGAAGACCGCTTTATAAGCAATAGACTGGCCTGTAATCAGGAAAAGCAGTGCATATTCAGCTTTTCATCGTTTTTAAAATCGAGTGACTTGGGGAAATGCGAACAATCTTCAGGCGGTTGGATACCTCGAAGAAGACGAAGGGATCTTGTAATTCTTGGATCAATCTTTCAGATGGTATCTTTACTAACCTCTGTACCTCTTTTCCTTTCTGAAGTATTGTTGAAACAAAATCTAAAACTGAAGTTATTATGGAACATCATAATTTCTGATTTATCTGTTACGATTTTCTTGTGCAAGTTCATATAACTGAATAGGTAATTGAAAGACGCTGCTTGTACATAACAGATTTTGCAGCCTGTGCTTATTATAGTAATTATGAATTAATTTCTTGATTGGCGCCTGCAGATTATAAGTACATCATTATTTAGGTACTTATGTTTATGGTTTTTTTTCAAGTTCAGTTTGCTGAGAGAATTCAATTCCATCATTTGAATTCATGTTTATCCAAAATACAGAGTAATTTGGTCCATAATATCGTTAATGCAGGATGCACACGTATAGCTATAACAGTCGAGATGAACGTTTAAAATAACTTCAGGAAAACCTACGGAATCCTTTGTCACTTCAAACGAAACAGGCTTGATTGTCTTTTTATATTAAAAATCATACTTGAATGCGAGGGAATGGAAAATAAACCAAGTAAATGTTTTGTAACATGTAATTTTGGTAAATAGCTATTCGATACGTATCAAATCATTTTTGGGAACAAAACATGGTAATGTGTCTGGAAATTATTAAATATGTGCTCATTCTGTTGTCTATCGCGTCGTATTTAGTTGTAGCATTTGATTATGTTAATTCTGAAAAAGGGACATTGGTGTGTTTTGTAAATTAATACAATTAGTTTTAGATAATACTTTTGTATTTATATTTATTCGACTTAATTTAACTGTTGTTTGAGATTTCATGAAAATGATCTCGCTGAAATTGTTTACAGAAAAATGAAAAACCTGAATTTATGATAACTTTACATTCTCGATACGGTGACTGCGGACCGATACTATAGCTAGAGAGAATTTAAGTTAGAGATTTCCATTACCTTCTAGATCCGTTTTCCGATCCAACATATTATTCACAAAGTTTACGAACACGCACACGACACTAATTGCTTGCAGTACGAATGTAAAAAGTGCACACACGTGAAGGTAAGGTGGCGTGTCGTGCCGTGGGGGCAGGCCACTCCCACGGCAACGCCTGCTCATTTTAAATTGTAATTACAATTTATTATTGTCTCTGTGCCGCCTTCATAGCCCGACGCCATTTTATCGATTACGGTTATGTTTGAATGTTTCGAATTCCGAATCGAGTAGTGATGTGTGTGCTGATTTGATGTTCGTTTGTGGTGTCGATAAAGTTGCTGGTCGATTGGGTTGTTTTGTTTTTATTTCTAACTCAATGAAGTTATAGTGTAATTGAAGGACTACCTCAGCTGCCTTCTTGGAACTTTTCAGGTTTCCCGTACCGCACTAGAAATCTTTGTCAAAAAAAAATGTAGGTAACCTACCGCTGTTCTTTTTCAAAATAGATATGGTTTCCACAAGTGTCAAAATGTTATATAGAGACACATAAGGTGTTAGTTCAGCAACCACAAGTCCTAGCTCTTAGTAGAAGTTAAGCAATGTCACTCTATGGTACCTTCTGAGTCCTCAACGATTAGTTGTGACGTCTGCGAGTTATACAATCGAGCATCAAACAGCAGGACCCTCGCCGTCTCTAATAGAGACAAACTCCTTGTGCCAGACAATTATCCGCCACTAAGCAAGGGATACACAGAGACCTGGGCTACGAAGTAAACAAATTGTCGTTCCAATGGCACCACAATTCACTAAATGCGTTTACTGTCTCTGCCATTTTCAAATAATTTACAGAAACAGAACACTGTTTAGCGCATTAATGCATTTCGTGATTTGTGGTGCAAGAGGGCCTTAGAATATTTAGTTCAGTATCCTCCAAAAGTTTACAGAAAGCATCCGTATAATATATTATTATTATGCATAAATAACAGCCAAATAATACAGCTTAAACAAAGTGGTAATTTTTATTTTTATGGTACCTATCTCCCCTTCCTACACTTAAAGTGGGGATGATTTTTTTTTCCCTTATTTTCGTATTTTTTAACATTTTAAGGGGTGTCGTGAAAAACTATTTTTTGATTCAGGGATCCGTTTGCGAAATATTAATTCAACTAAGTGTTACTTACTCGTATGCGGCCTTTGGTCGATCTTACAACAAGTATTGTGACTTTGGCTTTCCCTTGGGCATTGCTGCCCACCTCTCAAAATATTTTGTTTTAATAGGTGCAATGGTTCCTAATATTCAATCTATCGCGAGGTGTCTTTAATTTTCTTCGAGGTAGTATTGTAGTAGGTAATCAGAAATAAGTTAAAAAAAACATTTCATGGCAAAGATTTATTTACCATTTCTTAGTTTTTACCATTGCATTCAATTTAAAAATACTTGTCACTTTTCTTCATCACCTCTCACAGCTTAAATTTAATCTTTAAGTATAGCCCGGTGTGTCCCATAACTAAATCCAATTGGATTTATAAACGGCAAGAGGTCTCCGGCTTAAAAGCGAAGTAAGTCATCTAGGCGCCTTTCTTAATGCGAATTTGTGAGAGTTGAAGACGTGATGGTCGCTCCTGTCAGCCTTAGTTAATACTTCGTTTGGATTTAATTTCTTAGTACATGTTATTTTTGATTTGTTGGGAAACTGTTATGTTTTGTTTTGATGCGACCAATACTCCATTTGAAATAAGATTAGACATTTAAACAAACCTTTTTACAGTCAGTTCAACCGATTTTTACTTCTATACCGTATGCATAAGGAAAAAAAGCAAAAAAAGTTACACAATACCAACTGTCTACTGCAGCTACCATTTGTCATACCACCAACGCAATAGAAGTCAAAATAGGTTGAACGGACTGTAAAAAAGGTTTTCTTTAAATGTCTAGTCTTATTTCAAATGGAGTATAGTTATGCAAAAAAGTGGTACAAGTTTAGCCCTATAATATGATACTAGCTGCCCCCGATTTAGAGTAGGGGACCGAGGGGTTTTGACACGGAGGTGATTTGAAACAGCACTGATTCGCGGAATTTAAAACCGTTATCGAGCTGACACCGACTCAAATCAGCCGCTTCCCATCATCCGCCGGGCCCCGCAGTTCGTGTCCGTGCCTCTGACTCGTGGTTTTGTTGTTGTGGCTGCCACGTCGCAAAAATCGTGAAAGTAAGTTTTAAACGCTTTTTTAAGATACCGGTATTTTCATAATGCGTTTGTATTTTAGCTTGGGTTTTATATGTTTCGAAAGCTCATTAACTAACGATTGAAACCATGGCGCTGGTAAAATTAATTTCTTTGTGTTTCTCTTCTGGATTTTTGTTTGTATAAAGATTGGGAGGATTTTTGTCACTGAGGGGATTTGAAACAGACTGTTTCAACTCACCTCGCTTAAGTTTTGTATGGGGGATTACCAATACGGTGTGGTTCTAATGATTATAAAAGGAAAGGACTGATAGAGGTATGGCGAGTCGCGAAATTTACAATCTCGCTGTAGAAGAAGTTACATTGCGTCAGAAAAGTCTCCGTGATGCGGCTTCGAGCTACAACCTCAAGATTGTTCAAGAATTAATAGTTCAGTACAAAATATTTTTTATAATGAATATTTTATGTATGAATGTTTTATTTTATAAAACATTCTAATATATTTTACAATATTTTCTAAAATACCTTCAAATTGTATCGTCGTTTCTACTTTAAAACCCTTAATTCTACTCAAATAACAACTGTTTCAACTGTCCTCGACCCTTGTTTCAACATACTTCGGTATGAGGGGAGTTGAAACAAAATTACTTTTTACATTCAAATTCATTTTTCACCACAAAATTCATACTTACACGTTCTTTGTGACAGGTATTTAAAAGTGTAAGAAATAAACTATCGATTGACACTAAACTCATATGATTAATTAGTGTTTGTAGAATTTTGTGTATGAATTAAAATGTCAAAATTGTTTCAACTGCCCTCGGTCTTCGGAAAAAAATGATGAAATACAAAATACCCACCCTATGTGTGGGTATTTTGTATTTAATACATAATTTTTTTTAAACAAATATCCAGGATGAAAAGTAGTCCAGTATTTACTTGTCCAGGTCCCAAGCTCCGTATCCGTCAAATTTTATAACGATCAGCACCTTATTAGCGTAATGTACGATCAATCACAATTGGAATCGGTTTGAAACAAATGTCTAAACCATTGATTCATAAGTTTAAAAAAAATCTGGTGAACAACGTAACTTACGAACTTATGAAGCAATGGATTAGATATTTGTTTCAAACCGATTCCAATTCTGATTGATCGTGTATTACGCAACTAGCTGCCGCCAGCGGCTTCGCCCGCGTGAAATCTTTATAAATTATAGCCTATGTTACTCAGGGTGAATGTAGCTTTCCGAAACTACTGAACCGATTTGAAAAATTCTTTCACCATTATGAAAGAATTTTTCAAATCGTTTCAGTAGTTTCGGAGCCTATTCAATTCAAACAATCAAATCTTTCCTCTTTATAATATTGGTATAGATTAGGGTGGAGTTCAGTGGTTTAGGTGTGAAAAGGTCGATAAGACACAGACAGAGTTACGTGCTTGCATGTGTAATATTTGTATGGATGATATCGTGCATTTCCGATTTCAGTCCCAGATAGTTAGGGACCTATGTAGGTATAGCGTGTACCCAATACAACCGACTTCACGAATTATACAGGCTGTTAGGGTAAACACCGTTATCTTTGTAACCAGTGGTTTGGTTTCATTTATAGAACGTATAATCAATGGAAAATTACACTTTTTTTTTCTTGTTTTTTAAACTACATTTTTCCACAAATACGCAAGTTCGTTGCCCTATGTGCTAGGGCAACGAACTTGCGTCTCAACACGGGTGCGGGACGCGAACTGACCGGCCGCGAGCGCGACCACCCCCTCAGTTAGTCAGCTGTTTCGCTAGCGAACACGCTGTCGGATAGAATTTTTTTAAAATCTTTTAATGAAAATAAAGTTTTTTGTTTTGTTGTTTTCGGTCATTTATTTTTATATTTAAGTCAACCACCCATGGTTTGAATGACAAGACTTTTTACCCTTACAGCCTGTATACGGTCGATTCTTATTTCCTCTCTGCATAGCGATATAATTATAGTAAAGGGCGCGCGCAACAAACTATGAACAGTAGACACGGGTTTGAACACTTTGTTCTTCACCGCACTTATTTACCTACTTGTCAGTTCGAGATTAATTCATTTGTATGTCACAGTGAAGCGGTACAAAATGTTATTTCGAGGTGTTGGGACATTCAATCATATTGTATGGGACATTTGTAAGTGCTTCTTGTATGTCCTACCCAACACTAATCTATAGCTCACTTGTCTACGATGCGCACTAAGCGATTTATGCAATACGCGCACTCTATGTAATATTATATCTCTATTTCCTGCAATTCCGTGTCTGATAGCTAATAATCAGATTTTTACGACCTCTTAGTGGTACAAAAATAAGTCTTTGAAAGCGGAATAAGTATTTCAAATTCAGATGTAATGCAAATTGCTCCAACGGCCCCTTGGCAGGGAAGGGTTAAGATGTTTTCACAACTGAGTGTCGCCCTCGCAGTTGTTCAATCGCCTTTCCGCTGCCCTTATAATTGAAATGAATAAAGATTACAAGTGTTACAGCTCTCTGACATTTCACAAGCAATTTTCAAGTTATTTTTCAAAACTACGTAATTTAAAATGGTAATAGGAACCTTTACCCATTGAATGCTATCTAGATGCATATTTGAAATATAAATGTGACAAAAAATGTTCGCCTTTCATGAGATCTGGAGATCAATCGATAACTCTACTTCTTGGCAATAATACATTGTCCGTTACCGGGTGTCGTTTCCGACATAAAATTGCATTGAGTTAGAAAATGTTATTCGCTGTTTATAAATGGACTTCGGGTTCGGTATACGCATGTTTAATTATTTTAATTGTATATAAAACAACTTCACCTGTCGACACATCGTGGCCCCAATCATTGGTAGGTATTTACTGAAACCCTACTGGTTTCCGACTTGCGGTTAAAGTCAGCGCTTCATTACTATAATTCACATTCTTTTAACTTTACTAAAGGTGCAAAACATGACACTGCTGTATGTCCACACACTGTCTTAATATTGCTCGGTTTGTAACATAACATAACATCTCGCCTATATTCCCCGAAGGGTTAGGCAGTGGTGTAACTATAGTGCACCCACATTTCGTCAGTTATGTTTAAGTCCCATGTAATAGCGGGCGAACCTATTGTCATAAACCGGGCACTAATCCAGACTCCGGGCTGCTACTGAAAAATTCCAGATGGAAAGACCCCCCGGTTTGTATTGTATATTTTTGCTGTCTCAATAGTATCTATCCAGTATTACTATCCAACAGTGCAGATGGTAAAAAAGCAGAGGCAACGTAGATTCACCTCAAACACTCCATTTCACCCGTAAACAAAAACACACGTTACAGAAGAGGTAAGTACTTCCTCAATATTTTGATAACCTGAAGTTTCCACGCTTTAATTAAAAGCACACAGAACATGCGCAATAATATAAAGCCATATTCACACCCTCGCGACGCGAACAAGACAATAAATACGGCCGTACATCACGCAACAACATAGCTCAAAGTTATTTAATTATCGTAAGGAAAAACTAATCCGTGGCGCTTCAGAGAGCGAAAATTGCTCTCCGAGTCCGCTACGTCAGGTGCGTGTGTCGTTGCGTTACAATACAGGATGGGGCCTATTTGAATTTGTATTTAAATGGAAGGCCGAAATGGTTGTCATTTTGAAATACTCGTTATCACTTATCTATAACATCAAAAATTATTTGACGGCTCTCGGAAGGCTATATTAAAAAATCAGACGAATATAATTTTTTTCCTGTCAAAATTAAATTATAGATTTCTACAAAACACAGCTGAAACCAAAATCCAAACCCAAAATGTTTGAAAAAACCGAAAGAATATCTGTAGTCAAAAGTATGTTTTTATCGAATTCATAAAAGTGTCTCTTGGTGTCGGACAACAATTTAGTCTACAGTAGGTACTCTGTAACTTTGTTGGCTATATTTCTTACATACATAAGTGTCGATATATTATTTTACTAAACACAAATAAAGTCAGTGTTTTGTTCATATTATCACCAACTCAGGTAACAAAAAACTTTGTTGTAAATTAAAATCACTAAAATTATCATACAAACAAAACAGCCTCATCCTGTATCAGCTGGCCATACTTCAATAGAGACTAGAAGCGGCAAGGAGCTGTCTTGTGCGACAATATTTATGCGCGCGATATTAACTGTGCTCCACAGTATTAACTGGAAAACGTTTCTCAACTTACAACGTATATATTGTCTAATTATATTATTATATTATATTGCTTGGTGTCAGCGTGATGCGTGAATATACCTACATATATTTTATAATCGGATGTTGGAAACAATATCGCATCTAACGCGATGCAGTTAGCATTTACTTAAGTTACTCATGGATATTCTTTTGGAAAATTGTTTTTTTTTGTTGGGTCCTACGGACACTTAGGTATATAGGTACCCAACTAGGAATTTTATATAATGAACCAAACAACCAGTACCCTTGCCAAGGGGTACCATGTTACCCAGTAACTGGGTTGTGGAGGTCAGATAGGCAGTCGCGCCATCCACAATCCAGCTGTGTCCGGTTAGACTGGAAGCCGATCCCAACATAGTTGGGAAAAGGCTAAGCAGACAATGATGGGATGATAAAACAATATCCCATCTAACGAGGTGTTGTTCGATTTTTATGTTGCTCTTAGATTATCTATTTCTTTTTTCAGATACTTAGGTACTTAACTAGGTATTTTAATTAATGTATTATACTTTCCATCATTCGGCAATAGTGTAGTGCAGTAGTTAGTTGGTAAATAGGTGTCGTAGTTAAATTTTTGTCTCTGACACCATTAAATTAGCAGAAAGGCCGCAGACTTTTCTGCGGCCTTTCTGCTAATTTAATGGTCCAAATCAATTCAACTGTTCAAGTGGGAAAGTATTTACATACGTTTATAAAATGTATATAAATAAATATATAATTATTTTATTTTATTGGAATTGGACAGGTGGGACTCTCCGATGCTGGCTCGCTGGATACGGCTGCACGCCGTCGTGTAGTGATTTCTCACCAGCAGCGTCGGGGAGTCCACTTAGGAGTTTTATGTCCTTATTATTAATTTATTACAAACACTAGTTTGTAAGTTTGCAATCTTACTAATAAATATGGATGTAATCGCAAGATAAGTCTGAAATAAATGAGTATTTATTCATTTATTTATTTAATTCAGGCGACTTAGGCCCATTGATAAATACCTTAACCTAAACATGCATATTTTTATTAAAATAACTTAAAACACGTATACGAAGTGATGACTTCGGCGTCGTGTTGCGCTGCGTGGTGTCGCGTAACCTTCCACGAAAACGTCGGTACGCCACACCTTTCGGCCAAAACTCTTCTTTCATGAAGGTTTCTAG
This sequence comes from Lithophane semibrunnea, assembly GCA_947363905.1. Classification (NCBI taxonomy): domain Eukaryota; kingdom Metazoa; phylum Arthropoda; class Insecta; order Lepidoptera; family Noctuidae; genus Lithophane; species Lithophane semibrunnea. Next base: position 8,764,059 of record OX376185.1, read on the forward strand.
GTACTGAGTTGGAACCCGCACCACAAACGACTTGAAGTTTATGTTATGGCGCGACTCCAACTTCTCTACTCTCAAGGTCCACTTGGTCTTGGTTCTGATGTATTCCACGATGTCTTCAGTCATCGTGGAGATGCAGACGGGATACGTACAGCTACGTCGACGATGTAGCAGGACGCAGCAACATATTTGGTCCCGCCAGACCAGTACCACATCGATTCTGGCATGTCAGCTTCCTTCGCTTCGATTCGACTGTCACGAAGCCGTCATTGTCTGGCTGCCCTATTTTAGGGGCTGGGGACAAGATACCGGGAGCCTCTTAGATGCCCCGTCGGTCGAATATATATAAATACGTAGGTACATGAATAATACTCAATTAGTTTTAAGTCAGATAAATACAGAAATAATATAACAATTTAGTTTTTTTTGTCAATTCTTGCTTTACGTTTTTCGTAGCAATCTCGTAGCATTTCGTAGCACGAACATATGAGCTAGTAGTATCTAATGTCTTGATTGATTTGTCCTTAATATTATTATGGTGAGTTTTTTGGTATCTGTTATACTAGTACCAAACAACTGGTAATGCAGCTGGTAATTCACTCGAGACCATCAGTCTAATTTCTAATAAATAAATACAACTGACCTCGGACGATACCTTATGATAATGTAATAATAGTTTATAGAATTAATAATATAGCGCCACCTAGAAGCGTAATTATGTCATGTTTATGTATGTAGGTAGTCATACATTACCTACAAAATACTTTTAAAACGGGGGCAATTTATTGCTACGCAACGGTGATGAGTAAAAAATGGTTTTTAGTCATTTGCAGGTATTGTATGTCATCAAGAAATAATTTTGAAAGAGAAATAATGTGTAAAACTTTCCGTTTAACTTGAATAAGTACCGAAGAGTTGCTAAATGAAATATTTATAAGGAGTAGTAACGGTAGTAGCCGATTATGGAGTAGTTGGCATACAGAGTGCTCATAGGCATATTTAATTTCTCCATGAATTTTCCCTTGCCAAGTTTGCGTAGCATGCGGGAAGAGAGAAATGTGTCTCTTTGGTCGATTTTGTTTTGTCATATCGTAAAGGTACAGTCACCAGTGTGCACTCGGGTTTCTAATTATGATTTAAGAGAATCCTGACACCAAACACTATACTTACTCCTCACTAGTATACTTGATGAATTTGACTGATTTGACGATGTAGCTGAACGAACTGGTTTCTGATCACTCATTTACCACCATAGAACATGCATACTTATGGGTACAGGAGATTTGCTTCAGGGAGCGGTCGCTCGGGCGGCTGTCGTAGGCTCGTAGACTGCCAAACACTACCTACACGGATCTGAATGAGGTCAAACAGACGGATCCGAAGGTAAAACTGATCGCTGATAGCTTTAATTGCATCATAACTCTAGTATCTGACGTGTTTGTGCAGATGTCATTTACACCTTTCGATCAACTTGGCACCTACTAAATTATCTTTTCACGTGGCTATACTACTTCGTGTAACAATTTATGTATTACACAATTTATCTTGACACTTTTAAAAGCTATCCAATTTGCTCCGTTTAATAGTGTCAGTGTCATGTGTTTATCACTATTATTATGAAGTCTATTTACATAAATTACATTTAGTACACAATATAGTACTTCAATAATCGTGTCACATAAACAGCTTTCACTAGAATAACAGAAATAATGCTTGTAAAAATGAGTTGCCTCTGAACAAAAGAAAAATACTGGTTAGGTTTAACAGAATATTCTGTTACAGAGTGATAATTTTTTTTTTAAGCCATCTACCTACTCTTCACTGTTCAATACGGTTTCTGATATATACCTACCTATTGAATCAAATTACAATGATTGGAAAGAAAGTCATCGCTTTTCAATAACATAACTTGATATTAAATAATTACCTACTGAAGCCTTCATGAGTTTGTATCTATACCTATCAAAGGAACTTTGAAATATTAATATTAAAAAATCCATCACAATCGTATCCCATTTTCCCTTTAAAATGCACATTACCAAGTGAAACCAACCAACGAAGTTGATGTCGAAAATATTTTCCCAAATAACTGGCAGGGGCCAACAATTGCATGATGTCCGAAATCGAAATCGGAAAGGGGCTCTTGCTTCGCCACCCCGGGGCAAATATAAAAATCATTCATATGGACAAAATAAAATTGCATCCCAAATAACCCGGTGTTCATCGGCCGAAAATCTATTAGCAATAAATATGAACTTTTCCGATTTCACAGGATTTAAAATGGCGATGGGCGACCGAACTTTAATATGAAATCTTCTTATGACTTTTCATGTTTATGGCGACGTTGTTCAATTGCTTTTGTTCTGTTGGTTAATTATGTCGTATTTTAGGTTGAGCTACTGTTCAAGCTGGCCTGGTACACAATTCATGGGGTAATATAATCAAGATTGATAAACTTTTTGAACTTTTTCATCAGTGTCCGTTAATTTTCTTATTCTTTAAAGAAGTCCGCGTAATAATAAATGCTGCATGATTTGGCCTGCGTGTGCATACGTAGGTGATTTAGATGTGTTTTTTCCTTACAGGAACTGGGGCACATGCTTACTTGCAAAATATTTTCTTGTCTTAGATTAGGTAGGACTCTAGAACGTCGATTTTGAATCTTTAACAGTTTCAATACTTCGTGCATAATTCTTTATTTACATTAGACTCAATAGAACGAAGATAAGTAGTAGGTATATTAGGGTTATACAAATTAAAAAACAATAATTTGATAATTTTCCCTTTTAATCTTGATATTTTCATCTACGATACAAGGCACACACACAATTTTAAGTAAATTAATCATAATAATTATAATAGAAATAATAAATAGTTACACTTGCTTTCAGAACTGCATACTATTACCGAAATACAAAATAGGTACATTGAGAAGCCTCAACATCTAATTGACAAAGAAAAAAACTATTTCTACGACAATACTGGACCCGGCCCGGCGCGGGCGCATACACAAGTCATTGCTTCCACATCAGTATTGTGATTCTATTGTAATGAAATGAAAATAACTGATACAAAAGTACCACATTCACGCCCTTTACACAATCACACATGTTCAGCTAAACATTTATAGTAACAACTAAGTTTTATTAATTACGTCTTATTACCCTTTACAGATAATATGTAATTACTTGTATTAAGCGATCGTTTGCATCGGCGCTTGACTATTCACCGATATCTTCGAATACATTTCTTTTCCACAATCCTGAGAGGCGACTGGAATATTTCAACAGCCGGAGTGGTTCCACTAAATAACATTAGGTGTCTCAACTATTAATAGTTGCCCAATAGCCAAGCGCCAATAGTACGCCCGATACAATCTCTAAAACCTTACTTTAAGCTATTAAGACATCCAAAGTCTCGTAAACTAAGCATCAATATAAATAACACTATCGTTTTATACTTTATGTATAATGTTAAACTACTGAACTTATTGTTAGGTTAACTACCCATATACATCGACTCTGCGTTATGGATATGAGATATAGCGATTATAATTATTTATACATCTTCTAGTTCATGAAGTTTTAAAGAAAACACTTAGGTTATATTGTACGCAAAAAACTGTCTCTTCTGTTTTCAGTCAATAATATTGATTATTGTAAAAATGTATCCTTTTAAAACCACTAACTTAACGTATCTATCGTACACTTTTATGATTTATGAAATACACTAGTATCAGTTAAATCTAATCATTGCACTAAAATTGAATAAATTACATGAGAGTGAAGATCACAATTATTTACTATTGAAAGTAAAACATCATGGGTGAAAGAAACGTGTACCTACTATTAAGAGTTTTACTGAAGATATCGTGACGGTCTTTTAAACAAAAATCTTAGGAACTTAAACACCTATCGTTTACAGAAATGGCGAGACTAGTGACAAACATTTTAGAAAATCTCTCGAAAAGCAGTCTTAGATCAATTCCAACAATTGTCTCAATCGATCACTGAACATTTGAATGTGACAAAGCTTATGATATGTATGTAGGTACAGATTAATTTGAAAATAAATCCTGATTTACAAAGGCAAATAACAATGGATACTTAATATATAAATATGGCATTTAACGATAAGTTAAAGGTACTCTTCATAAAAGATTAAAATATTGACGAATAAATTACTCGGATCGTCGTCGATAAAACCGTACTGACTTACTCTAATAATAATTATAAAGGGATATTTACAAATTTTTCTATGGAAGAAGAGTTCATGAGACTTCGTATTAACACCACGAAATCTAGATCTTACTTCGAATTCAATAACAATATTTACAGAGTAATCTCCATAACGAGAAGTAGTTTCAACTCCATTGAGATCGTTTATGCCAAAAACTTGCGTTGAATAAACAATCAGATGAACAGTTTGATAGGTTTCTAAGATATTTTTGGAAGTATTTTTCTTTGAGTTCCTATTGAGGGTTGTGTAATCGATCGGAATGTTGAGACCACTGATACGTTCATTCACCAATCTCGAATCTTTGGATTTTACTTTTCCCTAAACTCGGGTCTGACGCTGATCATTGGTTTTCTCGATTCGTCGATTTCTTTGTCGTATTCATGTTGGTCGGGGTAGTCGCTGGCCCCGGAGTGCGCCAGCTAAGTGGCCGAACTGAACAGCACTGAGTTCTTGTAGTAGCCTGCGCGGTCGGATAGGGGACTCTTCACGTCGCGCTCCATGGCCTGCTGGCGGGATTTGCGCTCCATCTCTAACTCTTGCGCCAGAGTTTCTGGTGGAAAAGAGAAAATAAAGTTGAATTAAATCACAATTACATAATTTACAGAACAGAGTTATAATTGACGTCAAACAATCTATAGTAAAACATAGTTACAGAAAAAACAGAAACCAAATACCAGAAGACATAACTAAGTAACGGGAAACAAACGTTAGCAGAATGTCGCAGAGAGAGCACGTACATACAACATGTAGTTCCACGTGTGTCGCTCCGTAAAATGTCATTAGTGTTTCGGGGAAAGCCGACTCACATCAAACGGACTTCACATCCGTATGGCACATTCTAATTTAATATTCGATATTGCCTTTGTTAAAAACGTAGCACTCACGTTCAGCGAGTGTTATTAAATTTCTCGTACAAGGGTTATTCGAACGCTACGGTTCTGTTCGGGGTAATATTGAGTGTGTAACTGATGTAAAATGGAAATATTGAATCTGTCTCTTGAGTTTCTGTACGCTGTTTATATGATTTAGGTACGTTTTACGGAATTACTTCGACGCATAGAGTTTGTTTTTGTTATTCATAAAAAAATTTGAAGGAAGACCAAGATTTGTAAAGTAGTACCTATGACGGCAAATTATGCATTGTGTTTTTTTTTAAGCATTTCATAAAAGCAAACAATCTTCACAGAACACGTTGTGATTGGAGTTTTAAAGGTATTAAAGACTGGTAAAAATTGCATATTTAAAGACGAATTTCCGGGCAAAAGCAGCGCTGTAGCAAAACGTCGCAACAAATTAAGGCATAAAAAATGAAACACGTCTCAAGCACAGGACATCCTCTAATAAGATTTCACGAAAATTGACAAAGTTCGTGAAGAGGCAAAGAGTAGGTGAGGTAAGGCAATTGTCTCCGAAAACGTCGACGTTTTACGAAATATGCTTATTCAATTTCATGCAACGCTTGCCGCCTCCTGCAATTTACGAGATATAAAAGATATAAACGGAATCGCGTTTTTTGCTTACTTTGATGGAGCATTTTCTCAACGGGGAATTGAATTTCTCTTCCCGACATTCGTTTACAATTTATGCTCTGAGTCCCGAATTTATAACCTACACCAATTTTTGGACTTACAAAAAATGTTTTAAACATCCCTAAACCGAAAAATAATTTGAATTTAAATTGTGTTTGCACCGCTGTGAAATTCGAATCAAAGAAACTATTTGAAAACATTCGTCAGTTGGAAAAACTCGATTATGATCCGATTTGTTTCAGTGTTGTCTTGCCGGAGGGCATCACACTCACAAGTGTCACCGTCGAGGGTTGTCCCGAAACAGAAACCTATTATCTCGGGCGAGATTATACGCCTAGGGCGTCACAATTAAATATTATACACTTAAAAGCTTCGGCCTTTGCCGTTTCACTTCGCTGCCACCCCTAAATGTCCCATTAGGTCTGTTTGAATACGTAATATTTTTGCATTTGCCGCTTCTAAAACAGAATTGCCGGTTCCTTTGAGAGCTATAATCTATTTGTTCTTTGAAACAACTGTAATGGTTGAGCGCTTAGCTTAATAAAAGTTATTCTTTAATGTTTGTTTTTTCTTTCTCCTGTCTGAAAATGTTCGAAATATATTCGACATTAGATTGTAAATAGTTGGACTTGTGAAATGTTTTATATTTCCAATCAACAGTGACATTAGCTTTCACGGAGTGTTGTGAATAGACAAAAACTTGTAAAAGAAACAGTTCTTATTTCGTTTTGATCGAATGGTTAAGGAATGACAAAAAGGGACTTCACAAGGTGGACGTGAACCGATCTATTTGAAAACTAACAGAAATAAAACGATACTGGACACTGACCTATAGTGAGAATAAATAGTTTTTTGTTACAACAATTGTAAGTAAAGCAATAAACTTTATATAGAACAGTTTCGCTCATGAATTTATTATTAAATGCCAAGTTGTGGGTTGGATCTTTGCTACTAATTATTTATCTTTGTTTAAGATTGTTTGCATTTAAATTAGCAGTATCTAATATTTGATATCTTGCGAAAATCAATTATATTTATGTAAACTTGAGAACCGTTTAATAGGTATTCGAATTAGTTTTGATGTAAGTAACTGTCGGATAAAAAATCGAACTGTAGATGATTACTAACTGAACTATTTTGAGCAAAAACTCTGCAGCACCAAATAAATAACTATGTTTGGACAAAATACCACTCGTTGATTGCTTATTCAGCTACGGATCTTTAGATTTTATGCTAGCAATTTCATGTGATTGTTGATCTGCCAAATACAACCGAAAAAATCGATACAAAGTCATCGATTATTTTTGAAATGACCAATCGATTTCCTTATTAAGAAGCTCAAGCAAGAAATTAGTTTTGTGGTATTTGAAAATAAATGTTTGTGAAATCATAAAAAGTTGATGCTATCTAAAAATGGTCCAAGACGGTTTCTCTAATTATATTATAAAACTTTAATTAACAAAAAATCTTTTTAATAATTTTTTAAACGATGTATTTCCATGACATCTAATAGCTCTGTAGAAATAATAGAAAGTACATCTGCTCATTATTTTTAACAATTTTTAACGCAATCGACACCTCTGCTCGTTGTTAAAGCGAAATTAATTACTGCCGTAAAAATACAGAGAAAAAAGTGAGTTGATTAATTCTTCGTTGGAAATTTGAGAAGGTTGTGAACAAAGGGTCGGTTTAAACGGATGATTGTGAAGGGAACTATAGGTGAGCAACAACGGGCCAACTGGTCCAACACAACTCGAACGAATGGACGCAGTCGGGATGAAGTGCTACTGTTGCTGACTCTATTGGAGCGCGACGAATTATACTGATTGGATTGATTTTCTATTAAAGACATTCTTTTGACTTTTTTATCCACAGAGTCAATTCCATCGTGACTCGGGTTCAGTTCGGTATAAATCTTTATCATTGTCGGTAATATTGTATGTATTTAGTTGCGCACTCGGTCAATGTTATGTTAATACACAATAAGTCGTCTTTATAAAACGCTGAACACAATGATGCGGGTGATTACTAAGAATAAATAAAAAAGTTAATATCGTCAAAGGTTTCGAGCGCACCTGTGCGGTACAATTTTATTTCCATTCATTTTACAAGCTCACCTAAAAAGTAGCATGGAGAAGTTTCCTCTTTATTAATTTTTCAACTTTATATTACTTATGTAACATCGGATGGTTTATCCGTTTTACAAGCGCAACTCCTAATAATGGCATAAACAATGTTTTATTAAAATATCATGATACAACTTGTTATAATATTAGAATTATAATCAATAATATTGTTTTTACATAATAAATTAGCATTGTGTGTACCTAATGAGAATTTATGACCGTCTTCTACTACCTTTGTATTAATCAATATAATGATGTCTATGATCGAAACATTATCATGATTGATGACCCGTCCACGTTTCTACGTAAGAATTGTTGTCATTTTCGTAATTTTAATATCCCTCATTTCATGATTTCACCTATATTATATAAGTATACAGTAATTACTCGGAACACTTTTGACTCATCCCGTTTCTTATGAAAAGCACGTAGAAAAAAGTTTTCTAATTTACGAATAATAAAATATGTTTTTTTCTTGTACCGAAAGCACTGAGGAAAGTTGATGAAAGGTTCCAAGTTTTAATTTTTGTTTTTCTGTTACCAACCTTTTTATATTTACAACCCTCTTGTATTTTTCTGTTTCAGCTTTATAGCTTTTTACTTCTTCTTGACTAAGTACTTTTAAGGAAACTTTCTTAAACATTTTTCTGAGATGAGAAGTGAAATCTACATTTATTTTGACATTCAAAAACACATCGACTAATACCTAGGTCTTACAAGAAAATAGTACCAGTATGAATATCGTTGACTATATGCAAATTCAAATATAGTATAGCGATTCCGATTCAAACAATTGGTATTGCGTGTTCGCGTGTGTCTGAACACTCGGGGTAGCGTAACACTTAAATTAGTAGCAATTTCTACTTGAACAGACTGTCGGCAAAAGGCACTCGTCCGGACAAGGGAAATGCTTAAATCCGTATCAATGTTTTGCGAATTGTAAACACCTATTCGCCCCCTCAAGTTAATTTAGTACGTGGGGGAAGTAATAATGAAAAATTGGTTGCAATTGGGAATTTATTAAGCGTCTCTTGTGTTTTATATCTTGACTTTATTGATAAATATTAAGATTTGAGCGACAATTTAAATCAAAGTGCATAAGTATCTCTTATTCTTATATAATCTTTTAATTACAAAAAAATAAAACGAAATTAAAGAAAAAAACATTAATTAACAAAAGTAAAGTTCGAAAAATTAAAACACAGTTGATTTTAAAGAGTATTTAAATGAAACAACGTATTTGGTTCAGTCAAGTACCGGAGCAAGGGTGCGCCACTACTGTAGGTATGCTGCAGTATGTCGGTGCATTTTTAATGAAATTTCTGGGCTTTCCACAAAGCGGATATACGAGTAAATGAAAAAAAACACGGTTTGATTCACCGATACGAGCACCAGATTTTTGCTTCTTGTTACATCAAAGTTGAGCGCGTTGCATTTTTTGTGATTCAAATAAAAGTGGTTTTTGTGGGTAGGTACTGTTTTTGTTTTTGACAATATTTATTAATGCTTTGGAGTTATAATCAAGTTTATGAGGTTAACGGTATTTCAGGTCTTTAACATGCTAGGGGAAGAGTTGGGACAAGGTGGACCAAGTCTTGCCACTTCGTAATACTGACACACTACATAAAATAAAAATAAGCAAAATTTCTTTGTTATAATTTTTTAAAGGCTTTCCCGAATTACGTTAAGCTAGTTTAGGAAAAATGACAGTATTTAACGGCTAGCGGCTTTTCTATGAAACCTGAACAGAAGCGGAGACCAATGAATTCAAAGATTTAAAAAGGATATTTTTATTAAAAATGATTTTCAAAATCATATTTCTCCAGAACCATGCATTATGCATGCATGATCAGACAAACCAACATGACTGTAATATTAGAATTCGTTCATAAAAGCACGCCCCCAAAAATCACAATACAAACCGAGATAGCTCGCATATCGTTGTACTTTTAAATACTTGACATTCCCGATACGAAAGCTATGCAATATGATGAGTATAAATTTCATTTCGTTGGAAATTTTTTCATCTCCAACGGACCCTTTTACATTCGAAAACCATACATATCCTCGAACGTATGAGTTCGTCCTGGAGAATTCAATAACATGGTCTTATTAACATTTCGTTTCGATAATGTCCTGATCATTGGGAAATTAACGTCGAAAATATTTCAAAAGTTAAAAGGAGGAGTGGAAAGATGAGGGAAATTTCTAATTAACTGGACTGACATAAATAGACGAATAAGAATGATTAAACGTTGGAATGGAATAAGATGGGGACGATCTCAGAGGTACCTATATTTTTTTATCCAAATATTTTAGTCAGTGGCCAGCTTTTTTCACAAGGAAATTTCTTATTTGGTACTTAGTATTCGCCGTTTTTCTTTGAACTCACCTAGAGTCTTCGGCAGAAATCGAGAGTACCAAATATTTTGATGCTCACCAGAGTAATTCTGCCAGAAGGCAGCTCCTCCGCTCATGATGTCGACTGGTGGCGGCGGGTAGTTCCACTGCGGCTTGTCAGGCGTACGTGGAGGGTCGCGCTGGAAGGGAGGTGACGCTGACGGGGGCTCAGCACTGGGGGGCTTGCTCTCCCGTTCAGAACCATTCTCCCGCTCCGAACGCGGCGTCTCTTGCGATGACGGGGTTAGGTTCTCTGTGGAATAAGGTCAAGTTAGCAAAAGGTCAAGGAAATGATGCAGCAGAACAACATGTGTTGATAATAAAACTGTTCAATAAAATGACTTTACCAAGAAAAGTCACAGTAGATTAGCAGTACTCGTATCAATCAAGTCAAACAGACAGCCAATAAATGTAGCAAACAGCGATTATGCAACAAAATCAACTCGAATGCGTTAATAGCTCAGAACCCTCGTTTCAAATGGTCTGCGAAACGATTTCCTGACACGGAGATTAGTACAAGCCATCACCAGCGTTCACCCACCCTTCTTACATCACGCACTCGACACGCATCCAACGCCAATACGTCAGAAATCATCCCCATCAGCAATCAAAAGTTAATCTTAACTACGCCACGTAAAGCTCAATGTTCTATGAATGTTTTACGGAACATTAGTATGTTATTAGGTGAAAATTTCGCTACATACAGATAGTTTGACAGACGGCAAGTTAACATGTCAGGGGCACTAACACATGTTGAAACTTGTTGATAGAGATGCTATTGACAATTTGACATGTTTAAGGTAGGTAACATCTTAAAGGTTTCGGTACATGGGATGATTGCTAGTTTCCAATCAATATTACAAAAGGTAAATCTTCAAATATGTTGGTAAAGCTTACCAGTTACGATTCTGAGTATTTCGGAGGGCGCTCCGGACTGTTTGAGAGCCTCTTCCACTTTTTGTCGTCTCTTGAGTTCTAGTTCAAGCTGCTCCTGGATCATTTGCCGCTGTTTTCTCTCCTTCTTTAGCCGTTTTTGGTACATCACTGTCAAAGGAAACATTTTGGTTAGAGATAGCTATTAGTAAAATAATTCTTAGTAAATAAAACAATATAATTATTAGTAAATAATTCAACTGCAGGATGAGGAGCTCGTACGAGGCTAAGTAATAACAGCCGCACGGGTCGATTCATCAGGTTAATCTACGCTTGCCGGGGTTGGTCTGTAGATGGGTGACCATCTTTACATATCGAGACTCGTCTGTGGCTCGGAAAGCACACTAAGCCGGTCCCGGCTGTCATTCGTGGACCTTTGACAGTCGTTACGGGTCGTCAGAAGCCCGAAAGTCTGACAACCAGTCTTACCAAGGGGTATCATATTACCCAGTTATTGGGTTGTGGAGGTCAGATAGGCAGTCGTTCCATGTAAAATACTGATATTCAGCTGCATCCGGTTAGACTGGAAGCCGACCGCAACATAGTTTGGAAAAGGACAACATCGACATAAAGGGAAAATCTTTTTTATTTACATGGAAACTTATTTGAATAAAATTGTACATCAATATTAATGTAAGATTGTAATATCCAGCCCAGTTGTACCGTATCGAAACAACAATTACTTGGAATACCGCACGCGGAGCAAAACAAAACTGCGACTAAATAAACGGTTTTGCGTATGCGTCGTGCGCCATACTTCTCTCCACCTGCACCCACATAGCTACGTATAAATCAACCTCAAGTAACATTACATCTGTCTCTTTCCCTCTTACGTCACTACATACCGATCTTTATCAGAATACTTAAGGATTCCTTAATTCACCTGCAATAACCACCTTACGTTTGGGCCATTTCTTCGTCAATAATCCTGCGATCGACCACGCATCGATAAAATTTCTCTTTCTAACTTATGCAGTTATGATATTTACGTCTTCTTTACTCCGAAGTTCGATTGACGAATGATTGAGTCGGTACACGTGTTGATAGACGCTGGAGGCCCAGCCTCCGACAGGGCAGAGGGGCGGCGCGGACATGGGACCAAACGATAAACCGATTGCTGAATGATTAATTTTTTTAACCCAAATATAATATGAATTTTGGTCACGATTTGGGTCATGAAATCATTAAAATAATTACGACAGTTAGGGTAAAGGTAACAGGAATGAAGATTTTAAAGGACAAAACCAACAACCTGATTACACATTTACAAATGAAACTACAAAGCTTAAAAACGCTGGTAATATTAAACACTAGCTGCGCCTCACGGTTTCACCCGCATAAGACTTGATCCTGTGGTAGTATCGGAATAAAAAGTATCGTATGTCGTAATCCAGGTCATGGTCTACCCATGTGTTTTTAATCCAAATCTGTTCAGACGTTTTAGCGTGAAAGCATATCAAATAAACAAACAAACTCACTTTCACATAAGTTTTAAAATCACATATAGTTTAAAGTTAGGAACTTAAGTAAGTTAAGCTAGTTATATTAACACACTTTCAATTGAAGTGAAATTGTCTGCAAAAGTATTGTAATATCTAAAGCTTATTACTTGTACCATCAGGTAACTCGGGTAACAGTCTCGAGATGGCAAAAGATAGAGTTTTGATGGAGTCGAGCGGCGACCAAGATGCGGATAACTCGTGTTATGGAAACGGTATGAATAATAAACTAATAAAAATAAGACACGCCCTCTTGTCGTTGCGATGCTTGAGTGTTGGAACGAGATTTGAGTACCGCGAATTTGAATATTGTGGCCGTTTTATTTCGGTGGGAGCAAAAAATATTTAATGGAGGGTAAAGAATTAAAAGTACAGAATTCAAGATAAGTAAGTATTATGTAGCAAGGAAGACAGAAAACTTCATTTATAATTGTATAGAAAGGTAATGATGAAGTAGGTAACATAACATTTTGATTTTCATGTTATCAAGTCTTTAATGTTAATTACCATCCATTGCAGTTAAATATACAAAAAAACTAAAACAAAATTAACAACTCTAGAGCAATGTGGAATGAAAATAAAATGAAAGCTCGTTTTCTCATTAAAGATTTGCTAGTAATTAATGTTGTTGCTAATGAAACGGGCGAGGTTCACTAGCGATCGACTCCTACGCATCATTTGTCATCGTACGACCTCCGACACGAGTCAGTAATAACGTACGGATTGGAAAGTTCGTTTTTATTTCCATTCGCATTTTTTGCAACGGAATCATACATATTAAATTAGGATCCTGATTTTGTCTGATGATTCTTTTTGATTTCTCAATACATTTTTTGCACCTTCTACCAACGCGATGTTTGTTTAGCAACTTCATTAGGGTCTGCACCGTTAGCCACAATGTCAAAAGGTATATTATTTACACGACCGTACATAATTACTTTGTTAACAAAATTAGGATGGAAAGGTCCGTACGTTAATTTCTCGTCAATACAAAGGTCTACGTCCAAAGATCCGTTCAGTGGAAAATTCGTCGGACCATCGAGTCCGAGTATCGATTCTCTTTAACACCTCTGAAAAACAGGTTTGCACTCGACTGAAGCTTATTTTAGGATCTTTTCATCTCACTTTTTGTGTCTATTAACGCGTAAACGTTTTATTAATTAGCCAACGGCCAAACCTTTTCCTTACTTTGTCGTGTCTATATTTAGTTAGTCATTACCTTTTTCAATCTTGATATGAGCAGCCGCAACTGAACCGTCAATCAAGTTCTTCCTACGCTATCCAGCGGCAGAAGCGCCGTCTCCGTTCATTGTTTCTACAAGTCAATATTTGTCTATAGCTCGTCGGCACAGCTTTGTGCTCCATAATCCGGCCTATTGCTTCCTCTCACCAGTTCGGAACGATGAATCGTAATAATTCTTCAATCGATTATTTCATTTGACGCTGGCTAAGCAAAAAGTTTTAATCTTTTGTGGCCGCCTTTGTAGTCGATGATGGGACCAATTTGAGTAGGGATGTATTCACCAACTTATGATATTATTATTATGGTGATTCTTCTTTTGTTCCAATTGAAATCGAATTCAATTTATGAAGACGCACCCTGTGAGTGCTTTGCAACGATAATAAGAAGAGAAGATCCTTAAATATATTTATCAAACTCTTTTTAATCGTCCGCCGTATATTTCACAATATATAAGCCATCTTTATTGCGGCAGAGTTGGCGTTGAATCGCGGTATTATGCATTCAAAACAGGACAAATAACAAGACACAAGGATTAAGAGAACACAACAAAGCTGTGATATGAAGCGAAACAATTCGATGACCGAGCGTATGAATAAAAACGAACCACCAAAATATTGAAGGAATCCGTTCAAAGGGGAAAAAATGCAATAAAAAGCCCGGCCCGATACAGAACGAGAGTGTGGTTAAAAAGCAACGAACGAATATGGTTGCGAACATCCGCTGCAGACAAAAGTTGGGCTACTTGACTATGCAAATTATATTTGCGGACCGCCGCGGCTGAGACCCGATCTCCGACGTTTCGTTTCACGTTTACGTATATAACGTGTATTCTTTTCATATTTTCATCCGATTTCCTTCCCCTCCGTTCATTTTGTTCCGTTTTAAAAGTCGCGGAACAATACCGCTTTCCGCGAGGCTTATTCGCCGCAAGCAGTTTCCTTGCACGCGGCTTCTTTCTCTTGTTATTATACGTATCTTTTTATATCTATCGAGTTTTCTTTCTTTAATACTTTTTAACTCATAAATGGCTGATACGGTCCCCTAGGGTTTGTTGCCCGAATAACATGTAAATGAGTCGGTGCTCGAGTACAAATTTAAATGGGTTCCTCTGTTATTTCGTTGTTTAGTTGTTTATCATCTATAGCGATCGTTGTATTTTAATCGAAAAATGCGTAATTTGTATAATTTTTGGAACATTTTAATTTATTTAATGTTTTATTTGGTACTTAGGTATAGTTTTTCATTATGATGATTGTTATAATGTATTTAAATGAGCTTGTTAATTTACGAACATTAAGCATACATTATTTGTAATGCTCGAGTTTTTTTTCATAATTTTTTTTTGTTGTCAGATTACATAAGGATTCAAACTAGAAATAGCTCATGTGGTAATTGATTACTTACTATCAACGTTATTTTCCAACTTAATATTTTCACCATAATAAGTCAAAGAAACGGTTTTTTTTTCTTTTTGACGTTACTTTGGTTATTACTTTTGATGAAGAAACTGGCCGTTAGACGACAAGGCACAACTAGGTCCTAAATAATTTGTAAAAATTCCCTACTAATACATACCTATTATTAATACAAGATATACGCGTGTCGTCTAAATAAGTAAAGTTGGTGGAGGCGCCCGCGCCGCCGCCGCTGTGTCGCCTTATCTGCGGCGCACAATGGGACCGGGTCGCGGATGCGGACGTACTTATTGCTTTATGGTACACCTACCCTACACGCAATACACCAAAGATACTTTATTTATTTTTTAACGAAAATAACACGCGGAAAAACTTTTTCATAGAATGGTGCTGAACCAAAACGTGAAAAGTAGGTAAGGGTTTGGAAATTAAGTTTTGTAAGATTTTCAACTTTTCATTGTTACAACCTACATTGTGTCAAATAGTAATTTGCTTATTTTTTTAATATAAAATGAATGAGGCTTTTATTGAATTACAACAGGGGCAATAACAACTTAGAGGCAAAGAAAGCCCTAGCCTAGCCCTATAATAAAAACAAATGAGAATCTTGATCAGTTGATCTTAATTGCACTAGTTATCTTATAGCCCTTCTGTTCATTAAGAAACTATGTTCAACATGTACTTTATTTTTAGCACGCATGTTACGCATGTATAATAAAAATAAAGCACGCACTACATGGTCTAAGACACACGACGTTGCAGAAACATCAAGCACTTCTATTTATATGACTGGGACAAGACAGTTGCCTAAGTTTTTCCTATAATCCGGTTTTTAATTAACACGGTGTATAAAATCGGCAAAAATATTATAATTATAATATCGATAGAACCAAATAGTTTTCCCACCGGTGCAATTCGACGTAAATAAGCATCGACTTTTATGACAGCTGCTCCCCTACCAGTCGGAGCCGAACGATTTAGATAAGTCTTTTTATAGTTCTTTATTGAAAATAAATTGCCTAGAATAAAATCAGACACAGTTCAAATGGCTTTCCGATAGATGTGTATGAAATAATGTCTTTTAGATAAGATGTGTCGTTATCATGCCAACGTATGTTACATTTGAGTTTGATGAGCTGATTGTGTCGACGTGTTTCGGTGACGTTGGACAGTTGATATTAAATTATTTTTGAGTTGTGTTATAAAGTGATAGTGCTTTCAGGTACTTGAGGGATGCGACATGTTTCACGATTTTATTATTAAAAGGTTATACCTACTAATTTTTATAAGTAATTGCTTATTTATAAAGCAATATTATGCAAAAAAGAAGCAACTTAGTCTGAATTGAATTATTAATCTCAAAGTTCAATTTACAGTAATTATTCTAATCATATTTGCAAGGGAAATAACGCTACACATTTTTTATTAAGTTCAATTATCGTATTAAAGTAATATAAAACCGATCGAAGGTGCAATAAAAAGTAACTCCGACACGTTGTTCTTTATGAACATTTGTCAAACTGTCCGCGCCACTGTCTCGTACAGTCGCTAACAGCAGTTTAGCTTTTTATCTATTTCCAGTGTTTATTTCGGTAAGCGCGATATTTATGGGGCGGGTGTCGCGATAGATAAACATTTTCCTCAAA
Source organism: Lithophane semibrunnea (assembly GCA_947363905.1). Taxonomy (NCBI): domain Eukaryota; kingdom Metazoa; phylum Arthropoda; class Insecta; order Lepidoptera; family Noctuidae; genus Lithophane; species Lithophane semibrunnea. Next base: position 8,781,086 of record OX376185.1, read on the forward strand.
ACAGTACGGATTATTGTTTTTGTCAGACAAGTGGGGGATCTAAGTTATGAGTCGGGAATGACCTCTGCTGATAAAAACCTTATATTTTTCCTGCACAAGATCGGACCTGACTCTACATATATAAACAAACAGACGTACGCAGAGTGCTTCCATATTTCGTAACATTCCATCGTACATTACAAACTTACAAAATATCAATAAAGGTACGGAGGAAATTTTTATGAAAAAATAAGAAAAGAAGATCGCAAGCACTTTTATCAAACCGATCAAAGGGCCGGTCGGACATTCCGACTTCTTACGACGTTAGTAAAAAATACAATCTCTCTTTATAGTTACCATTCCACTGGTTATTATATCCGTATCGATACGGCTGAACTTACCGACCGTGAAATGCTCGATTCTCGATATTGCCTGCCCCCGGCACTACTACAGTAATTTCGGACGCCTTAAAAATAAAGAATTTACACAAAAAATGGTATTTATTAGGGATAAAACGCTTCATGGATATTTACGTAATTACTCGTAATAAAAAGGTAGAAAAATATTTGTAGTCAATCTAAAATCCAAATCAACCATTCTTTGAAAATATTTCGTAAAGTAGAGAAAAATCTTTCAGCTTTGTTACCTCAGATGATAGTTTCAAAAGAAAAGGCATCAACATTTTATTAGATGTTTGTTTTTAATAAATTGGTAAGTATTACTTGCACAAATGGCAATTTAATATTTTCGCGAGTATTACTGGCGTAGATTTTGAGTAATTGTCCATAAAAATATGCCGAATAGTCGTGTCAACTTAACGATGATTGTGTCAGGAAAATAGTCGGCACTTCGCACGAGTTGTCATCCGCCATCCAAACTTTTATTGCATATAAAAACATTGATCACCTTGTGTTTATTTATGTTTCTATATAAAATATTGTATTTTCGAAACCGGGTCACAACATTAGTAACATAATACTTATCAAACGCGCCGGTAAAAATTAGGACGGACAGATGAAATAAAAAGTAATCGATTCTTAGTAAAAAATCGATGCAGTTCGGGATCGAATAATGTATTTATTTTCGTTGGAATGGCTCATCAGGCCATACTTCCTGCGACATCAGTGTGGTCGTAACGTGACACCTTTTATTAATATGCCTGAATTAATAATATTGTAGATATTCGTTGGCAGGGGTCGTGAGTATCGCGTGCGAATGTATCGTGAGGCTTCAATGCATCGATTTGAAAATGAAATATCGATTTACAATATCTAAAGGTTCTAGTAACCCGTCCCGACGTAAGACATTATGTGCATGTGTATGCAGCACGAGGACTCCTACCATGGATATGTTTGTTTTACATAAAATACTACTTTATTTTATAACAGATACACAAACTATCAAAAGTGTTCGATTACTATGTCATTGTTAACGTTTATGGTGATATTTTATTATTATGCGACTGAGGTCATAATTGGACATGATTAATGCCTTCGTCGTAAATTTTATTTAATAAATATTTACGACTTACTATTTAGTAGGTAAGTTATTAATTAAAGATTTACAACGAATGATATATACGGTAGACAAAGTTGATAAAGCCATAAAAGTTATGCTTCAATTTCTGAACATGTTTTTTTTTTATTTATGCAATTAAAATAAGCAATTAGTCTCTCCCGCTTTAATAATAAGATTTCAATTAACAGCACTAATATGAACAGACAATTATCGATAAATACATGATTATGTATTCAATTATGCAGATATACAAAAAGGGACTAATAAAACGCCAGGCTTTTCGTAATAATTAATGATAATTCATAAAAAACAAGTGGAGCTGGGAACCTCTTCTGTTCGTATAAAAAATATAAAGCAGTAAAACATTGTTACTGGTTATAATAAGTGCCCACTAGCAATTTCCAAGCAATAACGTAAAACACACGGACGCAGGTAGACAAAACACAGCAAATATTGACAGTAGATGATTGCACTACGTCCAGCCAGAGATCCCCTTAGCAAACTGCGAATTAAAATAGGGACGAGAAAAATTAATCCTAATGCGATTTTAATGAAGCTGAAATGAACGAATGCAGTAATGAATTGTTAAGCCGCCGGTTATTCGTTTTGTGTTACAAGGGAGAGGAATGGAAACGAGAGAAACAAAACCATGCCAACTTATACCTAGGTGCCTATACACTCAACGTAGCGTTTTGAATAATCTTGGTATAATTTGCTTCAGCATGTAGAAGCTCGTGAAGATTAAATTGATATGTTATTACCCAAACTTACAGTGAGGAGAGTGTATTGAAGCGTAGAGAAGATAAAATGTAATAATAATTAAGGCTCAGCATTGCACAAAGACGCACGCCTTAACATCGAGTATAAAGCACACAAGCGCTGAAAATGTACACCTGAAGTCTGTGCTCGCTTTTGCATTAACGAATGCGGAAGCGGCGCTGTGCATACAGGACGCGTTGCACCCTCCCCCTCCCCTCCCAGGCAATACAGCACTAGTACACGAGCTCACCCCCCCGCGCCCCTTCTCAGCTACACCTCTCGCTCGAACCAGACGCCTCCAGCAGCCTGCATGTCCCACCCGTGCGTTCATTACCTCCACGCGGCGGCGACTCAACAATTCAAGTTTGCTTTCCGCCACACAATCTACGCTACCAGACAGACTACACTACTCCCATACACCGGCCACTCGAATAATAAAGATGCAGAAATTAACCCGTCCACACTGAAAAAGAGGAAACTAAGTGAAGCTATCTCGACATGAATAGAGGTAATGCAACGCGAGCACTCGTACAGCGAATGAAAGAAACGAGCTCGGAATTGCCCGCTTGTTGAAACAGAGGGTAAATGTCAACCGCGGAATAAAAACAGTCAACAGATAAATGCAAACGATAAACACACTCGCAAACTGAAAAGGCAGAATGTGAGAGGGAATGTTTATTTTTCTCTGCTATGGATAAACATACTTTGCGGTTAGAATAAAATTAGATTCCCGCGAAGAAGCGTTTACAGCTATGAGAAATCAATAAAGTATCCGCACTAAATTTGGTTCAGCCCATAAAATATTCAATTACGCATAAGCACACATTTGCTAAGGCCAACAACGACCACGCGGCACCCCCATTAAAGACGCCTAAGGGCCATTTAATCGGTCAGTGGATGTAAATTCGCTGGCCCCAAAACAAATATCCCGAAACTAATAAGGAAACGAAATATGTAAATCGGCTGCCATATTGTTTCACAAGTGAAATCTTCCTTTAATCTTATAACAAATCCGCGTCCAAATGGCCGGTCCGGGCTGAATTTGAATATAGGAGGGTTGAGTGAAGGGTCAGGTCGAGGAACAACCTTGTTGCGGCGAGGAAGGAGCAAATGTATGCAAGCCACGCACGGACGAGATAGCGCCGTAATGTTGTCCTATGCACATATTGCAGCAAATTAGTTGTCGACTTGTAAACAAGGAGGAGGAAAGTAAGGCCGCTAAGACGTCGTCGGTGGGTAGTTTGCATGGATATGAGAGCGGCAATATAGGGGTCCGCAGCTGCTGGCTGTACTCATTAAGATGTTTTATGGTCGGCCCGCCGGACCGTGTTGCCAATTTAAGATATTTCTATGCGGGACGGCACCACGTTAGTTTGGCTTCCGATTAGGGGATTAAAGTGGTCCTTTAAGGTATTAGTGTAATAATTGCTCGGCCCATTATGCGGTTAGCATTGTCCCCGATACTCCCTTGTAACGCTGTTAAGGGTAATTTAAGATCATCACATATTCTGTGTATATGTTGGTGAGAGGAACGGAAAAACAATAAAATGAGGGGCAGATTGGACAGACGAGTGGTACAAAACAAAAACAAAACAAGTGCGCAATAAAATCGAGTTACAATGGAAAAAGACAAAGCTCAAACAAATTTGGTCCGATCCGTCGCACACCTATTCCCCGCGCTGCAAGTAAATCAAAGGGTGTTGAAACTTTACACCCACTTAAAGCCGGACACAGTAATAAAGCGTTCGAACTTCATCGACTCTGGACATCAAATGGGACACCCCTTCTCGCATTTTGTACGGGGAAATTAAAACTTCTGAGATGCTAAATTGATGACTGTCTGCACGTAGCTATGTAGATATACAATAATGTATGTTAGTACTTCAAACATTTGAATATACCTGTGATCTTGTTTCCCCGCAAAATGATCGATATGGGTTTGTTTCTAAGTATAAGATAAGTATTGGGTAGAGCGATGCCCGTAGAAGTCCTACAAACAACCTCTTAGTTACCAAGAGCTTTAAACGGTGCACAACTTGCTTCCAGAACTGAAGTGCCTCGTGTTCATCATTGTATCTGGTACAAGTTTCCCTCGGAGGGAATCGGAGAGGCTACCAATATTGAATTGCCTATTGAAACGTAATTTAGATAGACATGACATCATAATTAATAATGATTACCTTAGCCCGTTAAAGGAAATGGACTTTTTCAAATTAATTTAAAAAGCAAACAGCAACGATTATCATAACTGATGCTCCATATCTAACGTTAAAGATCGATGGACAAAAACATGATAGTAACAATTAAGTCCAACTTTGAAGTTCCTTTAATTAAAAATAATTGATAACAACAGCGTTACTGGGCACATCAAGTTTTATGAGCATAACTACGAAAGGTGCAACCCTACATCTTAGGAATGAGTTACAAACTGCTTAGTGTTCACCCGACACCGGTCAGAGTAGTCGGTCACTCGGGGACAATAATTACAGATGACACTTCCAAGCTTTGAAACGCAAAACCTTTAAGGAATTAGATAAACATACCTTTCAACCTGCTGTGGTCTTTTGAAATTAGGTAACACACACGTTATGGCATTTTCGTTAACGAGTTAGAATTAATTTAAATAAGTACTTTCTTCTAGTACGTATCTCATTTGATTATTACATTCCTGTCTGATGTGTCATCCTCATCAATCATCAGAATTATCAATGCTTCAACCAATTAGTTTGTAATCCCGAATAATTTTCCAATTTAGCATGCATCCGCAATAACAAAACGACATCTCACAAATGTAGCCAAGCTTAATCACGGCCATATTAATTGTTTCTAAAGAGGTTATTTCATATGTACGCCCAGATTAAGTGCACGACCCGCACTCGGAACCGAGGGGTTATTAAATAATTTATTGTCTACTAACTATTCGTAAGGGCACTGCTCAAATGGTCCGCTAAGATTTCGCAAAGTCTTGTTATGGAATATTGCTGGCGTAAACTTTGTCTATGAAACTTAAATGGATTCGCACACCGATACGATGAAGACGTACATATTTTAACCTTTTGCTAGCGAGATTGTTTCACAGTTGAAACAAGGACGAACAATTTCATTATACATCAAACAGTAAAACGGGAAAGCGGTCTTGATTGAGTTTGGTCTGAACCTTTTATAGCTTTCAATGCACATTTCTGCCTGTCAGTGGCAAATTACGCAGGCTGCCCATTCACGCTCAAAAATCACTCTCAATTGAGTCAAGTGGGACAAAATAAAAGGTGAATTCGTCATGGGGGTGCGAACCGACGCCGACGCCCCCTGTTGGGAAACCAATGCGGAAAACGTATGTCCGGTCCATTTGTAAACACTAACAGGTACTGGCAGCATTTTGACAGTTTATTAAATTAAATTGTATTGGCGATTGTTTGTGAGCGAGCAGTGTTCGTGAAGAAAATGTGTGGGAGTGAGGTGATGAATGTAAGCTAACGGTGAGATGTAATCAATTTGTATTAAAAGTCTGATTGATTTGATATGTTTGTATAGAATTAAACTTGAATTAAATATGAATCTATTTGATAGTTTTTAGGGTTCAGTACACGCGAACGAATAAAAATCCCTTAAAAGATCACTCGTTTGTTTGTCTTTTCGTCTGTCACGGCTAATTTGCTCCGAGTCTAATGGACCGATTAAGTTGAAAGGTACACATATGAATTTCTATGACCCAAAAACGGACGATTCACGTAAATAAATGAATTTTGAATAAGTATCTCCCTTTTGGGAGACAAATAAGAAAATTTAAAAAAGATTTTTGCAACTGTACTGTGTAGAAATCTATGGTTTTGTAAATGTAAATCTCTCATTGTGTTTATGTGTGTGTAAATCTCTCATTATTGTGCGTACACTCAACTTACATTTGCAGTTGGAGTATATGGGAGACCATGCTTTTTAACTACAATCAGTTAAGTTCTTAGAATAAATTCATCCCAGCTACGGAACCCTTCATTGTGCGCGGTCCAACACACACTTGGGCGGTTTTTTCTACAAAGGATTTCTGATTGGGTTGTTTTCTGACCTCATTAACACTAACTTGCAAAACATAGTGATAATAACTTCAGTTAATACCTAAAGGAATGTAATCTTCCTTTTGCAAGTTAATTACAAATGACACTAACTTGATTTCCGGAATAATTTACATAAATATCCCATCAGTAAAACACGACGCAATCATGAAATATGACATTTAATGGATTTCATAGTCACAAGCAATTATACAAAGAGCATTCTGTTGTCTGTGTACAATTTTTTTAACAATCAATTTTTTTCTGAAAACAAAGTAACCAGCGCAGCGCTGAATTTTAATAGGCTTACGTTTTACGTTTTAACCAATTACTTTGCAGGAGGCATAAGTAGATTGAAATACAAAAATATAACTTAACAAAGTTACTTATTGAAAAATATTACACACACATATACAAAGTCACGCCTTCTTCTCATGGGGGTAGGCAGAAACTACTGAACACCACCTGTTACGATCCTTACATACTCCCTTTGCCTCGTTTACGTTCATACATCTGGTCATATACGCAAGCCAGTTGACAGTACTACGCACCTGAATTTTCTGAAGAAGAACAACATAGTAACGTAACTACAAAAAAAAAAAAAAAAAATTTTGTAATTAATAATAATGACATTTTGCAATTAATAATAATGACAAATAATCAACCACTGATATGAAAAATAAACATAAAATAACATCACGCTTGTAATTCCCGAAGGTTTAGGCAGAGTTGAAGTTATAGTACACCAACAATTCGCCAGTTATGTTTAAGTACCATGGAACAGTGTGCGATGGTGTTGCCATCAACCGGGCATAAATCAAGACTCCGGGCTGCTACTGAGAAATTACAAACGGAGAAACACAATAACACCTGGGAAACGAACCCAGGACCTATTGATCAGCAGTAGCGCGAGCACTAGACCAACGAGGCAGTTATGATGATAACAAAAAAAGGAAGTATATTTTAACACCTCATAAAGGTCATATTTTGTGCGTTGACTGGTCAGTGATAAACGACGGTGAAAGCTTTTCAAAAATCAATTTTAGCCCACGTCATTTGATTATTCCAGTCGTGTACATGTAGTACTAACATCGAAAGGGCAGGAGATAATTCATTTTCGTCGAAATATTGTCTGGTGCCCGAAAAAATTAAATTACACGCTTGTATCATTTGCGAGTCGCTGTTTGCAATATGATGGATTAGTCCGGAATTCATAATCAATTTTAAAGTGCTACTGTTTGAATCGATGATGCTCTTTAGTTATAACAAGTTTTCTATACTATTATTATTTAAAAAAACAAGTCAATAATGCAGAAAAACTGATAAAAAGTTTTGCACGCATTATCAGTTGAAAAACTAAGCCATTAACATTTCAGCAAATAGATAAAGCTGTAAACAATCTTCCAAATATTACCATTGCCATTGATTCGTTAGCTAACAGTAACACCGGAATCAAATAAACAGTTCAGTCAGTATTAGACGAGCAATAACAACTTGTGGAAGATAAACAAGCAAATGAGTCCGCGATAAAAAGCAATAAGTCGATAAAACGAGCTGAGCTAAGCTGAGCTGAGTGCACAAACCTTGTGTTTGTTTGCAAATCAGATGAGAGTATAAATGGAATCTTTCACGCGCCGACGGACCGGCACATGAAAACAGAATTGATTTTATTGATGAAAGCTTCAATGAGTTTGATTTTTCAGTTAATGTTAATGAGATTAGTTTCGATTTATCTGAAAGATGTTGAGTATTGATTGCGTGATTGAAATATATGTTAAGTTAAATGCAAGTACCTACTTAAGAACAATCTTAGCAAATTCAAAGCATGAATAAATCACATTCACCGTTTAAAGTTTTATTGCGATCCGGAATGAAATAACTCTCACAGACATGCTAACTGCAGTAATAAAACTGCAATAAAACAAAAGCACTTTAACTGGACTATGCCGGAAGTCTATTTTTGTCACTAACTTAACAGTGGCAGCAGTAAATATGATATTAGCAGCAACTTTAATACGATATCCTGCAATCAAATCAGCGTATGGCTTCATCGACGTCTGCTACTCGTGTGTGGTCGAGCCGTAAACAAAGATCTTAATGATCGCACACCGGCCAACGTAAACAATTTATTAACCCGCAATCGACACCGTTACAATCGGTTCGTGCATTCGATGCATTGATACATGTTCCCTGAATCAAACTACTTCTCCGTTTGCAGACGTGTCGATTTTAATTGCATCACTAAGTATAATTACATAAACACGTATTTCTTTCGAATACTACTCGGGTGTTAATTCCAATTCTTTGGAGGTTATTCTGTCTGTCAAATTATTCAGTTCACTCTTTTGTTTATTGTTAATGACATTAAGCTCGACTCTGTCATATTGGAAGTCATCACCGCAACATGTAAACAAGTTTTCTTGACTATTTCAAGACTATGCACGTTTACTATGGTGTAAAATTTGTGATCAATAAGCGATTTCCTTGAGATACCGGATGCGGTCCGCCGTCCACCAAGTTAAATTATTATTGAATTTCCTATGTCCGGGGTGAGTGCCGTTCCGACAACTAGGGGTGAGGCAATTCCTTTTTGAGTTTCGTAAAATAATTAGCCTGTCTTTGAAACAGGTTTTGATGGCCAAAGGATTGTTGGACTAAAATTGACAAAAAACAGTAGAAATATTTTGTGAATTTGACTGAATTATTCACAAATTGTCGCATTACTAACTAAGTAACATAAGATTGTGATCACTAGTCTACTGTGCTTCAGCAAAGAAAAAACAGCCCTTCTATTAAATCAAAGAAAAAATTTTAAGAGGGCTCAGGTCAATTACGTTTTTAGTGCACAATCGTCATGATTTACGCCGATTGTTGCCATGACTTCCGATCTCTAAAACGCGGAGCTCACCCCTATTGAAGAAAATTATTTCCACAACAAAGAGTTTTGAATTAAAGTCTTGACTCACTCCGAAACTCCACTAAGACATTGGAGATTCCTGTTTTTGTTTGTTTCTATAATTAAAACGCGACTTAAACGCTCTTCCGATAATTATAAATCTACTTGATGTTGTTATTGCAGCGAATCGGATTTACGAGGGGATGTTTTGGGCCAATTTACTTCGATTAGTATTGTTTCGGTGTAATATTTGGACTGGATTTTATCAAGTCACGTTTTATCCTTGCGTTGTCGGATTTAATCAACATTGTGTTTGAAGTTGCTCTTCCTCGTTCATTGGATAATTTGAATTGTATACAGCATTTCGTCCAGTTGCACACCCGCAATGTCACCGTGGTGGCGTCGTGACGAAGTGTAACGTTTACACATCGGGCCAGTATTTCGTGAGCAGTATTTCGCAGCGCGGCCGGCGCACGGGTGGGCAGTGTTCACATTACCTTCGCCTGGTGGCCGGCTGACTCATTCCAGTGTCGCCGACCGCCACTTTCGAACAGAGTTCTAACTCCCAGTGGTCTGGCGCTAACACGCAACTCCGCCTCAGTAGTTCATACGCTCCAGTGGGCAATTTGGAAATTGTAGCTTAAATTTTGCTAAATTTGTTCATTTGTACTCAAATCGCTTGAATACAGAAATAGTTTTGGTTATTAATTAATTGTCGATCGCGGTACAGGTGCTCTCTCACCGGAAGACTTGTAATAAAATAGCTTGTATGTAAAATACATACAAGCTTCATAATTATCACGAATACCAAATTCATAATTAGCGTTGCCTTGTCTTCCTGGTGTAAGTAGCTGGTTAGTAAATATTAAATGTAACATAAATTGTAACCTGCCAACTATTCCGATAGAGTATTGTAAAAGTGAACCCAGAATTTCACAATCGGACCACTGAAGCGAAATAGAGAGCCGTGTCAAAATCTTTCTGCTAATCGTATTCATAGCTAGAGATTTATAATTACAGTTAAAAGTGACAAGTTTAGTATCGTGTTACGGACACGGCAACCTGGCTCAGGGCGCGTGCACTCAGTTGTATAATCGACAGCTCGCGCTGGACCAGACACGGCTCGGCCGCGACACTTCTTGCCGTGTTGATTCCGTACCGTCACACTACCGGCCAGCACGCCGGATTGAAGAAACATTGTCGTGATTTTGGTCAGCCATGTTTGGTTAAGTTTTGACCGAGTGCTTGATTGAATTACGTTTTGTTGTTGGTCACGATTAGGTGCTGGGCACTTCTTTGATCTATGAACTGGTTTGCTTCATTAAATTATTCTTGAATTTCCTTTGTGCTGACCAATTTGCAATAGAAAATTTTTGAATGATATGAGCACAATCCTTGTACCCAAATATTACACATTAAATGCAATTGTAACTCATATCTGATCATGAATACAGTCATTACAAAGTTCATTAGTATTTCACCAATTTTCCGCTAAACTTCGTTTCAACTCCATCACACGCTCCATTACACGAAACATTATAATAAACATTGAAACCCGTTCTAACAATTTCACATACAATCATAAATTCTAATTTAGCTCGTTGGTGGATCTTGTTACCACCTCGCCTTCGGTTTTCCGGACTCATTGTATGTTACTCCCAAGACATCGCAGCCCCACAGTACGTACATATAAAATTAATTAGACAAAATCTCGGGCTCTTGTAATATTTTATTATTATTTCCTATGTTGTGCGAGATTTTATTAGGGCGTTATATTTATTGCTCTTCTCTTAGGTGTAATGAATCTGAATAGGGTCTTGATTAGTCGTTACTGTATGGATGTGTTGGCTACAAGTTTATAATTACACTAGTGGTAATTACAAGGTTGCTTACAATGTGAAACCTTCGTCGGCTTTCCGTTTCGTTATCTCACTACGAATGTTGATGGTTTGTTAAATTAAACGTCATGTAGTGGACTGCTATTTTCTTGATTATAAAACGCCTATCTTTGGATAGTTTGCACTGTTTTAATTTTTAATTAATCGACTACCTTCTTGATCAACTGGACGGAAAAATACACCATAAATATTTTTATAATTATGTTGTAAAGATAAAAGCTTCTGTTACATTCGATTACTTTAATTAATTTTATATCTCGCTAAAATATATCGGCAGATGACGCTACATGTTTGTAAAAGGCACCCAAGTAAATTCAAACATTCAAGTTGCCTTTAAACGTTTAACAGATAACCTAAACAGAACCAAAGAATACTCGGAATACTAATCAGGAAAACTAACAAGATAAATTAAAGAAGTTGGACGCAGAACAGCCTACAGCATCCCGATAAGGATAGGACAAAGCACTAGTTCTTAAAAGGCAGTCAATTGGTGTGTCCATCGGAACAACGGCACGTTCCCAACATCGTATTCTACTTAGCCGTAAAATGTATAATGCTACGCGTTTCGTTTCAACGTCTTCTCGCCGCCCTTTAGTGTTACCTACCATTTCGCGACTTGTTTTCCGTCGTCGAGTACTTTCCTACAGTTCGATTTGTTTAATCCAAAGACTACGGGAGAGCTAGAAACGGCAATTATGATTTATATTTTAATACAACCCTTTCGAAACAGTATGGAGAGGCTCAAGAGAAGCGATTTAACAACAACCTGTGATGAAACAAAAATAAATGAAATGTCTGAAAAATACAAATTGAAATAAATTTGATTTTTCAAATGCATAATAGCATTAGGTGGATGGATTGGATCGGAACTCGGAGCTGACCAGTCGGTGAAATCTAATCATTTCCATTACTTCCGCGCGCTGATCTCATACTGCGCTTCATTTCACGAGAACAGCCGCGGGATCTACACTAATCACATTTTCTGTACATTTCCGAGGTTATTTTTTTACTGATTTCTGTGTTTTTGATTAAATTATCTTACAAATATGCTGAAAAAGGCATCATTTCCAGAAAATAAGTGCTAAGTAAAAGTAAAAGTGTTAAGTACCAAAAATTTTTCTTGATTATGTGAGCACCTCAATGAAAATCTTAAAGCTGCAAAAACATTTTTTTCACTAGGTAACTAGTATTATCGTTCCTCTGTACCCTTGAATTAGCTACATTGAAATCTTCAGTGTGCCACTACAGATACGATCGTGTAGCAAGGGGAGGGGGATCATGTGTCCTGTATTATGGAGGACACGCGTATCGACAAAAATGTCACGTAGTGGATACCGCGGCTGTAATAAGAACTCAGAAGTATGGCGAAGAATTAAATAGAAATGATGAAGAAATTATACGATGTCTTGAACACATGCGAGAGAGTTCAGAAGTTTAATAAAGAAAGATCGAAAATAGCTTTGTGGCAACTCCATATTTTCAGAGATAAGACCACTTTTTGCTATAAAAGAGAAATCGGAATTCGATCATAACAAGGTAAGTCATATCGATGAAAATTTGAATGTTAACGTTCAAATTAAGGGCTAAGACCGAAGAATACGGATAATGAACATGAAGCTACGAACAGATTGAAACAATTTTTCCACGGCCACAGTTGAACCTCAAGAAAAAACTGAATGAAACCACCGAAGCAACGTTCCAGTGTAAATATTTACCCGACGACGCTCACGAAAACTTTGTAGCGCCGGCAACTTCTGCCACACCTCACACTTGCAAAAAACCTGACAGGCGTGAGCTTAGGTTTGGGTTGAGGATTCATCATACTTTGCGTTAAGTAGGTATGTATTTTTAAATTTCGAAATCAACGTTTGGGCGTGTCAATTTATTTTCAACCAGTAGCGATTTAATATCAACTTCGAATGCGTAATTAGAGTTATTTTGCTCCTAGTTTTGGTGACTCATATATTCATTGTGTTTCCTATATTCTTACTTCTCGACGATATTTTTTTTTCATGCATTTCCTGTATTGTTTTAATTTTCTACATATACCTTGAATCTATACAGTTGTTGTATATAGATGATCGATTATATGTGATAATGTAGTATACACTGAAACATTGTAATGAGGATCGCTAAATATCATAATAAACTGAAACCGGTCTGCATCGGATGAACCTCTATTATTATGGTTTCCATATATAAACTATGTTTAACGGGACAGCTAAGCTTAATGATAGGAGAGACAATTGAATGTTTCCGTCTAAGTGGAATTAATTGCTTGCTTGGGTATAGTGTAAAATAGTTACAGGTTGTGGCGATACGTCATAATATGAGCTATTCTACCAAAGACATGGTAAGGTTATCTAACGGAAATCTATAACCCCATGAAAGGTTACTTATTTGTCAACTTCTTTTATTAAAACAACAGTTACACAATTGTTACAAAAAATGACGTTCTATCTTCGTTTCCTCTGCCCTATTAGGCATTAAGTACGGAACCCTAAAAAGTATGTAAGTGTTTTCGGTAATTGAATTCTGTACACGGTTCGTATCTGGTCCTGTCCGGCAGAGCGCGGGGTCGCACGTCGCATCGCGGTCAGGATTTACCGTGTACTCGGAATATTTTTTTCATTTTCCCACTCTTCGCGTGAGATATCGCAGGTATTTTTATGAGAAGTCCAACTTCATTTGCGGATTCCTTCCCGTTGCTTACATGTTAATAGGGGCTGACACCGTTCGATTCTTACTGTGGAGATTTGCCGGAATTGGAAGTGATGACTAATATAGAGAATGTACGTAATTGTGAACATTAGAGAAACGTTCCGTACTGAAAAGAGCATGGTTAGGAATCAATCCACTAAACAAAACCTTCGAAACATTCCGAAGTTTCTGATTACAAGACCAAAAAGGTTGGGATTGAGCTGCTCCCTCTGCTAAAGCCTTGTGATAAAACCATAAAACTTGACATTTTAACTATTTATGCAAAATCAATATAATATACCAGTTTTATAAACACAACGTTGAAAAATATTATAAATATAAAATGACATGTAGGTTCAAATACTTTGTAAAGTTTATATTACTTTAATTATTGTGAGGACTATGTGGATCATTATTTTTTAATGATGGTCTGGCAGTTTGAGTACTTTATGCAGCCTACCCAAATGTCTGGTATATGTACTTTGGTATTGTCAGCCGAGTCGTTGAGTTCCTTAAGTTCTGACTTGAGCTACACGATTACTGACAAATGCTTGGACTGACTGGACGAGTCCATTCGAATATGTGTGGTTCTTTTCCCAAAAAACCATTTCAGACACTAATCTACATGCTCCTCATATGGCCTGACCAAGATATGTCTCGAATTTAAAAGAGACTTTGTCCCCTCCCTGAGTTTGTTTCACCATTTTGTTCTCCGGGGTAGTCGGATAGGAAATGTCGACTTCCTCATATGGCCTGACCAAGATATGTCTCGAATGTAAAAGAGACTTTGTCCCCTCCCTGAGTTTGTTTCACCATTTGTTCTCCGGGGTAGTCAGATAGGAAATGTCGACTCCATCTAGCTTATTTTTTTTATATGACGTGTAAATTTGGTTCCGATATCCTATTTACAGCATAAACATTTTCATATCATTTCGTATCAATTCAAACTTACCAGCAAGCTGCACAACAAAACAGTAACACAACTAAATATCAATCCAACTACACACAAGGTTCAACTCACATACATCTGCAACGATTTATCAACAATCGAAATGGCTGCTAACATAGTTAGGCTATACAAACGGACTGCCTGTAATAGGAAGCTTCCGTCTGCATCGCACAATAGCACCGACGTCCAATGAGCATTCGACAGATTGTATCTATTAAGGCCGCAGTGTAGCCGAATTGAAGGACGCCAAATTGCTATACTGATTGGTTGCAGTTGAAATATTGTTTGTTTTCAACGAGGCTGTATTTTATGAGCCAGAGAATTATTTTAACTCACTTTAAGATACTCCATTCTAGATCTACTGTAGTGAGTTATGAGTCGCTTATCAAAGTTAGACGTAAAGAAAGATAACTATAGCAGAAGTACATATGTTAGAAATTTGCATTACCTACGCACTCAAAACTAAAGAAGAAAAAATCAGTCTAGCACACACATTTAATGTTGGATACAATGACGACCCGTACAGTTTATCAACTAGATCCACACAATATGTAAGTTCATAGACAAATGATAGTCCAGTCATCGTATTTTAAATGTGTATGAACTAATACAATTATCGTAGGGGAGCCCAGTCAGCGATAGATAGATGACTACTGACGTATGTTGATACGATTGTCCGCCTGTTAAACGATTTCATTTGAATTTGATCACTCGACTGTCCGCCAGTGATAATGTTAGCAGGGGCTGACTCACGTCAAATGTCCGTTTGCTAACATTGCTTTGATGTACATTCACGTACAATATGCAAAATGGAAATCTGGGATTGTACATCTACAGCACCTATATTTTCATTTATAAAGTGTTGAATGTTTTATAAAGGTTCTGTTTCAATAAGTCTCTGGTATTCATTTATAAAAGAGTGATTAAGTGAAAAAAAAAATGACGATCATCACAACAATGCATCAACGACTATTGTACCTATCTTTAAAATCCTATAAATTATTCTGGTATCAAGGCACAGGCCACAATCATCGTTTATGTATTGTTAAGAATTGTAATAGCCAGCAGTTATGTGACGCTAATCCATCATTAGTAATAGGGTCGAATTAAAAATCTTTAGTGTCATTAGATTCTTATTTATCTCGTGGAATTGAAAGATCTTATTAACGATCTTTATTCTTTTAATAATATTTTTTTTTAATTAAATTGTAATTGCTACTTGAAAAATGTTAGATCACCAACTAAAGACAGGCCGACAATCAGACCATTCCAGCTTAAGACCTAAATACGAGGTATGAATATAGGTATGTATAAGAATATGTTATATTAATAATGATAATGGTTTCTAAGATCCACAAAATCAAAGCAACGCATTTACTTGTTCCTCATGTAGGTACAACATACGAAGACGGAAGACGCATAATATCAAATTCCTCAATTCCGAGGTATATCTTTAACAGGCATCGATAACCCTCCATTCCGGACATAATGCACGCATAATTGGCGTAACATTTCCATTGCGAACCCTTTCAAGACGCCTGTAATGTTGAGGCCTACATGTTATTTAATTACACAATCTCGAGCACAATGAGAATTATACCAACTCCTTTACGTCTCAAATGTATGGGAAGGGGGCGACAGAGCCGTATTTGGATAGAGGGATGGGAAATACAGTTATGATGGTAAAGTACTATTAGATGTTATTGTAAGAGTCAGTTTGATGGTTCATTAACATGAACATTATCTGTCAAATGACCTGTTGATATTGTGTAGTGTTCTTAATCTGACCAACATCTGGGAAGGCATTTACAAACTGAACTGAATTTGGACGTTGACAATATTGAAACTACTATTAAACTGTCTAGTTAGTAGGGCACAAACCATGATTAAAACCGAATGATTTCTCTCATTGCAACCCTGCCTTCAAAAGGTTAAAGCCGTGACCGGAACGCCTCAAAATCATAGGGAGAACTATGAGTCTTCCGATTTCCCTTCGAGCTCATAACATCCTCGGTAATGAAGGAGCACCCTCAAGGGTGTCCCTTACTGGGGGTGCACAGTCCGACTCAATTATAAACGAATATATCAAAATGACTGAGTAAGATTTAGACGGAACCCTATCATTACCTGAGGACTCGATGCAAGATTAATCATCTTAAATTAAGAGAACGAATTGTCTTGGAATTAATTAAATTCAACAATTTGAAATAGGTCAGATACGCAGTCGCTCCAAGTAACATACTTGTATTCAGCTGCATCCGGTTAGACAGGAAGCCGACCCTAACATAGTTGGGAAAAGGTTAGCCAGATTTAATTGAAACAGGTCACAACAGGTTTAGCCTAAGCCAGGGCTAGAAATATAAATAATAGAAAGAAACTAAAAAAATCTTCACAAACGGCTGCCAGCCGATGAATCCTAATTTTCAATAGAAAATTAATTACACAGATTACCGCACACTACGCCATTTAAATAGAACCGCGGTGCATTACGAAAGCACTAGATGCTCATGCGATACTGGACTATTCAATACAATATCTGTTATGAATGAACGCGGTCCACGAAGGTTGATTAGGCTCGTCGGCTCTATACCAATTTTCATGGTGTACTGCGATCCACGGGCCTGATTGATTGTTATTGGATCGCAGTAGTCATTATATTCGACTTGCCCTAGAATCGCACATAAGTTTCAACCAATATTGTACATGTAGTGCTGGTAAATAAGTTCATTTTTCTTTTACTTTTTGTATTTAGAGCAATGTTTAACTTAATTTATTTATTTACATCTAGTACACTTAAATAACGTTACGTTGGTATGTGTATTTTATTATTTCGATAGAAATTGGCCTTATAAGAATCTTAAGATCAATTTTACCTTGTCTACATCAGAGATCGGCCATTTCGCTGTTATTATCGATTAATTTTACACTGTTCAGTCGTTTTAATAATCCTAAGGCGATATTTCCAAACTCGATCGCTGCAGTTTTACATCTTCGTTGCTTTTACATTTTAGTAGAGATGGCAAACGGAACGACTACCTGTATTTTTGTTTCATATTTCAGGTATTTTGAGTTAAAATGTGTCAAAAATTGAACAGAATGTAATAAAGAGTGGTAAATTCCAGTGGAACGGTGACTATTCATCTCAGGTTCGTGAAGCACTATTGGTTGCGCGAGCTTTTGTAACTAAAGTGGTATTTCACAGCGTCGACGCGTATACCGCTATCTGATGATTGGTTTTTGGCAATTAACAGTATTGCTCACGTCGCAATCGAGTTCATTCACCGTGTGAATTATGTATGGAGCCTCCATTTCCCTCTTTGTTGCCCCGTTCTACTTACTTACACCTATACCACACCCGAAATATTAAATCTTGTTCATGTGTTTGTATCCCACGCAGCGTGTGCGTGTAAGTTTATAAACGCTAAAGTTTTTAGATCATATTTTGCATAAAAGTGCGAGATTCTCCTAGATTACGGTTCACTGAACATTATTACAATAGAAGATAGTAATTATAAGAAGTGACAGGTTGCGTGCTCGACACCTGTTGGCAAACGAGCTTCAGACGACCCTTTCCACTATTGAACGGGAAGAATGATAGATAGTTCCAGTTTAATACTAGAATAGGAGAAGCACAGTGTTCAGCTGCAAATGCATTTCATAATAAAGCAAAACGGAAAAGCCGTCGATAAAGGTGTTAGCACGAGTAGATAAGTTGTCAAAAAGCTTTTAAACTAGATCGAAGATCGCCAAATAGTCTAGGAAACCCATTAGCAGCGATTTCACGGCTACTATAAACACTGTACAATTTACACTGGCGAAGCACTAAGCACCCAGTTTTATGAACATTATTACAGACTGGTAGTCAAAAATTTGTAGTGTGCAGTTAGCGGTCATATAATTATAATGCATGTTTCAGAAGCATAATAATTATTTTCATTATACGCAACGGCAAGCTCGCAGACCTGTCGTCCCTTTATTAACATTTAAATTTATATTACATTAACACAAGAGAAATGTCTACCTTGATAAAATATCTACGCCACCTTTATGTCGTTTGTGACATGTAAAATTGTTCTCAGTTTTGACATGATGCGAATTAATGCGTTATTATTTAAAGTGTAAAGCTCAATATGGCTCGTCGTATTGTCTTCAATAGAATTAAACCCTTTGTCTCAAGGCGTCAGTTCACCGTTGCCATGTCGCCTGACATTTGTACAAAGGTTACCTCCATTCTGTCGGTTTTCTTTTTACTGGCTGACATCACGTTGTACCCGAAGAAAGGGTGGTATTGTGTTGTTCGAATTAACCTTTATGTTTGTTTGGACTAGAACTGTGGAATGATATCGCATTATTAAATTCAATTATAGATTCGATTATGACGAACCCTAACTTGCACTATGCAAAGTTATTGTAATTTCACAGATTACGAATTATGGCTGTATACATTTTCCAATTATGGTAGCTTTGACCCACAGCAATAAACGTACGTCGTTTATACTACAAACAAATTTAAACCTTCAATGTACCGAAGCAAAATTGTCTTAATAAATAGCATAATTATGGTGATTACGTAGACGTCAAAGGAACCCATAAAACTATCAATGAACCTATAAATCGAAGAAAACGTTGGAACACGCGAGCACCGGCTTGGGAAAGTACAGAAACAAATAGATAGCATTAACAATAAGAGACGGTGTGAGGTTATAACGTGTGAAAATACGTATAAAAATGGAATTAATTGAACACCCACAACACATTGTAGCATAAACAATTATGGAAGAGGCGCCGATGGGTCGGTGGCACGGAAAGAAAATTGGCAACATAAGGCACGCCGTGTAATATGAGAAAATAATAGTTTTAATGTTGGAAATAAATAACCGGCGAGGAGGAAGACAATGGTCCCGTAACAAGATCTCCTGTTAATTGTGGCCAATGCGGTGCGGACCATTCAACCGTGATTTATGAACGTGTTCAAATTAA
The DNA here is from genome assembly GCA_947363905.1 of Lithophane semibrunnea. Classification (NCBI taxonomy): domain Eukaryota; kingdom Metazoa; phylum Arthropoda; class Insecta; order Lepidoptera; family Noctuidae; genus Lithophane; species Lithophane semibrunnea. The sequence continues at coordinate 8,800,811 of OX376185.1, forward strand.
GCCCTATTTGTTCTTTACTGAATCCTTTGCTTGTTATCGACGGGTTTCCACATATTTTAGAGAAGGCGGAGAATACGTGTTTTGTAGTAATATTATCCTGGGCTAGATTCAGATGTTGGTTGTAATTTAATAGCACTCACCTCGCATTTTCTGCTCGTCAAGAAGTTGCCTTTCTAGGTTGTCTTTCACTTCTCGTTCCCTCAACACGTCCATTTTTAGTTCAGCTGCAACAATAACATCCATTGTTAAATCACAGTTAGGGTTTATATAAAAAAAAATGTGTAGATTAACTAAAGAATTTGTTTCCTTAAAATCATTATCGTAAACTTCAATAAGTTAAATCCAATAAAAGAAAATGTTGGCTTAAACAACGTTTTAAGTTAAATAAACGGTTCATTGTATACAAAAGGCATTGTATAAATTTAACAGTGAGCTAAACCGGTAACAAGGCTTCAGCAAGGGGCCGATTAGGAGCATAAACACGGATTAACTCATTCGGAATCCCGGTACTATTGTGAAGGAGTCGAATTGAGAGATTTGCATAACTTTCAATTAAACCTAACCTGACGGAAATGATCAGGGGAGGAAGTTCCGATTTGTGTGTACTTTGCGCCATCTAGTACTGGACTAAATGTGTAATGTGTCGGTTAATTAGTTAAATATACATTTGATGAGATAACACGTGCGACACACAGACACAATACTTTAGAAAAGTCACGTTTGGGTGAGATTATCACAGTACCGGAAAAAGTGACGTAATCAAGGAATAGACCTAATAGTAGGTCTATTAGGTCTATTCCTTGATTACGTCACTTTTATTATATACTTAAATGTTACTAATCATTGTACAGGGAACAAAATGTCATTATAATGATACTCACGTAACTGTTTAAGGCTGAAAGTAATAGCAATTTTCACACAATAACAAAATTATCAGCATTTATAAAACTATCTTTGCCATAAATTCTAACTAAAAATAGTTCAGTGTCAGGCTCTAATTGGCTGCAGGTGATACAGTTGCATTATGTATGCAAGATAGCATATCGACTGCCAAGTATAATAACACCTCGTAATTTGAAAATTGCAATGACTTATTGCTTAGGCATTTAGAAAATTATGCCAATTTTATCTCAGTTTGTTTCCTTCTATTTGAATTTCTTCACCTAGTTTGGGGAATCATACACATTTCTGATTATTCTCCTTCCGATTATGCATTATTAATCTAAGGTTACGTCACTCTTTCCAGAACACTATTGTCCCTAAACTTATGTAAAACATTGCACCTACTAAACCTGACAGCACAGACCCCCACGCTTTCAATCAGGTTAATCTCGCCATCGATAAGCACCTAATATCACGCCATACGTATGTAAAGTCATCTCAGGAGTCGAATTTGAATAGAAAGAGGTCATGCCCGTTTAATTTGGTCCCTTATTCAATTAGGTGCCTAAGCTGCGTCTATCTAATGGAGGTCGTAAGGGGATCTCGCTGATTAACTCGCGTTGTTAGCACCTAAGGTTACTGCAGCGCATTACTTGAAAGATTTAATTTGAAAATATCGCTGTGGGTTGCTGCGAGGTATACAGCGGGATTAATTGATGCTTGAGAATAGTTTATTGAGGGTTTTTGGGCTTTGTTTTATTGAATGGTTTAGTTTTTTGACAAGTATAAAAAGATAACAGCCGCTAACAAAGTTTCTGGTGCTTCGGAGCGAAATGCAGAAAAAGCTTGAGCCTTGAGAAGTCAATAACGAAAATAATATATTCTAGTTTACTTAGACATGGGTGGAGTCGTTTGGAGCAGGAATCAATAAAACATAGCGTATCTACATTAGGATAAATACGTAGTCCAAGTTACCGAGTTGGTCCCGCAACTATCTTGTCCAATACAAGGCGAACAGTTTCGCTTAATAATTCCGTTAGCGTTTTAATTATTCCCGCAGATTCGATGTAAGGTAACAGTCTATTAAGAACCGCCAACGTATCTGATAATAGTCGTGTACGGACAATGTTGTGTTCAAATTGAGGTGATTTAGATGCAGGAAATTGGGTTACTGATTTATGTGAAGAGCTGGCTGAATCAGTATTGAATGAAATATATCAATATTGATGAAGAACGTTCTGTTACTGATATTTTTGTGAATTACAATGGATTGATGGACTAATACATCAGCGAAACTTCTGATAAGACTCTTTCTTGGAATACAAAACGAACAACAAACAAATGTAGCCAATTACCAGTAATTCTCAAAGCGTCAAAAGAACTGGTGACCAGCGATACGCATCTACAATGATACGAACATACGAGCAAAGAGGTAGCCCGGTCGATGCTCATGCGCCGTATCGACGAACAAAAATCTTCGCGATAAACCAGAGACAAGTTAACTTGTGCTCGCGCAGCTTATAATAAGGTCCCGAGATATATGTATGAATATCGCACAATAGCTATCTGGGATTGTGATCTTGTAAATTGAAACGTTGGCTTACTCATCGTTTGTTACTAATATTAAGTATTCAATCCAAGTTCTGGCCTCGAACACTTCGTGGGCTTCCAAGGCTTTTGGGCGTTTGTATTGTTTTGGATCATATATCTGGAAGTAGGTTCTGTAGTTGGTATCAATCTTTAGCACATAAATTAATTTATAAGGCCTTACATGAAAAGCCGAGTGAAATAACATCATCTTAAATTGTGTCTACAAAAAGCTTAGCAGTTTTGTCGTAACTGACATCTTGTTAGGCAACCTCAAAAAGGAGGAGGTGCTTATTTTTATCGATTTGTCATAAATCCCCAGCCACAACATCTATAACAGTTTTTTTTTAACAAAAAGCGTCAATCTCCAGACCGCATCGGCTGCGAGATTAATTTCGAATCAATCCCGGTGTATGCTGTAATTTAAGGGGCTTTTAGTTAAGAGTGGTTTCGCACATGAGACGTAAATTACCTTTGTCGAGGGATGGCCATTAAGGGCCCGCGTCGGTATGCGGCGTATCTCAACATCTCGCGATTTGCGAGTAGAAGAGCCTTAACAAAAGGTGCTCCCGGTGGTCCCTGCGTACTTAGCAACCATCTATGTATCTCTGTATTGTTTTAAAACAACGATAGAGATACTTCTTAGAGATCGATTACTATGATTAGTCCCCTAGCCAGTCTCGATACGAGACATTATCGAATATCTTACAATAATAATATCTCATTCCAAATCGAATGAAATAGAAACGATTACTAACATCAAAATTAGCGATCCATAAATCATCAGAACACAGACACTAAGAAGGCAAAACAAAACCGATCCTATGAAAACGTTTATCGATAAAAGAGAAAACCAAAACATAAGCGGAACACTCGATTATTAAATCGATCTTTATATCGGATCAATCAAATTTAAAACCTGATCGACTTGCGTCGAACGAAAAAATTATTACTTTATAAATAAAATAACAATAAAAACGATGCGCTCCGTTCAAGGGAATATATAATTATGGACAATTATTATGATATCGAAACTCAATGGCCGATAGATGATTGAAAGGATCGAGACCCATAAACAAAAGGATCAATTTTGATAACGCAATTTAATAATGTTTCGAAGGTAAGTAATTAGCTGATAATCATAATCGATACTTAAAGGATTTTGAAAAAGGGAAAAAAAGTCAAGTTGGCTCTTTATTTTTTTTCCGGCAGTCAAATGTGATTCCCGAATCGCGGAGGGTCGCGGATATAAATTCTATTTCTCTTCAATTTCGGTGCACTCAGTAAAAACAACAATAATATTTAAATTTCGAATATGACGCCCTTTGAGACATGCTCTACGAGATCAATTGCGCTCCGACCTGTTTAGAATAACGACTCCTTGGAGATCCGTTTCCATTGCTTCTGATTCAGATTTGCTGAACTGATTGAGTAGGAATAAAAATATCATTAGTAGCTACAAGTTTGGACAAATTAAAAGGTGTTAGACAAAACTGTGAATTTATTACCTGTCTGTGAAATAGCTTAGGTAAGTACAAAGAACGAAACGGTTTAATTTCAATGAAACATAAGTCATAGGGTGAGCGAATTAAGACATATTTTCACAGCCCCTGCCATCGCAAACACGAAGTTGAGCTTGCAGTTAAAATAACAATTAAAGTCTTCGTAAAATTTACGACTCAAAACTGGCAAAATAATTTAAACGAGCGTTGCGGTGGAAGCGACCCAAATGGGCCTTTGAATTGGGAAACAAAAGTATGCATTCAGATCACCCTCCGCACTGTCTTCGGACGTTTTAACACGAATGAATCGGAAGTCTTAAGGTGAAATTTTAATAGTAATAGCATAAGGAAATATTACTCACGAATTTTGTTGATTTAAGCACTTTCAGAGCTTTAACAAAGACGCCTGATATGATTTATACAGAATCTTTTATGCGCGGATTAAAATTTGCCCAGAGATATAGGAGTCGGGCATCCCTACTTATAGATTAAGTATAAACACATTAACTGAATTGACGATCCTCTTAAAAGGTAAATTCAAAGTAACGGTAATGGTTGTCATGGCGCGGAAAACGAATTTTCTTCCCTATGCCTTTTTTAAATTTACAAACCGGCAGCAATTTTATTTTATTGTTATTAGATTTTTCCGGCTTATGTCACACAGCGATGTCACTGCGGAGGATTATTCCCGTAGTCTCCACGCTAATAATCATAAGAATTGCTTCCCTTTATTATGTGTGAAATTTAGAGCGTAAAATCTTTTGCAGCAGGTTCTTTAGTACAGAAATTTTCACCCTATACAACACGAAATAAGAGTACTTTTTAAAAGACAAACCCACGAGTGCCCTCCATAAAAAACACACTTGCTTGTACTACTTTATTTGACGGGAAGATTTTGTCATACATGTGTAACACATAATTTTATGAATATATTATAAGAGATTTGCATTTGGTATGTCGCTACCGAGTCGTAGGTTTGACGAGCGTCGTAAACCTTGGCACTCTTGTATAGCCTTATTACTACGGTAAAGGTACAAATAATGAAGATGTCGTCGCAAAATGGATTAAAAAGTAGTAGCGTATCGAGCGTGCACTGTCTGAATAACTCGTGGTGTTATCGCCGCACGCGCACCCAATCTGCGATCGAAACACACCGGATAAGATTATCCGGTAGCCCTGTATTATTTTAATGAGACTACACGACTCCTCGAGATTCGATACGATACGAAAAAGCTTAGGTAACGAAGCGAATAAAAAATATACGGGTCAAAAGAGATATCAACCGGCAGCGGCGAGATGACGGGCCAGCAGACGGGAATACTTTTCCGAGAGGGATTTTTAAATTAGCCACCGAACACGATAAACTTGTGTACATCTACATACCAGCTGACGGCAGATCGGCTGATACCATTATGTCTCTGGTAAGGCACCGATTAAAAAATATCCACATTTATAAGCGGACAACATCTGGTGGTATTTAAATAAGATATAAACGCGGAGGTCCGCGAATGTTTTGTTTTTCGAATACACATTTTCTTCCCCGTGGATGCTCCCCTCGCCGGATATATTGGTATTAAAAATGTAAGGGAGATTTATGCGAATGGCTCTAAGCTTTCATTAGTTGTTTCTTATGCGGTGTTTTTGCGGTCGCCGCTCCCTGACCGGTAATTTTTCATTTTTGTGCAAACTTCCCGATGTTTCCGCGGCGTACCTAAATTTAACTGCATATAAAGAATATTAATGCTCCTCCGAGTCGCGGGCAGGTGTACGCTATGACTTATTTTATTTCAATTTCCCATCTGCAATGGGAATAGAAATGTTTTTAATGAAAAATAATGGAGCAAGTTCTGCTAATGGAGGTAGTGGAAAAAATTACTTAGCTCTGGGTGTATTTTTTGTTCGAGCGGCGTAGATAATACTTAGTTAGAAATAACAGATGCAAATATAACTAGAGCAATAAACAGGACTATCAAACATATTATTCCGGCTTGTAATTCCGTATGTAAATTGGCAGTGGAGCAAGCGTTCACTTTCCACCCCATAGAGACAATATACGACCAGTGTAACTTGGGCTCGGATTATATTATCAAAACTAACAATTGAGGATCTTATTCCTTGGCTAAGGAAACTATACTCGTATCCTTGGGTTACACGAGTCTTAAATATTAAGAGCACTTAGATATCTACGTTACCACATAGTTTTAAGATAACTATCAATAGACTTTGCACTTTGGCATAGATTTCATAAAACAGTTCTTCTACCACATGCTGAGGTAGGTTCTAAAGAATAGCACTGAACATTAGTTTTTTTCTTAAGAATGTTTTACAATAATTTATTTAACCCTTCCCTAGAAGGACTTATATACTTTTTTACAGCACATGCGCAGCAGTTTCACACGTTCTGACGGAATTCATCATTCATATAAAAACGTTGTTTTTAATTAGATAAGAAACAAAAGCCTGCCAATAAACTGTTCTTGACTTCAGTCCTATTTAAAGAATCCTCAATAAATAAGTACTAGTTGGCGCATCCACACATTCTGTAGTAAGGCCACGCGCACACTAACGAGAACAATTCGGCGTGCGTCACATTAAATTATTTCAGCTAAGTAATTCCGAGCGGTTAATTATTGCGCACAACCTGCGACGAGAGTTGAGAATGTAATTATTATTAAACTTTACGATTGTCTCACTTTACCCCTTTACTTTACCTTTCCGTGGCAAACTGACCTAACCGACAGCGTACTTCCAAAGGAATTTAGACTTTAGCACCTAGACGATTAATTCAATTTTTAACACCTCATTGGGGGTCTATACGTTTTCTGTTTGCAAATTGTGCTACATTAGATCCGGAGCTCCTAAGGGAGTTTCTTAGCTTGTTGCGGTACAGGATTCATATTTGAGCCACTGTCTATAAATTTATATGTATGGCATAAATTCGGATTGTTATAACTTCTTAATTGAAAAACAGTTCTATTTATTACTTTATTACCTACTTTGTTAGTAATGTACCCTGAGGTTCTTGTTCGTCTAATTCGCGACAATGTAAAAAGTCCGATTAGACAGCTGTAAAAATACTTTGTGTAGTGATGGAAAAATATCGGTTGCTTTAAAAACTGATCCTTGAGATAATCGATTTATCATACTTAAAAAGTATATAATCGACGATTGCTTAAAACTGATTCTCGACGCTTAACGTTTTATTACACGTAGGTACGAGGACGAAATGTCAAATCGGACTTCTTAGATTGTCGCGAGTTTAGCTCTAAAAATATTCGCATTGAAACAGATATATTCGAATGAAAAACTTTTGAACGAGGCATTATTTTTCATAGGGTTTTTCTGAGATCAAACAGATAACTTATTACTATTAGATACAATTATTGATTGAATGTATGTGAGAAGTTGGTACCTCCACCACAGATTACAAATACATCGCTTGAGTGGCTTGATGAATTCAACAGTAGTGATGTAGCCTCGGGCGATAGAACAACACAACCCTTCCCTACTCGATGAAATAGGATTATCATTCTTAAGTACATACGATACAGAACACGTTTTATCGACAATACTATTATATTGTGTGTATTTCGAATAATTCACTTGAATTATGCATTAATCACTAGTTTATGTAGGACTAAAATTATACCTAACTATTGAATTATAACTTAAGGTCTGCTCGTCTTGCCAGTTCTGTCTGTTCAAAGATATATCGAGCAGCTATTATTACGAATACGAGTTATAAGTTTACTACTGCAGCCTGTTTATAATTTAAAATAGGCCGTTATTCGCTCAAAATAAGAGAAATTATCAAGAGTAGAGTACATATAGGAAGATGCAAACATTTGGTTTAACAAATGCCTACGAGCATTGATCACCGTCACGCAATAACCAAATTAAATGATCACAACCGCATACAGAGCTTCGTAAAGCGACACATCAACAACAGACCGACTGTATAAAAGTGAAATTTAATATTCCCATTGTTAATATTTTAGCATTACGCCTCGGGAGTAACACGCGCACAAAGTTTTCCCCTAAGAAAATAAGGATAATTATTTATCCTTACATAAACAGGAAAGAAGCATTTTCTGATACAATAACAATAATTTACTCATGTCCTTTATATTATGTTTTAAAAGTGTTTGAAAACATATAGAGACAGACTTCGACCTTTTAGCGAGAACTTAAAAACACTAAGGACGTCGCTGACATGTGTCTTCTTTCAAATATATGTTTTATGTTTCGATACAGATTCCCTCTTTTGTAATGATCTTCGTTCATCATTGACAAATAACAACTTTATTTCATGGAACCCGTATAAGACTCTATTTGCGTACGTAGTCTTTTACTGCATTAGTCTGTCTTGGTAGTGTGATGACTTCCTGCCAGAATTTAATCAGAATCTTATTCGTGTTTCTCCACACAACAATTCAGTTCACACTAGTTCACAGATTTACACATGCCTGTAATCCGGTAAGCCACATTCAATATTCAAAGTAGGCCCCGCTAGATGGCGCGCGTGTGGTCGAGTCGCGTGCGCAATGTAACCGGAGCGACACGCGCAAGTAATCCAATATGGCCGCCTGTGTCTCTCACGTATCGGTACATTGCAGGAATGGCATTTTAATATCCCGCACTTAATGTCACTTATTGTTTACTTAGTTCATCGAGCGAGCGAAAACCACAATGGAGCTTGAGACATAGCTAGAGTTAGAGCTCGCTAAACAAGTTTTGATACGAGCTGACATAATAGTGAATCTTGGATTTAGTAAGAATATCCCATAACGCTCGGTAAATGGATGTAAACAAACAAAGATTGCATTAACCGATTTTTGAAGCACACCTCGGTTGCACAATGGTGCGAAAGCTGGCGCGGCGCGGCAACAATGCGTCGTTGCTTGTATCTGCGCCTGCGCATCTCGCGGTGGCTCGTTAAGGCGCTGGGGGCGGTTGTTTGTACTGCGATGGGAGCTAGCTAGCTCACAGCTGAGTTATGAACTTATGACGGCCGCTCGTGATGAACACCTATACTGACAAATCCTGACTGTGTAGTTGAATCTAAATGTTGTGTATAATCAAACTGGCAACGCTAAATCAATTTGAGCTGCGATGTCGTAATTTTGCGCAAATGTTGCGGTTTAGCAAGCTTTTATTGTTAGTAAATTCGGTTTTGGTCTCGTGGGCTTGTGGCTAAACAATAAAAGCCGCACGGGTCAATCGAAACTTATGCTTTGCTTTATGATTGCCGAACCCGGACCGTAGATAGGTGACCATTCATAACATATCGAGACCCCGCCGCGCCTCGTAAAACACGTTAAGCCGTTGATCACGGCCGTCATTTGTAGATCTTTGACAAGCGATAGGTACAGATGTTCAGAAGCCGGAAAATCTGACAATCAGTCTTACCAATTGTATACCTTATCGTATTACCAGTAACTGGGTTGTGGAGGTCAGATAGGCTGTCGTTCCATGTAAAATACTGGCATTCAGCTCAATTCAGCTGCATCCGAATAGACTGGAAGGCACCCGAACATATTTGGGACAAGGCTAGGCAGATTGATTGAAATAGCTAATGGTATTATTGATTTGAACAGAATTATTAATATAATTCTGAAAAACTGCACAATCATCAGTAAATGTGTCGACAAACAAAACAACGCCTAATCATATCATAAATCTGGTCAATCAGCAGCACAAATGTAAAATCGCACATACAACAGTAATTTAGCTTCACCCCGATAATGTCGGGTCGTCAGCATTGTAAAAGCTTTCATATCAATTGAATCCATTAGCTGAGTACACAAGACTTGTCTGTCTATTTGCTCATCAGTTTTTATCATTGGCCAGTCCATGTTTGTTCGATCGCTCACTACGTTATTGATGGGCTGTTTCCCTATAACGTGTCATATTTGCAGTTTGGTGACGTCATTTGCGACACAAATTACAGGTGACAAGGACTTTTGTAGACTTGGAGCCACAAGATCAGCGATAAGCCGTAGCTATGAATTTTTGATTCGAGTGTCGGGTAATAAATTACAATAACTCGAATGATCTACATAAAACGACGTTTTGTAATAATGTAGAAATAGAAACCAAATCTAAATTCAATAACTTCAAAAGTTAGTTCCATAGATTCCAACTAGATGGCGCTTTGTGTAATATACCATGCACATACCTCAACTCAACACCACCTGCAAATATTACAGACAAGAAGGTATCACTCGTCTTACATTACATTCTGTATTTAAATTAAACGCTTTCTGAAAGCAAATAAATACAAATCTTGACCGAAGCACCATAAAGTGCTCACGGGCTATCTGCGCGCGCGCCATTTGTCCGTTGACCAGCACTTAGCTTAACAAAAACTGATAGTTGTTAAACAAAATAGCGTAAAAAAACCGAGGCAACAAGATCGGACCATTTGGTACAGAAATAAACTAAGCAGTAAGAATTAACAGGGATAAAGGCTTAAAAGAGTAGCCGAAGCAGATTTATGTCGCAATGATCGCAATCGGCCGGTTCACCGTGTTACAGGCGTTTTGTTTTTTAGTTTTGATCAGGAATGCGTTGATGTACCGCTTTCGGAATTTTATGTGATCAGAAAGAAAGTTTTTGTTCTGATTTAACAATTTTAGCTTTGTTTTCTTTTGAGTTTTGTTAATTGAAATAATGTTACCACGTTCACTGTGAGTATTTATAGTCAAAAAGCTTGACAAATATTGTAACGTATTGATTTTCGTAGCCTCTAAACCTTTGCAAAAGATCTACGATATGAAAAACCCATCATCAAACATGAAAACACGTCAAAAACTTCTTTCCAAACATGTTATATCAAAGTACCAACAAAACGCACTTGAAAAGGCCACAATATGACACCTATTTCCCATTCATTGGCACTCTATTTACACGTACGAATCGACACCAGTTTATCACGCACTCCTTTGCTACCCCTCGCCCGTTATCTGATAAGCTGGTGAATGCAAAACATTTGTCTGCTCCAACCCATTCTGTACTAGTGTAAAAATCGTCAGCGACTGTTCTAGATAGTGATCTGTCATTTGCGACTGCGAGGGGACCTAGCCGACTGTGTTTGCTTAGTCGCTCATAGCTATGAAGGTTTTTACTTCTTTTGTGGGTTAAAAATGATTCCAGCTCGCGTGTTTGGAGTTGAAAACAATGTCTGCGTGCTTTTATCAGCCATTTCTAAAACTATGAAGGCAAATGAATTATTTTTCTCGAAACAACAGTTATTGGCGCTCGATTCTCTTTGAGAAATAACTTATGAGCTTTACCTGAAGCAGACGCTAGCAAAGGAAAAAAGAAGAAGGTGGCCACAATTATGACTATACACGTAACTAAGTTGGTAGAGAGCGCAAAAGATGAACTCAGAACTGATTGCTCCTTACAGAACATTAAAAGGAATAAAACAAAGAATCATATAGTCGGCACATAAGAAACAAAACTGACCAACTAAAGCTCGATTCAGCCAGTAACACCTATCAATTGAGTCTGAGCGGAGCGAGCGGCCGATTGCCGTAATTTATATAAAAAGAATTTCATCGGTAAAGTTCGCCAGACACATCGATTCGAAAAAATGTTTCATCAACAATAATTTTATTATCGTAATAACAAAATTACTGGGTTTGCTGATGTACGATTTTGATCCTTAAATATATGAAAGTAGGGTGTTCGTTTAACTTTTACTTATATACCAGGGGGAGAAATGGAACCTTTTGTTAGCCTATAGCATTATTATTTCTCATTTTGTTTTGTTTATTAATACAATTGGCTGGAGGCGCAATATTGATATTCAAGTTTGATGATGACTCGCGCCAGCCTTCTCCCTGAGCTCTGTATTTTTATGGGTTTTTATAACAATTGCGTTTTGTTGTTTCTTTTTCATTTATGCAAACTTCAATTGAATAATGTTGTATATTTTTTTTCTAAAAAATATCTATAATTAAAACATTCTAGAAAATTCCGTAGAACTTTTCTTTCCGTGCTTATTTTAAACATAACGAAAGGCTCTGTGAGGACTAGTTATCTAAAAAGTACAACGTTTATTCACATTAAGACTGAATAATGTTTGCGCGCCGTTCTCATACCATAAAGCACGGATTATTTCTCATGGAGAAAACGGAATGACGTGAATAAATAACTCGCAGAAATATCAATTAAACAATTATGCTGTCCGAATGGAATCGTGTGTAATGATAGTGGGCCCGGCTATAACTCAGGCGCATCTGTACTACAGCTATTTGCAAAAGGCACGACATGCGCGCGCGCACTCTTCGTAGCCCTGTCTCCGCTCTTAACTTAGCTTATCTATTATATTTTACACATTTTATATAGCTAATTTAACATTTTCCCACCGCAAGGGAAATTCCTCCTTATTTATCCATTTTTATCGCTTAATTCCCTGCATTTAACTGCAACAATATACTATCTAGGTTATCGGTTTAAAATGTCTAAAAAACGTGCTGTAAAAATATCGAAGATTCGCCTGCAGTAATAACGAACATTAGAAACCCTTCTAAATGCCTAAGGCAACAGGTGTCAACGGCGCAAGAATTTTTCGTGCGTCGAAACTTAAAGTTAACGGCCCTGTAGATATAACAAAATGTTTCTTAAGCAAGGTAAAGGCAGTAGGTCTCAATAAATAAATTGCATGTTTATGTCGTAGGTAATTGACACAAACACATAAATACTCGTATCATAAAACGCAGCCCGGAGCGGTTCCATACGTGTTGGGCGCACATATCATGCAAGTACCTATAATGTACAACAAAACTGCTGTTTACCGACTATTTTCTAATTTTAATAATTTCGCGTAATAACGCAATAAATAGACAACATATAATGCGATGCAAATGAAACGTGTGTCGTTAATACGCGCTCGGTACCAGAATGTAGAACTTACAGGTTAAAATACGTGATCTAAGATCCTAACAGCGGCTAATCAATGTTGCTTATACGTCAGATTACGCAGAATCGATTCACGCGAGATCTCGACTAATATCGATTAAAACATTTACATCGATACGGCTTCCTGCATGTTACAGTGTCTCCGTATTATAATCTATGATAATTTCATATGTAAATTCTGAAACGGTGCTTCCATATTTCTGAGAAATTTGTACCCACCTACGTATTTGTTACTCTCCAATGTTCTCAGTTTAATAATATGGACATTCTTCGATAACTCAGTAATTTTCAGTCAACCGTGTCCGTCCAATATATGATTTGATGACTCTATAGGTTATAAACTCAATACAAAGAAAGATAGCTTACTATTAAAGGTTTGATTTAGTAGACCTTAGAAGGATTTTCTTGTGCTTGAGCTTCAGACTTGATCAACCAACAGCTATACATTAGCAATATCATCTCTCATCAGGGTTACAATTACAACTACGAATACTGACAAAACAAGCTCGGTAGTCTAGTTAGCGAATGCTGTCACACAACCAACATTCAACATTAAAGTAAGACTATGTCCATGCCCCTTCTCCTACTGAGAGGAAAGTCATAAAATCTGGAGTAACTGTAACTAAAATTTGTAACTGCCTACCTTTCTCGTAGCTGATCTGCCTCTCCTGTTGCCTGGCATTGTCCGCTGCCACCTTGAGCAGGCCCTGTATATTCCTCAGCAGCGTCTCGGTGGATGAGACCAAGGTGTCGGCGGTGGGGTCCACGGGAACATTGGGGGGCGTGCTCGTCTGGGCCGCGTAGCTCACCGGCGCCGGCGACGCCGATGCCGGCATCTCACGCTCACCGTCGCTTAGATCTCCACCTAAACAAAATGAAGCTGTTGATAAAATATTGTGTTTAGGTTCATTTGAATTTTGCATAATTTTTTGTTTGAGTTTGGATAAAAATTGGCGGTTAACAAATTTAAAATGAGGCTACTGAGCTTCCTAGCCAGCTTAAATAATATAATCAAAGCTCAAGACCGTCGAGGATCTAGGTAAGCCTACGCAGAGACTGACAGTTTTCGTAATAACCACTTAAGAGGCATTCAAATAGCCATTAAGGTTCTAAATAAAATAGGGACACTAACAGTAACGTTGACTTCTGCACATTTTTGGCTAGTTGCGGCAAAAACGATTGGCGTACCGTACTCAAAATTAACATATTGCATAATTGAAATGAAGGCAGTAAATCAGAGAGCAGAAATTCATGTGACTATAATAAACGATTATTAATTTCAATAACAGCTTCCTATGAAGTCATAAATGGGTAGTGTATTGAACAAAAAAAAATGCAATACCGACAAACGAGGATATTCGAGAATCGCGTGCATGTATCATTCGGTTCGCAATTATTGTAGCGATGAACATCGATATCGCGTGGTGATCATCGGCGCAAGGCTTTGATGGAGTTCGCCGAGCATGGCCTGCTTATTCGGAAATACATTTCGAATGACGCAACGTTTACGACCGTAAATACTACTTGTCACACACAACTCAATTGTCAGTAAAAAGGTGTGAAACTTGTGGAAGCTCGTTTTAACAATAGTTTTGACTTTAGTTACGAAAACATGACAACTGTTGTTATAAACTAATTTGGTGTATTGTTGTTAAAATTTTGGAAAAGTTCCCAAATCCAAGTGAGCACTAAACAATAGTTTGAAAGGAATACTTCCATGTAACGATTTCAAGATAGAATTTCCGATAGATCGTCTTCATGTTCACAGAATAGGGATACCACAAAGCCATTCGACACCGAATGGGCTGTCTCTAACCGATTTATATGCCCCGCTGCACTATGCCGCAAGTTATTCGCTACGAGGACGGCCCAGCTATTCGAATATTATATCGATTTTATTCCATAATTACTTGCCTGGCATTTCAGACAAAGACATTAATTTGGACATTCTGATGTCAAAGGCACCTTTAAATTTTATGACGGTATTCACCTACTAAAAGTAGGTACATCGATAATACTACGTCCATCGAATGTGATGAAACATAATATGTATTTATTATTTTAAAAATGACGAGATAATTACAATAATGTACGCCTTATGTCAATAACGGACCTCACACGTAAAAAAAAAAGCTTGGATTGGCGTCTCTCACGGTCCAAAATAATCTATCGATACATTTAATTTAACTGACAAGATAGTGACCGCTCATCAAATAATGAAGACAACATCGTTTCGTCATTGTCGATGCGCACGATAGCACTCTCGGGTTGTCACAACACCATCTCCCTAATAAGGCCAATTAACAGGATCCTAAGAAGTTTAAACAAACGAACCTAAGCTCTATAACTAATACTAAGGACGCAGAATCAATCGGCCCGTGCGACAGAGGAAAAGACTTCACGGATATAAAACAAAATTAGATCCGAGATGAGAACGTTGATTGAAAGGAAAAGGTATCTTCAGATGAACAAAGATCAAAGTTGAATGACACGAGCTTTATAAAAAGCATTTTTATTATCAGACTGGGGCGATCGTGACGAGCATGAATTATGTATCGACAGAATTAATTGTAAATAAACTATGAATATTAATGATTACGGCACAATTAAATGCGAAATATCGAACTCTGTGTACAGCCAACTGATTTCAGTTATCAATTTTCTCATTGAATCTTTTGTTTGCTCGAATTTCCCGAGGCTCATCCCGTAATTCCGCGGCCAGGCGAGTGTTTCCTATAAATCGTAGCCAGTTATCCGTTCCCACGCTCTCTGAGCATTTTGTGTGCAGCTTGCAATAACCAATACACAATCCTTATTGTTTCACTTAATTTAGCTATTGTATGGAGCAAGTATTTACATTTGTGGATCAATGTTATGATTGGCACCGTCGCGGCACGTCGGTTACCGCACTGTGCACGCTACATATATGCAATAGAAAATGTTCAATAATTAAATTACATTCTCATAGTTAGTGGAATTTCTTTATTGTTTATTTAATAAAGAAGCAATAAAAGTTTTATGCTATCTTCAAGATCTAAATGCGCTTGCAATGTTAGACCGTTATTTCTCTCCATCAAGCACCGATTTTATGATTTTCCCATTCTATTTTCAAATGGCTGTAATTGCGTTTATAACTTAGTGACGTCGGTCTAATAACTAGTTTTCGCTTGATTGATGATCCAGAGGAAGATAGTATACTTAATTGATTAAAATATTTAGTACGGCAATAAACTCATGAATAAAAAGCTGAGAATAAAACGAACCTAATACGTGTCGTCGGAGAAATTGTCATGCCATCCATCATTGAGTCTAATGGTGTTAATAGTTCATGATATATGATGGTTAACTAAACACAGGCCTTTCTCGTGATTAAATATTATTACTTACATGGGATGAGACATGTCCAACGGTATGGTTGGAAGTTTTCTTGTTGAGATATCCAGGTTATTAAGATTTTTATATACTTACAGGGATACTTAGATTGGCTTTTATCTTTTAAAGTATATTACCCGCGACAACTCATTTTAAAATAAAGGTATAAACAACAAAAGGTCTCGAACTCACGTGTAAAATTGAATTGGGTCCTTTTAAGAGCTATTCATACATCATTGGGTGCAATTGCGGGCGATACTCGTAATAAGATTTTATTATATAGGACCATTACAAGCAAACGTGCGGTGTCTAGGGATCAAGATGGGAAAACGTATGGGAACGCAAGCGCATGATCATTTGCTAATCGACCGCCAGGATGTGCTTGCGCTGCACTCTCTATTGATTCTATACTATTATTTCTTTACTGCAATCGGCCTTTACTAGCAGAAATGTACCGATTTTATATTACTGATTTATATAGTATACTTCAGACCAATTCGACATGTTGGGCTGTAAAATAATTAACATCAGTCCATACCTACAATGTATCGCCGGGAAGCTATTTTACACAAGTATTTCCAGTCTAGAATAAAAGGAACCGTGGTTTTATGGCTGATAATTTCCGAACTATGAATGCTGAAGGTTCCAGGGCTATTACTGGGTAATTTCGCCGTGCATTACATGCCAAGTATATTGAGCGGGTGATACCCGGCCGTGCTAATGTTACACGGACACTTTCTTGTCAGGCCTACAGCCGCGCCGTGATTACAGCGGAAAGATCGACTCATTTATCGATACATCTAATTTATATGAAATTAAACAGATATTCATCGCTGTGAAATTGCGATTATTATATTTTGTACAAGAAAGTAAATTGCTTGTCTTCGTTTACCACCTAGGGAAGATATAACAAAGACGGAGAATTTATCAATATTCCGCGGTTGTATAAGCTAAGTCAGCTTCTCTATGGTAATGGATTCTATCATGTAAAAGGGAAGATACTATGATTAAGTAGTTCCTATCATTAAAATATCTTCAGAAACATTCATCTTACCATCATCTTCATCCTTCACATTATGATCCTCCTGGTCTGATAGTTGTGCGTCGCTTTCATCGGAGTGTGACCTTGGACTGGCGGCTGCTGTGGCTGCGGAGGGCAGTCGGGGGGGCTGGGGGCTTCGGCGCGACGCGGCGGAGCTTCGCCCGCTCGCAGAGCCTTCGCCCCGGTCATTGCGGTCGCGGTCGCTTCGCTCTGACCGGTCTCGGTCGCCACCAGAGCCGGATTTTGAGAGATTCAGCACCGGACTGTGGCCTGGGGAAGAGCCTGTTAGATTTTTTGGTTAGCAGTGGGTACTGCAGTGACAAGAAATGTATTGTGAACCTATATCATGCATGTATATCTGAGACAAAACTGTGTGTGTAATTTCTGTCATGGTTTTGAATGCTCTCTCTCTTTCTTTCATGCTTTTTGCTCTAATAGGCATCTCAATTAGTAGTAAACTCAAGACAGATTAATGGTTCTGGTCACGTTTTAAAATGTTTTTTCTTAGAAATGAAAGCTAAGATATCTAATCAGAACTCTACTAATTCGGATGCAAATATAGGTACGACTGTTACTTAAAACTATTTAGAAAGTTTTGCACCGATTCACAATCTGTAAGAGCAGTGTCTTAATTGATTAGTAAAATGAATTGATTCAATTTGCTCTATGTCCACTGATTATATTATGTACCTATACCTACCTACTATCTACTATAATATATATACTAAACCTACTAAGTTTAATGAAGGAAATTACAGTAATCGTAATAACGTAATTAGGTGCACAGTTTGCAACGTTGTATTAAAAAATTGTATGAACAACATATTTATGAATAGTTTGATCGCAAGTTGTCGTGTGTATACTATAATAGAACAATCTTTTGTTTCGTACAAAACTTCCACCACGTTAGTGCATTAATGTCACAGAATGACGGAGAGCTAAACGGGACTATATATATCTCATGACGATTATTATATCTTACCGTTATGTGAACCCTCCCGAGCCTTATCCATCGCCATAACTCGTTCCATGTCGCCTCGTTCGTCACGCAATCTGCAACAATCAAATCGCACAATTAAAAACTTATATCAGTAGCATCCGATATCTCGTTAACGGAATCAGATGTTGGTTGTCAGAAATCGGTCACGCTACCTCGCAAAATGAATCTCAACAAAGCTACTTACAAACAATTTTATCATTTGAAACCATAAAGCATACTTCCCACTGAGTTGTGGAGCTACTACAAAGGCAGACGTATAATATTATAGAACCCCGCTGCGCTTCTTTGTGAGCGGATGAAGACGGTGTATGTAATCATTTTGTATGCCGATCTCTCGTGCCGCTACCCTAATTCTGTAGGTCCTTTTTGATTGTGAATTATTGGACTTTTGATGCTTCCGTTCCGATTCTATTTTTATTAATATTTACTTATTAACTGTTGCTTTTTGTTTGCTACGGTTGTTTCAAACTTTTTAATAACAGACTAGCTTTTGCCCGCGGATTAGATTATCCCACAGAAACGTACTACTGGGATAAAAAGTTATTTCCTAACCCAGGTCATGGTCCATGTGCCGAATTTTATCCAAATCCGTTTCGCCGTAACACACAAACGAACTCACTTTCGCATTCATTATATTTGTTAGGATTCTTTGATTTATAAATAGGTAGCTTACATAGGTACCTACTTATTGTTTTAAACCCAATGAGTAATATATCCAGAGTTATTAAAAAAAAAATGTTATCTTTGAAAGAAAACGATACTACTTACGAGAATTTCAAAAGAAATTTTCTTTTTCACACAACAAGAAAAGAACGGATATTGAAAATAATTTTTCACAAAACCAAGTTAATTCATTTCAAAGGGGTTAATCTGTACCTACTAAAATTTTTGCTCAGTAATGCCTTTTGAGCATTTGAATATAAATGACGTCTGAAAGTGAAATGTAACATACATAATAAGTGGCTGTTTTAAGCCTTCGCGGAACCCTTTTGTGGATTACAGAGTAGTGACAAACCAGAGGGCGCAAGGACTTACGTTTTAAACTAGAAAATTCGATGAATGGTTTTAAACCGTTTTGTAAATTTATTTTGAGTGTCAAGGCAAAAGTTTACCACCATTTGTTGTACCTGATAAGCTTTTATTACTTTATGGAAATAATTAATTGTTTGCTTAATCGACATTTACCATATGATAACTTTGGTTTCTATTAAAACGACAAACGAAATTGAAAAGATATCAAGTGTGTACCTACCACGTGCAGAAATATGACAGAGAGATCTATTTATTTTAACTAAGAACATATTTACTTGTTTAAAAGTTCGTACATCTCTGTGCTTAGTGCTACTCTGTGTTAACCCTCCAAATGGAGTCGTTTGGTACTTTACTGACGAGTCACGGAGCTCCGTTTGAATTTAATATATTTTTCATTTCCCTCACCATTAATATGTAAATAATTCTTCAGACCGTTCAAATCTTTTGATCGAGTTTTTATTACATAAAATTGTACAACGTTTTTGAAGTGCGCTTTTACAAATGTGTTCATAGCATAGCGAATTAGCAATCATTTCATATAACTTTATTATTCAAAGAAAATAATTCGTTTAACATTCAGCAAGAATATAAGCAGGAAATGCTGGCATTTGTCATTTATTTGATTGTATCTTTAAGAACAATTAATCAACCGTAAATTGCAAGGAAACGTTTTTTCTTCACCCGTAACCAAACATCACACATTATAAATATTTTTTTGTCAATTAAAAGCTCTTAACAAGGATATCCCGAACCCTAACGAATCAAAAAGAAATGATCGACTCATCGCCACCCGATCGGACAAAAGATAACAGCTCAAATCAATAAAATAATACATTATTTCCACTTCCTCCATTTTATTTTTATCTTTACAAAAGTGTTGCTTTGATTGATGATCTTAGCTTACATTTGAATTAAAACAGATATGGTTTATTTTCAAATGTTTGGTTAGGGATGGCTTTAGATTGTTTTGACTATCAATCTATTTTATTTTATCAAGTCTTGGTTTAACTATTTTTAATTAACAATGGTTTTTCTTTGTCCTTGTCGAATTTCCAACTATTTTCATTTGGGTAAATCAGTCTAAATTCTCATTAAATACTACCTCGTCATTGAAATCAGCGCTGGTCCACAACAATAACACAATAATTAAGTATTCTGGGGGCCAAGTCTATTAATTTACAAACGTGTCAGTGGTCTCACAATTATCAGTTTTTGACAGATATGTCATACAAAATTTGTCAAAAACACATCATTTTGAGACCACTGACACGTTTGTAAATTAGTAGACTTGGCCCCCTGATTACAAAACTTACGTAAAATCAATTAACTCCATGTCTAACAAACTCTATTCTAGCGATACGTTCATTACTATTTTCAGTAAACGATTTCGCAAATAAACAATTTTCATTAACTACAAAATGCAGTTCTAACGTAACATTCCGATGTAGATAAATTAACAAACACCCCATCTGTCGGCACCAGCCATCATCAGTCTACTAGCGAAATAATATTATTCATTCACTTGTCAAAACGCAAATTGGCGACGAATCGTTGCGAACACCGCGGAATTACAAAATGAAAAACAATGGAGAGGCGTGAGTCATATTTTTTTTTACAAATAGACAAGGATAAGTTAATCGAGATTTATTGAGCGAATAAATGCTTCTTTTGGTAGCATATATATATTCACTGAAGTATCTCAATGATGTTCATAAAGTATACAGTATATTAGCATGAAAACCACGTAATCAAGGAAGGTTAACATAGTCAACGTTAACCATTGCCATTACAGAATGGGTACTGGCCTAAACAGATATTCCGGGGCCACGAGCGCGGACAATGCGTTGCAATCTACCACCAAAGCCAACGCACGTTGATTAGTTAATGCTGGACCGTTCACATAACCTAATACCGCACTACCGACCGTTCCGAACCGTTCTTGTATGCATAATCTGATTAACGCAAGTATTAAACAAAGCTTTCGGTAATAGTGCTGTCAATTTACATAACCGAATTCCGTACTAAAACTGCAATGTTGGTTGAAGCCGTAGAAACACAAGATCCTTTTAACTGTATACGTAATTAAGTATATACTAAACGAACCCCGAATTTGCATTCTCAAGAATCGATTAAGAAAATCAAATCCTGTCGGAGCGTCACTGCGTAAAACATTTGCTTGACACCCAAATCAAAAATCGTTTTAGCTCACCCCAGCGAGGGGATGGGGAAGCGTCGACGCCTCAACATTTATTATTTCAGACATATCACTCACATGCAAAACAAACTCCGTCCGATCCATCAAAAAGTTTCGTCTCATCCTCTCCCTCTCTGCTCCGCAACACAAATCGAGTGTGTAAGTGCCGCGGTTTCGAGATACTGATATTAATGTCTATTGTTTTATGTTAAGTGGCATATTTCATTCATATGTCGTTTCACCTTTTTCTGTTCTTGAGGCAGAAAAGTGTAAAAAGCAAACTTATGTCAAATAATGTTATGATATCGTTTCTTCCAGAGAAAATTTGAAATACTCAGTACTTACCAACCTTGAACAAAGAGTTTATAAGTTAAAGAATAAATAAGCTTGTTCATCCAAAAGAAATGAGCATTGTAACCCCCCAAACAGTCAACAAAGCTTCGAAGAAAATCGAGCGAAAAAAGGCTAAAAACACCTTAGGGGTTTACTAATCGAATAAAAAATATCAGCGACCGATGCCAATGTGTGGGGGAGAAATGGAATAAATTATAAAGAAAATACAAGTAGCAAAGGGGCTTTTGTTATGAGTAAAAAGTTCCAAGCATATGCAGATAGCGTAATGTTGTGTTTTTGAAATGATGTAAAGGCAATATTGGAGAGTAATAACGCGGTGCATCAATTTGAGGTTATATTGCAGGAGATAATGTAAGTGTTGTTTTGTTTTATGAGGGCTTGTTAGGGTTGAAAGGCAATTGAAAGGAGTTAGTTTATTACCTCAAGGATTTGCTATATGACGCAAGTGATTTACATTACTGACCAGAATATAATTTTCTTCGAGAAAACCGTGTTAAGTATATGGAAATATTGCACCCTAACCAGAGAAAACCAGGTATTTGCAATCAAATGGAACCTATATTTCCAGCCAATTCCCAAATTAGGAAGAAGAAACAAAAACCTACGACGGAAATTGCCTAAAGTAAGCAGAAGACTCACTTAAAATAAAAGTGTAATTTGCCTAATCAATGTGATTGTAGGTACAAACATTTAGGGCGGACTAATGCAAAATAATAGGAAAGAAAGTAACATGATGACTTGTCGCCGGGCGGCGCTCCCTACGCATAAACGTCACGACGTCATTTGTAAAAATTGCGGCCTTACAACTTCTCCAATTTTCTAACAGAGAATGCAGTGGAGACTCCATCACAACTAAACATTTCCGAAAAAATAAGTAGGTACTATATTTTTTTTCTCATTACTGCAGAAATAATAATAGGTACGTTTTTTTGATAACTACAGCATTTATTTATATTTTGACTTCTTTGTATCTTAAAGTAATCCAATCCAAATCCAATTTTGTTTCCTTTCTGTAAAATCTCATTCATTTCTTTGATCTTCGACACTTTAAATAAACAACATGTTAGTGAATGTTCTTTATAACATGTAACTCTTTTGTAATGAACAAGTCCTTCAACCTAAGTTATTATGTTATGCCAAGGGATGAATACTTTATAAGTAACATGGCGACTCCATGCAACTCATATTCTGGAGCGGAAATATCTAACCAAAATAACCAAATTCGGGGGCGTCGAAAAGAAACAGTAGAGACAGTGGGACCTCCGCGGGGGAAACCGGAGACAGTTATTTAAATTTGAATAATATAATATGAAAAAAATTACATCATTTAATACCGTAATAAAAGTGCACTAAGCGACCGGAGCATTACGCTTGCCAAATACAAGAAGGGCCATGCAAATTCCGCTTATGAAACGTGAAATGAAATATAAAATGTTTTCGGTGGAAAATAAAATATGTCTTTCGGAGCTTAGGAGCTCATTACGATATTACAAGTACGTGAGGAGATTTAAGTTGTCGTTGGAAAAGCTGTGAAGATGGACGATTTTTTAAGTTGTTTTTTAGAGTTATGTGCAGTAAGGGATGTGATCAGATGCGTCGTAAAACCGTGATGTTGTCGTAACTTTGATATAAAAATGTCTTTTTTCAGAATAATAAGTCCTGAAAGAAAAATATACAATGGACATATAAAGTCGTGGATATAATACAAGAGAGACATATTTATTGTACAAGGATGTGAAGAACATAACAAGGTCTTAAGTGGATGCAAAGCTGTCGGTAATTATAACTGCTTGGTGTAAGTATATTTAGTCGAGGCTCTAAAGAAGAGAATAATAAAAGTGCACAAAGTACGTATTGAAACAGTAACGTATTTGTTCACAGTAGATTACCGTAGCGTAACGTAACGAGATTCTGATCGGGTCCAATGTTATTAGGATTTAAGCGCCACCGCGTCGCCTCTTCGGGCGCAATGTTGGATAATTATGCAAAATTGCTCCTACGATTCGTAGACCCCCAGTTTTTAGGGGCCATTACCATTATCTGTAATGGGAATGCGTTTTGATAATGTTGAATTTCATTGTACAATTATTAGGAAAATTTGTTAGAATTGCCATTTATGTTCGGCTGTTTTTTATCATTTTCCTATTCTGTACTTGCTATACTATGTCATGGACCGTGGGGGATCTTTATGTAGGTATACCATAATCGTAAAAACTTTTTACAGAATACACCTCATCATAAATTATATACCTACATAACGAGTTAACTCTACCCGCATGAAACATTTCCCTTCAAAATGAAATAAGCACATAACTACATAAGCCTTGCAAAAAAAAGTATCCGTTACAACGTTTAAAAATGTGTTGTAATCCTAGCCGAACAATTCAGTAACCGCCGATTGCATAAATATGGCTTCAATGCACATGCATATGGAGCGACCGCAGAAAATTCACATCCATCGGCACACTTCCAATTCAATTCCTTGGGTAATGTAAAGCGACAAAGATATGTGTATCTTCTAGCCGCTTGAATACTAACTCGTTGATCCGCATGAGTTTCTTTGAGTAGACGGTTGAAATTGTGCATCGTTTGTAGCGGCTGCACGGGCCAGGACCGACGCATGGGTAATGATTGTGATCGAAGTGATCGCTCGCGTTGACCGCAACATGTTTCGAACGAGACGATAATGGTGTTTCGACGTCCACCTTTTATTTTCTGCGGTGATAATACACAATTTTATGAATTCAAACGCGACCCTTTATACACAAAGGACCATAGGAAACAGGAAGTTATAATTAAAAAACTAGATTCGTGACTTGGACATAATAGATAAATATATCTCGTGATATAAACTCCTGTCTCTTTACAGATGTTATCTGGGGACAAACGCAGTATCTGTGTCGATTTATCTCGAACCAGAGTCGGACATTGTGTCGCATCCATCATAGTTTTGTCCTCTCTATTGATAAGAATAACAACTCTATGAAGATAAAAGAACACAGAGTTAATCAAATTAATGTTATAATTTGATTATAGTTAGATATCAAAGTTAGATCATAGATAAGCAATTTTTGACCCTATAATCAATGAATGATTAAGAAAAATACCATTTAGTTTTTTTGTGTGTCGGAATATGATAATAATTATCATATTAAATCGAGCTGTCTGGTAAGATTATTAAATTCGATATACATAAAAAACCATGTGAACATATAGGTATGATCACAGACTAACGAATAGATTAATTAGCATACGGAAAACGGCTTACGTTTAAGAATTCACTCATTTGTGAGATAATATCAAAATTATGATAAGTATCTTACTTTCGCTAAACGAAACCGAAGGTTTATGTGTAGGTGTAGTTAGCGTCTGATAGTTTGTTATGGCAACTACGCGACAACTAATTACGAAAAAATAATTAACTTAACAAGCGGAATTGTTCAGCTTAATGAGTATGACAGCTTGATCAGATTGGAGCTACTTTAACGGATTAGGTCTTAGATATTATCATAAATCATTAGCGAACTGAGTTTTTTGTTAGAAAAAAAAGGCTACAAATTGAAACATAAAATATGCAATTTATAATTGAAAATGAATGCTGTATTTTCTAAACAAACGTGTTCATCGAACATTTAAAAAGCGTGTAAACAAATTGGTAAATGAACGATCAGAAACAAACAGGCATCTGCTGTGCACACATACGTCACGTATCGAAACAGGGAGTTTGGCAGAAAGTAAACAGAAAATATAATTTAGAAGCAATTTGGCTCGGATATGTCCGCAATCAAATTGTCTCGTTAATACCGGTGCTATCAAAACATTTGATTTGTGGCGGCGTAGGGTTGAGCTGTTATTTAGCCATGCGATGGTTAACGTATGATGACCCCAGCTTGTTGTCAATTATTTATGACAAATACAATAATCGTTGTTTATAAACATAAAAAATACCATAAATATTCATATAGTTTGTTTGAAATGATGTACCGACGTAATTATCTACTAACTTGTATTTTTCTATGTTATTTTGTCCTCGTTTATTAAAAGGTTATATGTGCAGTGTCATTTTGTAAATGTATTTAAACGCCGGTGGTTTGCAATTAGATAAGAGACTGTTATAATGTTTTATCGAACCTCTGAATTGTTTATAAAAGTGACAACTAGAACTAATCTTCTGTAGAAGTGGCAATAGGTTTGAAAGTTTCAGTTGATAAGAAAAATAGCCTTTTTTCAGTGTCAACAAAATCATAGAAGGACAGTTAGACCAATAAACCACAGCACAATAAATCGAAAAATAAAAAGCAGAATTAGAATAATTCATACGGCAGCTAACAAATGTTTACATGGAAATAACGCGGTTTTTCCCGATTTATGCGCACTCACACTCGACTCGCACTCGACGCGAACTCAGCGAGTAAACACGTGAATACTTTTTATTCGCGTTGTATAATTCCCCCGGGAACTGGGATTTGCATAACACAACGGGAAAAGGTCAGAAAGCGAACGAAATGGCAAGTGTCCGGTTTGATGTCCAGTCAGCAATGCTGGGTGACGCGAGCGCGGTCAGATTCGCCACTTGACTTGCGGGAATACTCTACTAGAACCGCAAATTGGATTATATTTTTTCATCTATGACCACTTTTATGGCTTATTGTGAATTATATACAGTATAGTTAGTTTATTCCACTTTATAGAGTCAGAACCGAAACTGAAATTCAAACGACACATTGAATTCTGTTACAAGCATTAACAAAAAAAAGGTTGGTTTCAAATTTTCATCATTCAAGTGTTGGCGTTAGCAAAAATATTTTAGTTTCATGTTTTGTATGTTACAAATACTTCAGCAAAGAGAGCTTTGGTATCAACATGTGAATGTGACACCCGTTAATATAAAAGGATGGAAAAAACATTTTTTGTTTGGTAACATTCGTTTGCAATTTTATCTAAGTGTTTGAACGCAGCACAGAATGTTCCAACTTCGCCTGAGTTGGATATTTCCGGATGCATATTCATGGTTGCTCTGCGCCACATGCAAATTGTGATTTACACACTGTAATGAATTCTTTTGATCTGTGGATTCGTATTTGATTTACCCCATCGATGTCGGGTATTAGCATGACACGCTGATTTCATATTCATAGTTTCTGTGGTTAGCGATCTTCATTTGTTAAACGTGTTAATTACAAAAAAAATGTGGGGGATGCGCCAACTCAGTCTATATCTTTTTGTTGACAATGAAAATCGATTTACACGATATCGTGTTTACGATACAAAGAACAAAAACTGACTTATAATTACACACAGCTCCCAGGACTTTCATTTTTAGTTCGATCAATAAACTGAGAATCGGTAGATCAATATATAAGCTGCGCGAGTATTCCAAATGGAAAAAAATCAACTAAAAACTTACATAATTACTTTAGTGATTCAACTGCTCGAAAGAAACGCAGAAATGACAAGACGATGACAAATGAGCATCGCTCGCATCGCAACACAGTCGGGTGGCGGACCTCATCAAATTATTCCCCACTTAAAAAATCTCCGTAAACAAAAACGGGCCAAGGGAAAAAACACTCGAGTCGCAGGGTAAAAAATAGGTATTGGCAACATTGATTGATGTGTACTAATAGGGCGCGAAGAAATGAGGCCGCTGCGTAATTAAAGGAAAAGTGACATCTTCTGTCAATGGCAGCGTTGTACTAGAAATAGAACGGTCACGCCTTTTGGTGAGGAAGTGATTAGTGTAACAAAGTTATTAAAAATTATTGAGTGAAGGCGGCTAATTGATCACCGAGTCTGTCGTCGTGTTACACTTCGCTAGATCCTACCTATGTGTTTTTAATTTGCGTTTGTTTTCTCAAACTAGACACATTATTTGTCACTAGCTACAGCTATTTATTGCTTGACTTTATTAGGTGTTGCAATGCTGATAAATAAATAAAAAGCAACTCCCTAACTACTGCAAGTATTCAAAAGGGAATCAAATCCAAACTCTACAATTTTTCTCGCCAGAAAAAAAAGATAAATATCATTTACGATTTAGCTAATCCCAAGCTAGGAGTCAGTGTTTTTGGTCGCCCTCCGTGGAAATGACACCCGAATGAAGGATGGAATAATGAATGTTTTCCACCACGCCCGGCACGCGTCCCCGCATAAAATAACATTCGCAATTAACATAACCAGCTGTTAGAATATATCAACTTAGATTTTTGTGAATATTTTAATTTGAGACTTTTTTCAGTCTAGCAGTGCAGTTGACGATGAACTTTTGGAATCAACTGCAACATTTACTTAAGTAGTCCTGATCTACTACATAGGTATTTAACTTAGATCATATCAATCAAGCCTTGCGTTCTCGTCTAAGATAAAACTGAACTTTACATTATAATTACGAAACTTACAAAAATCTACTGATATAATTATCTAGTCTAAATACAAAAAATAAGTAACAAAAGCCACCAAATAATCAGGGGCGGTGACACTGAAGATTTTTCCTCCCAAAAGCTGCCTTATCGCTGTGTACATATCATTAGTAATGCAAAATAATGGGATACAGACACCTCTTGCCGTTTGCCAGCCAATGATTAATGCCGTTCGCCATTAATTCTTATTTTTGATGAGAAATTTGACTTGTGCTGTCAGACGCCGGATCCAGATTAATATAGGCTGACGGTGCAACTTACATTATGACATCGCGAATCCCGTTTTACACTTCCCATTTATATCGATGTTTGTGATTTTGGGGTTTCTATATAAAATGAGAGTAGATAAACACAGATTGTTACCTATGGAATTACCGGATGAATGGAATTAACGACTTATTGTACAGGTATCAAGAAGTGAACATTTTATTATGTGTGCAGGCTCAGAGTACTTGTTTAGGAACATAGGTACCCACATGCGTGACTCTATATTTTGTACCTACATTAGGGTTGTAATTTTCTTCGAAACAAAATTTTAATTCCAAAACCCACAGCCAGAAGCTGCTATGCGCGCAAGGTACAGCCTCGTCCGCGTGAATGTGACATCAAAGCCAACAAAACGAATAGTTCGGTTCGCCGTCAGAACTAACCGAATAGTTCTTGCTGTAAAAGGGCAAAGTACAAAGAGCTAGATAAAATTCCAGTACGACCGCATCGGCGACAAACTCGGAAGGTATTCAAAGGGCTGACGACTGCCGTGACGCGGCACCCTTTACCGACGCCCTACGCATATTAGTCCACTGAAAATCAAAACTCGTTATTATTAATGATTCAACGCCATGACAATCTAAATATCTTTGGAAGCGCGCTGAAAGTTACGCACTAATCGCGCGAAATTACTCCCGACTAATCCCGAAGATATAAATGTACAGTCACCAGATGCGATCGTCGGCATCATCATTCAAAATAGCAGAAGAAAAATCACTTAAGATTCAAAGCATTCAGTATCTTTATCTAACGGATACAAGAGTTCATTTTATGACCATTAATTTCGCCTTTTCCTCGGGTGTTTTATCACAACGGCTGCGAGGCTCTGTCGCGCGTCTCATTAATCAAAAGCATTTGTTTACAACGAAGGGAATTTGATTTGATTAAAATAATTCGCAATATCCTTGATAAATATCACCCTCGGTCTCCGTTTGATCTCACAGAAATTAATGGTGGAGGATTCAATCACGCAAGTGCTGACGCCCTGACGCCACTGTTCAGTCCTGACGGTCGGTTACGTATACTAGAACTACAGTTTCTAAGTATTTGTATTTCAATGAATTGTTTCAATGAATTACTTTAAACTTTGCCTAACATAGTTTCAGAATATCAGCCTTTTCGAACAAAGTTTTTCAAAGTTTCCACCGAAAAAAAGTGGTTCAAAATGAAGGGTGAACAAACAATGCTATCTTGCCATGGCAAGGGGCACGGGGATGAATAACGATCGACGTCACAACGATGTGTGCCGATCCGGCGATCCGGCGGCGTATGCCGGCTCCCGGCGCCCGGCCCGGATTAACCCGCCTCGCGCCGATTAATCGCCGCCTAATTCCCACCGAAACCGAATTAAACCGGACGAATGCATTGAGCCGAACGATTTGTCCGATGTAATTGTCGTGTTTGATTTACAACTCCGTTTTTCGAAAATGGATACAATAATTGGTGGTGTTCATTATTAGTAAATTATGATGCGAAATAAATGCATATTATAATGTACATGAAACATCTCATATCATGAAACTCCTCTGTCCAATTCTATGTACTGCATGCACTTAATGAAGTTCATGTTGGTTACAATACAAACAACGGATTCACGGTACGCATTTGTTATGTACGGCCTTGTTTGTTATCTTGTGAATGAGCACTATTAATTTAGACGCGGTAATTAAATAAATTTGAATTTAATTGCAAATGAAACACGACCGAGTGCTCGTACAAGAGAAAACAAAACAAACAGTACGTACAAATTATATTAAATCAGAGATAATCCTGTCAATTAATTGGACTTAGCATTGAGAACCGGTCGCGAACGCATGCGCAAATTAAACGAACCAAGATAATGCGAGAGCAAGGAAGCGCCAGTCAGACAAGGACATCAATATGACTTAACTACATTACCTGTTGTTCCACTGAATTGTAATAATCTTAGAAATAATTGATCTCAGTTATAAAACTACTTAAATGGGGTTTTAATGGCGTTTTACGCAGTTACTGCTTACTTAACTTTGAAGTAAATTAAACGACACATTAATACGTTTCCATATTAGTCCTCATTGATATCGCTTTAAAAAAATACCCAATTGAATTTTGTAAAAAAATACCAAGTAATTTCTTTAAAAACAGCCCTAATCCGGGCCGTGGCCGGCCGATCGCCGGCTGACAGTGACACATCGGTACAAGGCGCGCTGTCCGACTGTAATTCTATACGGCCTCGATCCCGGACCTACGTGTGTACGATTTTGTATACCAATCTACACGATTAATTAGATGGATTTGGGAACTGAACCTCATTTTACGTGTATTTTAATTAAAAGAACACGCAAACAATATCAAATTATTAAAATTAAAACATTTAACCAATATGAGCACCTTATGTTTGATTAAAATGCAGCCCCTCCAATGTGTCGGAGTTTTGTGTAATAAATATTCGAAAAATAACTAAATTAAATACCTACGTTTTTTGAGCGAAATCACCGCATAACCAATAAAAGCTTTTGACATGTTACCGTCACGTGTATGAAAAGCTTCAAACGCAGTAAAATAGAAGTCAAAACCGCGGAGTATCAAAGCGACTCGGCGATCAATCACCATCCATTAAACAAGAAAAGAAAAGTGCTTTCCCCCGCCGATTGGCCCTCGAATCAGCCCAATTTACATGAGAGCCGCTTTTTCCTCGCATCGAGATTAGCCCCTGAATGAGTTTGATGAATCGTTCGCACCCCGCAGCCGCGGCCGTCCCGCGCTGTGAGCGGTCATTTGTTAAAAATACACCCGATCCACGGATCTAATTGTCTCCTCTAATTTCACACCCTCCTGTGATATCTGCGCCCCGTTCAAATTAACAAAGATTTCGCTTTGTTTTAAAATAATGATCCCTTCTGGGAGTGGATTTGTTTGTTTTGTATGTAATCTATACGATCTTTAAATAAAGAATTATTAATGGATTATGATGGCAATTGATGGGTGAAGTAATACACAATGAAATAAGAAAATAAAAATAGTAAAACAGATTAAATAAGAACGATAACCCCATATTTTCTATCTGGTCATCTCGATTATGATCAAAGTTCATTTCTACGCATGTCGATTCTTACCTTTCGAGATGTTTTACGATGTCCTCATATGCCGCTCTACAATTCTCCCAAATACCAGATCTGTAGACAAAAAGAAAATAAAATAAGAAAACCGAGAAAACAGTAAGTAAACTAGAATTAATTGGAATCATAAAATAAAGAAAATAAGACTGATGGGAAGAGTTGATGATAGTGACGTAGGATTGACATTACTGTTGATCTCTCTAACTTGATGAAAAAAATATGTTACCTTATAATTTGGTTTTATTAGTTGCTCTTTATCTTACCATATTATTGGTCCATAAGGACGTTAGCAATAGTGTAACGTAGCAATTAAACCCAATGAGAAGAGGTCATAAAGGTCCGTTATTATAAATACAGAAATCTGAAACTAATTACTCAAGTATTTGCAAAGAAAGTTTCATAAAAAGGGTTTGAATATGAAAGGAATAATTATGAGCACTCAATATTAAATGTTCCGTTGGTGAAGCGAGGGGTCCTTGAAATTATGTTTTAAAAACAATCGTTTATATTTGTACCGTACCCACTCATGCGTGATCGTCCAAATTGTTTCTCGATTACTTTAGCTCTTTGTTTTTCATTAAACTTTTCTTCGTCGTTTGTAATCAAGGGAACGCCCTTTGTAACTAAGTATCATCTAGTAAAGGGTTCTAATTCTTTATCTTAAGGGGTATGCGCTAAAGTAACCCGCAAAATTCAATTTTTCTTACGTTTTTTGCAATTTGCAATTTGATTAAAATGTTGTGTGACCGTAAAAAATATGGCTTTACAGAATTATAATAATTAGAATGAGCAATACAACTCCCTAAGTTAGAATAGGCCTCAAATGTCATGATTTCATGAAAATGTCATTCAATAGGGTAATATGAACGTAGAGAGTTGTATTGATGATAATAATTAATTTTAGGATTATAATTCTATAAATAAATATTAAATACGGCCGAAAATCATAATTTAGATCAACGTATGATCTGCTACTGATCTGAAAATTGCCAAAAACGTAAGAAAATTTGAATTTCACGGGTTACCCTGACACTGTCGCCTTAAACGAGTGTCCTGAAAAACATCTTGCTGATAGTTCATTTCACAATAATGTTGTGGTTACTACTCGTACGTGTGTATGAATTATTAATAAATTTTTTTTTTGTTTGCACTCAGTCAATATATTAAACGAAGCGTTAAATAGTATATTACCGCTATATTGTATGGCTTAATTAGCTCATGTGCGTAGTTCGGTGGAAAAACAACTATATCTATGTTTCTGTCACAAGTGGTGAGTGGTGAATGAACTGTTTGTAACAATTTACCTTTTTCTCCTCTATGAACTTGTAAATCTGTCCATAATTACCTATGTAATGCGTGTTGTAACGCACGAGTTCACAAAACAGGAACAAATTGAACATAAATCGAATTAAGAATTAACATAACTCTAGACACCTTTTCGTTGAACAAACTTCGGAATAGCGTTCCGAATTGACACCCGCATTTCGCTACTAAAAACCCGAATTCGTCCTCCAACATACAACCACAAAAGTGCAATATATACAACACCCAAAATTATACATAATACACCTACCTATACTAGACTACGACAACTTTTTACAAAGACAGATGTCACATGTAGGGTTATAAAGACACACTCAAGTTACATGAGTGGCAGTAAGACAGTGGGGTAAGTCAAGTGAGCATTGTGGGTCTTCGGGCGGAAGTGAGGGCATTCAGTGTTTGTACTTTTCTAACTGGATTAACTTCCCTCCTAGACATTTAACCTGAACCACTTGACCGGCCTGCTTAAAGGTTTCTTTTCGTGAATTAATACTTAAGCCGTTTATGACGTGTTCTGAAGATTTATTTTTCGTCGTTTGAGTATTCTAATTTGTTTCCAAGTGTAAGTTTTTGAAGATTTCAGTTATCCAGTTAGAATTTTAACAGTAAGTACATACTTATTGGAATCTAAAGGCATGCTATGAAGCACTTATATTGTTTTTTTTTTTTTTGTTTTAATAAGAACTAAAATTCTTAATAAATGATTACAACCTGGCCCAATAGGCAAATAAGCAATTTTACTCTTACTTATTATATAACGTAATAGAATAAAAAAATAACGCTGATTTATTACGTGACGTGTTTCAGAGTTCTATTTATAGGCAGGTATTGAAATACCACGAAAGTCGTACAACGGCTGATACTTTAATTATAAGTAGAAATGAAGAAGAATGAACTCTTGAACAAGAGAAAGATTTTCTTAACTAAAACTTGGAACTCAGATTTTTGGAGCCGTTCATTATTTCCCGAAACAATTTGTAACGAAATTTTCCCTCTTTGTGATACTAAAAACACAGCTTACACGTGCCGCCGAAATTCTCAGTACAATTTTTAATATTCCTCCGATCTATTTCTGTATCCATTGTGTTTCGTGCCCTAACACAACTATTTTGTAAACGGCTAGCTAAAGAAAATCGTGTTATTTTAGTATATTAAATTAACCTGTTTCGAATATTTTCATAAACAAATCTTACTCATAAATTATGGTGCGTCAGTTTTTATCTTTCAATCAATAAAAAACTGAAATAGTCTCACTTCCGGCCATAGGGTTTATGACAACCATAGATGTAGCAGCCACTGTATGTCCAAGCTTGGACAAAGTCATAAAAGTTTG
Source organism: Lithophane semibrunnea (assembly GCA_947363905.1). NCBI lineage: Eukaryota > Metazoa > Arthropoda > Insecta > Lepidoptera > Noctuidae > Lithophane > Lithophane semibrunnea. The sequence continues at coordinate 8,835,144 of OX376185.1, forward strand.
ACAGAAACTCTGGGGTGGATGCATTTTTATATTTTTCTGTGGCTCTCGAAATTATCCAGGTTAGATCATTAAAGTGAACTAAGACAAATACAATAAAAAGGTGGTCTATCATTATAATCATGTGTGTGCCTCTACAGGATATTGAGATCGATCAACGACAAACGTCTGAATATCCTTACTTAAAACTAAAATTCCTTAGTTTTTAGCTTTCATATGATCATTGAGACATTTTTCACACAGTCACACAATTTTGTATGACTGCGGCTGTGGGCTGCGGTTACCAAACCTCCTACCTAGCCTAGCTATCGTTTATAGGCTCATGTTGACAGTAGGAACTCCAATCTTATTATTTTAAGAAAACCAACTAGTGTTTATCGTGTTTTGCAATTAATTATAAACAATATAGATCACAATATAAAACTGTACTTCCCTGTATTGTGGATGCTATTATTTTGGCTATAGAAGGGTGTGTTCCAAACGGGGATCAAACCCACATGACCCACAACCCTTAAAGAGGACAGTTAGTCGTAGTCACTGCGCCAATAGCCTCATTAAATTCTTATCAATGTCTTCTTACCTTGCAAGTGCTTCCATATTGTGCATGGGCTGTCCCTTGATGATGGATCCGTCAGGCCGCGGTACGCCGTGGTGGGGCATGCCTGGGGACATGAGTGCGTGCTGGTGCATGAACCCCATGGGGCCCAGGTGCGTCGGTGGTGCGTTGTAGCCATTTGCCAGGAGGGGGGATTTCTCCATGCGAGCCATTTCTGGAATAGAAGGTTACGTTAGAATTACAAGAGAAACGTATAATCAATATCGATGCTTAAAAATATCCCTGAATTTAACGATTCTGCCATATTAGTTGGCCGTAATCTAAATACTTTGAATACAACAAAAGTCTGTACATTAAAATCTCCTTAAAATGGTAATATCAAAATCTGAGCCATGAAACGGCATGAGGTTTGAGGTAAACATGAGACCACTTAGGCGTAACACTCAGGTAAAATCCAATTAATGCCCAGTATTATCATTTAATTACTCGTTCCAATAATCGAATCGCCCGTAAAACGGTGTATCAACAATAATAAAATGAGCAATGAATTTCGAGACTATTGTTTTCTGGGTACCACAAACAACCCGAGTAAACATAAGGGGGTGAAACGCAAATATTCTTAAAATGACCCCCTGTGGGGTGTTTTTGGAGGTGGTGGTCCTTCGCTGCCCATGACCTGTCTGCCCCCCCGAGGTCACCAAACCTACTGGGGCGTCGGAAACAATTAACAAGGTGTCGAATTAAACACGAATTAACGGTTGGACCGTTAAAGGAAAATACCCTTTTCCATTGTGGCAGCGTTTTACAAAGGATTTTGGGATTGCTGAATATTAAATATTGTGTGTCGCTTTGTTTCGCGATTAAGGGCACAGGTATGTGATGCGGTGTGTTTAATGCGAAAATTTTAATTATAAGCAAATCTTTTGGAAGACCACTGTAAACAGAGCTCTGATTTTGATTGTTCGTATCGTCAGCCGAGAATCGTCGGACCTACAGACCTTTGCCATTCAAAAATTGTTGGGAGCTTCTATAGAATTAAATGTAGGGCGGAATTAAATGTAAACAGCACAAAAATGTAATAAAGAAAACACTTCAACCAAAGAAAACTCAGCTTCAGGTCTGCTTAGCTGAGTAGTACGTGAATGTTTACTTAATAGGACAGGCAGATAAATTCCTACATAAAAATGAACAATCTGTTCAACCTAAAGTCTATCCAGCACTGTGATCCCTAAAATATGCATATTAAATATTTAGCTTACCACGCCACATCATACCGATAATTTATGAGTACACGCATGCAAATCAAACTCCAACAGAAATCAAGGGTAGTAAGTTACAAACAAACATTATGACCAATGGACCCAGAATTAATTGTTTGGGTCTATTTACTTAACTAACCGTTTGGGTTATCTTCTGAACCATACCGACTAACTTCGTATTTATTATTGTCATTAATTATATTCTACATTTTGTGTGGCAGCACTTTCAGTAGTATGGCAACACTTTCGGTAGTATGTCAACGTTTTGGCTGCCATCTTGGAAGTTGAGTGAAATTATTATATTCAGTGCCTGTTTTAAGAATATTTGTATTTTACAAGCTTAGCTTGTAAAGTACTTGTTATTGCCAGGCTTATAATAGTTTAAAGATTTCGTGGTGAACAGATTCCTCGGTGTTTCTTTAAAGCTTAGGTAATAATTTGTTATGCTTGTGTTGCCAGGACAACTAGAAAAAGGAATCTAGAATATTGAAATTAAACAATAAGTCTATTGGAACACAGTTTGATGATTATAATTTGCGATCTTTTTTCATGGTAGGCAAAGCATCGGCGTCTTATAAAGTGACGCAACCCATCTTTTATAAAGATACATTAAACGTACACCTTTCAAAGTTTATTTCTAAACCGCCTATCCACACACAGATAACATAATATTTTAACAGTGATGGGATGCTCCCAAAAACCACAATTAGGTCACTAAACCAGAAAGCATATTTACAAATCCCCGGACACGAACCCACGACCGCACCGGTCAACCGCACTTATTAATTAACTAAATACGTGTTAAATCTCGTAATAACCTGCGGTTGTTACAACCCTTAGTGTTGTCTCGTTCTTATTTACGGAGATATGTAGGTGCGTCTCTTTCTAATTCATAGAGCGGTCAGTGTAGTTGTTTTGAACGAGTTTTCTTCCACTAAGTGTTAGACTTGTTTCACGGGATGATGGTAGCATGTTGTTGATTTCAATAAAGTATTAAACAAAGCTTTGTTTTTAAAGATTTTCCCCTAGTTCAGGTTACACACGTCTTCGATTTAGAGTTTCTGATAGAGAAGGCTGCAACGGCGCTACCTTAACAAATAGCTACCAAACAAACGCTGCTTACTTTTTCATGAAGGTTAAAGTTTCTATTACATTGTTCCAGAAAACTATCTTACTTGAAATGACCGTCCCTGACTCTACCTCGACGTGCACACCACAAAAAATACAAAAGTGATCCTTCACAAATTGTTGCTCAATAACCGACAAAAATGTTCATCGTTTAACATTATGACTATTATTAAACGAATCCACTGATCAGGGCATTTAAAGAAATGAAACGTCGATTCTGAACCGCTATTATATCGATACACATCGATTTATTGATCGAATATCGACTGTCCTCGACAAATGGTCGTACCAAATTACTGGCCATTATTTCGAATTAGAATCGATAGAATCGGGACCCCAATTATATCACTTATGTGTTTAAAGGAGGTTGGATTAAAGGCAATCATAACCGCAAAAACTTTAGGGACGCACTCTCTCATATAAAAAATCCAATTTCAGGTGTTTAACTGTTTGTTTTGATTTTATAGTAGTGGATTAAACTTTATAGAAGGAAAAACAGATGAAGGTAGTATAAATTAATTTGAAATCGTTCGAATTTTTTAATCATAACAAAGGAGGCAACATTCGCAAGTTTCGAGATAATGGAACAGGCATAATAACCGTTGAGTTTTATTGCGGACAGATTACAAAATGACCAAACGGGCCGGGCATAAATGATTGGCCGTAAAGTTAAAGGAGCGAGTGCCAACACTGACATTGTATTCTTCCCTGACGCTTACATAATACATTGAGTAGGTACTCATTATTGAACAATTTTAAATATACCAATTTATTCAGATACTCAAAAATCTTTTGACAGCACATTTATTAAGGCAATCGTCAATTTCACATTCTTACGCACACACATTTAGCAGACTCCGAAATCGTCCAAAAGGAATGTTATTGAGCTTGCGTTTACAAGATACATTTAAATAAACCGTCATGTAATTAAAATCAACTATCAATATCCTTAAATACCTATAAAATGTAACAAAAACTTTAAATACCAGCTCTTGAAACATGTATTTTGAAATGTTATTTACCGATAACATTCAACGATTGGCACAACGCACAACATGTGGTGAATGCCACGTATAACCTATATTTTGGCTAAATAAATATACCCTGCGAAAGAATATGTGATAATATTCCTTCGGTCACACAAATATGACAAGCTATTGATATTAATTTAACAGATACGTTAGGCTGGGAACACACCCTATTCCGCACACAAGACTACATGGAGCAGGCACTTTGTACACAGTTGTAACTAAAATAAAAGGAACGCTTTATTAAAGTTTTGTTGCTGTCGTAAAATAGCATTCTATCGTAAACGTAGCCTCCTAGACTTTATAACTCGGTGGTTTTAACTGGAAACCTTAACATTACCGTAATGGCCTGTAAATCATGTGAAAGGAATAAATTATTGGATGCATTAAGTCGCAGAGAGTAAATACGAGGGTTATAAATGTAATACAATGTAAGATTTGTGATTCTTCTTCGATAAACGTAAATAAAATCTCGGCTTCATAAGACGTAGATTAAGATAAAGCACAATGAGTTAAACCAAACGAAAAAAACGCCAATGAATCAACATAACGACAAACTCCGAGCTGCAGAGTAGCAAACTGTTATGGAATACAACAAATCTTGGAACCGTCGGCAAAACGAAGAAACTCGTAAATGATACGAAAGAGGGCGAATTAAAAGCAAATTACAGTCAGCCGGCAATCGTAGCGTTTACAATAAATACATAATTGTACGGTCAGTATACCAATGGCATATGCGATTGGCCAAAATAACGGACCGCGCGTTTGCACGATAAATCGCTCGAGTTGACGCTTCCACTGGCTGCAAGTGAAACAAAGTTTTAAATTGAAACACTTGCTTCCTTTGCTGATACACTGTCTGTCAAATTCTTATCGGTTTACTAGGCAATAAATTAATTGTACTGGCAACACCTTGGTATAATTTCTGAAATAGCAATCGTAATTGCACTTGCGACTTTGACAGATCTTATAATTAGCACGTGCATTACAAGGAACACTCAAAAGCTTGGTTTTTGCTTCGTTAGCGCAAGTTGCTCGTCAGTGAATGATCGCAGTTTGTATTATTAGCACTCATAAAACGGATGCTTATTATTTACAGCATGAGTATAAAACTATCAAAGATTTCCCCGATAACCGACACATAACGTTGATAAATAGACACATTAAACTGTGTGAAAATGCAAGGGATGTAACATGATAAAGATTGATATTTGTAAAATTATTATTATGAAGTTTCTATAGATTTTAGATTCCTAGTTCCCAGTCTTAGCAACTGCAGCTTTTGATATGAATTAACAATATTAAACCAAGTTATTAATTGGCAGTACACATATTTGTATTCAAACCACGTTAAATGTCTAGACCCTACAAAAGAACTTTCATACCTTCACTGACATTTGGATTACCCAGTAATACCCACTAATGAAAGAACGTTTACGATTGTAACACAAAGTGATTGACGCGTCTGGCCGGACACTTCTATACACAAGTCTTACAACTTGTTTATCAGTGGAAGTACAATCGTCTACACAAGTCACGCGCCAAGTACAATCAATAACAGTAATACACCATTGCCGACAAAATGCGAACGGTCAATATCGTGAGTCAACAAGACCGACCGATAGACTGGGTTGCCAGGTGCCAGCGTTGAAAAATGGCAAGTTATTTATTGCTCTATGTTAATTTAATATGAAGGCTTGTCACAATTTTTCTAATGTAATAAAAGTGATGCTTTTGTAACGACATTAGTATAGTGCACTATTTTTATTATATTTATGGACCATAAATAATTGGGACATTAAAATAGTGTTATTAAATACACATAAGTACTTTGTATTCGAGTAATAATTCCGAAGTAATAAGTTATTTCATATAAGCTTATAATGAGACAGACTCCCCTACATTGGCAACACCGACCGACTTATGTCTTGCCATAAACTCTTTCATTTGGCTCGGACGAGCCTTATGAACAATAAAACGTTGAGGGCTGGAGATTTGGACTGTAATAAAATATTTGCCCTAGCACACGCTAATCCGCGTCCCTTACTTACGAACGCAATTTGAGAAGTTATAGTCCGTCTGCAAAGACGTTCATCCTTTAGAAATATTAGACGTAGTTACGTATAGCCAAGTATTGCTTTGTGATTTAGCTATGTTTGATGTTTTTAGATGCGTGCTTCGAGAGTCGAGACTAGAATTCATGTTATTCGCAATTAGTTCAGAAAAAATTCCTACAATGTTTTTAGAATAAATATGTAACAAAATATGTTGAAATGCTAATTAACTTTGCTGTCATAAAATTAAAGTTGTAAATGTATAAACAGATGATGATGAGAAAAAAGTACAATCACATTTACATCTTTTATTGCTTTCAACTTACATATAATTATGATTTGTAATGTATTTTTGTGGTGTTTAATAAAGTGTATATTAATTGTACTTAAATAAATAAACAGAGAATTTTAATTGAATAATACGCAACAATAAAATCAATGTACCTTCACTACAGTAACCCCGCTGTACGTTCATATATAAATAGCAATAAAAACAAAATTCAGCGGTTCACACCATACGAACACATTAATCAAGTTCCCGGGAAACCGGGAAAATCTTTATGCGTTACCAGCCAATAGGATGGGAGTTTAGCGGCGATTCCGGACTATTTCAACGATCCAAATAAAAGTTCCTCCCCCGATGTGAAAGAGGGTCAGGCTTAATTACTCGTAAATTGACCGGGATACAGTTTTATCCGAGATAAATGCACGCGCGGATAACGATGTGTCATACGTGTTATTATGTTTGGAATTAGAAATAGAAATAGGCTGTTATGAATACTAATACCAAATTATTTATTTTTTGTTGTTTTTTTCACATTTTCGTGTTGTAGGTACATTTAACTGTACATGTATCAGTAGTAACAATTAGACATTGACAGCGCCTTTATGTAGTAACAGTAAGGGAGATTTTTATAGTGCAAGTGTTTTCATTGATATGACTGTGTAACAAATTCAAAGCAAACAATTTCTTATGTAGATAACACATCAGAATTAAAAACAAAGGTATATGAATATATAGATATACTATTTCAATTTGATGGTTTTCGTAATGAGCTGCTTAACGTATGAAATTATAAAGTTTTTGATGGATTTAGGTAATAGAAATAACATCCTGAATATAATGCCAATTTAATTAGAATAATCTAACAACGTGCTCTCAAGTCCTTAAAGTCTTTTGCCAGCGGGATTATTTATTCAACCTGCTCGTACCTTTTTAATTAATTCTAATAGCTGGGTAAGTATTAGGAGCTATTCTTTAAAAAGTATGAGTTAGGAATGAACTATTTGTAACTCAAATAAAATTACAAGGACTACAAATACTACAATATAACCGTATGTGAATGTGATTTGTTAAAAACGTTACAAAAAGGATCAACTCATCCGTGAATATTAACAAAAGGAGCTACACCATTGTTACATAATAAGTAGCAAAGATACTGAAATATCCATCCATATTTTTATTAATAACACACAAAAGAGAGATTATCTGTCAGTGGTTTTGGTAGCAGCTGTTATTACCAAAGTACGTTTCGCTTTTGAAGTTATAGTGATACTATTAAAAATGAAATTTGAATAGGTATAATATGCAAAAAGTAGCCATAGTTATAACTAGCAATATATTACACACTGACATGCTTGGGTAAAGCTCTAATTAACAGTGTAATAATAAACTACACATACGAATGCGCAAACCCATAATTAAAATATTTATTGCATAACAAAAAAATACGGATTTGAAGTTAAATTCATGTAAACTGTCACACTAAAGCTTAATAATTTAAACTTTACGTTATTAATAAAAACACTTCTTGATAGTTGGTAATAATCACAATTAACAGGTGCACTCGCGCATTCGCTCTAATTTGTTAAATATCAGAAATTGCCACGAGCTGTCGCCACTAAGAAAAAACTGGCAACACGTCAACTCTGCAGTTCCATTTTCAAACAAGGTAGGCACTCAATAAAAAAAAAAATAATTGTCAAATTAATCTTTGTCGTGTATGACACTCGGCCTCTTCGCAGTTAATAGGTGTTATTACGTGTCGTCAATTTAATAACAAACGGACCTGAGTTACGGAAGAGAGCAACATGTAATTTTGAATCGAGTCGATTGATCGACAATGCGCTCGAATACGAAAGTCGATCGTGCTCCAGGCGAAACCGTACCTATAGACTTGTTGATAAGTGGTTATAAATCAATCGTATTAACATAATAATTATCGATGTGATTGGTCGAGCATCGACTCGTGACCAAGGACGTTTCTACTAAAATATTCAAAGAACTAATCGAAAATACGGATTTTTATGTTTATTTATCTAACAACTTTAACGATACCAGAAAGTGCATCCAAACACACTAATTTTGGTGTTTTATTTTTAATCTTTACGAGACGCAAGCGATCATTTTATTAATTAAACAGAAAACCATATAATATAAGGACTTCAACAAACAACGGAATATGTTAAGAATGCGGCGAGCAGACACTTACAAAACACCGGTATTGCTAATTAAAAGAAATTCCTTCGCTATGCTTTTCCTCGGACAAAAACATGAATCCGCCACGACGACTCCAAGGTGTGAGCAATGTCATAAGTGGCTAGTAGAACGACATTTTAATTGTAAGCGCCGCCGCTCCACACGACACAAAACGATGGGAATTAAACACTGCGTACAACGGAATTACGGAACGCATGTATGGAAATTATCTCGCGACGTAAACATTTCTTGTAACGCACTCACAAGAAACCTCTATTACTATGATGGCGGACGAAAAACCATACGTTAGTTAATGTTATTATGGCTGTACATAATATGGTCAATTACATCAGTGTAAGATAAGCTCTTATAAGAGCAGTCAGCAGTATTAAGATGTGTGCGTTAGATGCGGTCAATAACACCGCTAATATTATTATGGAATCATATTACTGGTGTATAGCCCGCTCGTGGCAATTTTTTGCAATAATTATTAACTGGAGTAACAAACAAAGAATCATAAACTAGTTCCAAGACGTTTGCTAAGGAGTAAGGACTGTTTTATAATTCTTAGGCTAGAGGTAACCCTAAGGAGCATTACTCTGTGACAGTCCCTAAGGCTAATGACTAAAACTTTTTACAAAAAAAAAAAAACAACCAACTTCCAAAAAAACACAAAAAAGTGAAAAATAACTTTTTTTTATTTTTCACTTTTTAGGTGTGGTTTTTTTTGTAAAAAGTTTTTATTTTTCGCTTTTTAGGTACCTACCCCACACAAATTCGAATACCACTACCAGCTATGTAAATAACAGTGACGGAGTCAAATAAAATATCGTCTACATAGACTAAGTGGGAAAAATACGTAATTTTTGAAGCTAACTCAAAAACTACGCAAGCAAAGTTAATAAAATTTATATGGAACCACCTCTGAAGTATGACCTACCAAACAAAAAAATAATCATCAAAATCGATTCATAATGAGAACCTCCTCCTTTTTGAAAAAGTCGGTTAAAAAGTGATGGGCCACCTGTTATTAGTTCATCTATGGCACATTCAGTTCATCTATCGGTCCCTTTTCCCATTTGAAGATAACATAGCTAGTAATACACAGTGAGGCAGGGAATTCGCATAATTCCACGCGCGAATCCAATGTTTGGAATTCTAAATATCGGCAGTGACACACAGTGCAAAGAACCGGGATACCTGCGTACCTATTGTGAATTTTACTTTATGCATATTTGCTTTAACCGTTTCGTAGTGGTTTATTTGGAACGCATAGAATGGTACCTACTGTTTGTGTTATGATCCGACCTACTTTTGTACTTATAAGTCCGTAGCAATATTATAAAGTTCTGAAGGAAATGAATGTATGTAAGAAGGAAATTCCGGCGTTAATCACCATAGTTTATACACCTTGTACGCTAGATAAAAAGGCGTTCTTCAATTTTACAATTGCATATTTATAGCGAGATGTTATTTAAGTAAATAAAAGGACATAATTTAATTTATAAAGATACAATTATTTTACAATATTTAACACATTAGTTAGTTAGTAGGGGTTGGTCCGTGGATGGGTGACCATCTTTACATATCGAGACTCCTCCGTGCTTCAGAAAGCACGTTAAGCCGTTGGTCCCGGCTGTCATTCGTGGATCTTTGACAGTCGTTACGGGTCGTCAGAAGCCCGAAAATCTGACAACCAGTCTTACCAAAGGGTATCGTATTACCCAGTTCCTGGGTTGTGCAGGTCAGATAGGCAGTCGCTCCGTGTAAAATATTGGTATTCAGCTGCATCCGGTTAGACTGGAAGCCGACCCCAACATAGATGGGAAAAGGCTAGGCAGATGATGAATACAATAAATTACTACTATTACTACTAAATAAAATAACTAAGTATATTGTTTTAATTGCGTTGCAGATACAGTAAAATTAACCGACAGAATTGTAGGTTGATGTATTTTGACAAATCGCAGGACTTTTCGGCGCGCACGCATTTTGTCAAATCGATGTTTATTGCGAAATATACTGATAATTGAAAGTCAATAATTGATTTAATCGGCCATGTTGATTGGTGACCGTAATCAGCAACTGCCGGCGCAGACGCACGTGCCTAAGCGCAGGTGGACTCAAACGACCTCACTTTTCACACTCATTTACATACAGGGTTGCAACAAGTGAAGCCCCCATTGAACAAACGGCGCAATAACGACTGTTTTAATTAAAATGTTAATTGCTTAATTTTTATTGAAATATTCTGTAACGAAGATTAATGTAATGGAGTTATTTATTGATGCGCTTGCATTTCGTAGTTCATTTTTGTTGGGTGAGCTTTGATGTGTATTGCTCTATTCTCTTTCAACAGCTTATGAGCATATAGTAAGACATCAATGGATACCAAAGACTACTTAGCCTCGGACTTGTGCATGTGAGCAACTCCGGCTAACTTACTAAGAAAATAAGCGAACTTCTGTAGTTCCTGCATTCGAATAATTACCGAATTATTTTCAATTAAGTAAATAATGTAACATACATTGCTGTGTGGTAGGTAATAGTTATTGCAGACTCGATTATCTACATACTTACTTTGAAATAAAAATACCGTCGAGGCGATCTACGAGACCGTTGTAAGAACTTATCTATGGACTTATTATGCAAAAGTGGTTCAACTATGCAAAACTATTTTTAGTCACAGAAGTAGTAAAAACTTCGATACTTGGCACCATGATGTACAGGCCACAACTGTGTTCATAATTAAAGGAAATTGCGATGACAAGAAGTTTTTTTTCTATTTTTTTTGTCCGTAGATTACAGTTATTTGAGGCGTCATTTATAATGACGGCGTAAGTGCATAAACTTTATGTTGCTCTACATGCGGTTCATTTGAATTAAATGTCTTGTTATAAATGCATATTCGTAATGTAAATTCTCACTGTTACAATGATATTTGAATAACTCGATGGCTACTTAGTATACGCACTTGTCGTAAGCAGCTAACACTTCTCGACCGTCTCGCGTCGCTTCAGCGTTTAATTATTGTTGCCACCACGTTTATTATTACGATTTCCTTATACGGGGCAACGGCAATTTGTTTGATTACTTCCAATTGCCAGTTGATGTTTTAACCATTAAAAATTGTAAACGCAGCCGTGGATAGCAAGAAATTGCTATGATTGCGGACTCTGCCAGTGTTTATCGTACTTTCTTGCCGGCGTTCCATACGGAAATGGAAAAAATGAGCTTTCGATTCAGTGATTGTGGAGCATTTGTGCTTTTTGCGATCCGATAAATGTGCAATAACGTTCTGCGAGGTAAAAAACGCGACTTAGATAATCATCGTCTGTTAGTGTGTAAGTTTTTACAAATGGACGCTGCAGAAGCGTTAGAAAATAAAACAAGGCGATTATAAGTTGCTGTCAGTAGTGTCAGTACCTCTTTAATTAAATTCATATTCCACTATAAATTCATTAAAGGAAAATTATCCAATGATTTCAAACAATTAACTTTGCTTATTAGCATAAGATAGTTGTAAATTGCAAAGAAAGTGGGAAAAACTAGTGAATCGGGTGCTGTATGGATTCGACCGATATTGAAACTGCAAAAACGAAGTTACCTACGTGTTGTAAGAAAACTATCATTACCTACTTACTTACAAAGTTAGAACCTTGCAACACAAAACATCTATAAGGAAGATGTCAAACCCTTTCAGATCTAAACATTACCAATCCTAACAACGAGCTATATTAAATGTAATTACCGACATCCATCTATCATTATTATAATAATGATCTTAACACGAACACTAGTTACAATGCAACAAACAAAGGCGATAACATACAAGAGATTCGTAAATTGACTGATCCCTTCTTCCCTTAACATAAACAGGCAAATCCTTACTTAATTTCAGTCGCAGAATTCAATCAGAACGTAAAGCTTTGTGCCCCAGCGAGTAATGTTATAATGCCTTACATTATCCCCCCGGTGTATCCGACTCGCGGCGACACCGTGCCGAACCTTTAATTATTATCAACACATCATTTTCATGGCACTTTCTAAAATATTAGGGCTGCCACTACCACTTTGTTCATTCACCTCAATTATTTTCCTATTGCTTAAATCAATACCAAGTATCTTTACTATCGCAACATTAATAACCCTAAATCCTTACGCTACGATAATTTTTCTGATCTCCAGACCATGTCGAACTGATAAAGTTTTGTAATAATTTGCACGTCCAAGAGCTAAATTATGACTTGTAAATATAGTATTAAGGATGAACTGAAATCTAATGGCTATTTAAAAATAAATTAATTGAGACCTTTATCGCAAATCAGAGTCGTAACGCGGAATGAACAACCGTTTAGATTTAACGCCTCAAGATAAACATCGGTGGGTAACCCTTTCAACAAGCACGTGGGCCGACACATCCCTTTCGCGCATTTCATATTCCTATTTCCATTCCGTTCAACCTTCGCAGGAGGATTATATTCTGCCTCCGATGTTTTCGTATCCTATTATTTCACGGGGTGAAAATGGGCCACCCGCCTCCTCGCTCACTCACTCAGACAGTGACACCCCTCAGATACATGTGTGACGTGTATATATTAAGAGGCACCTGTGTGAGTGCACCTTCCCAGGACTGTTTGTGTGTGTGTGCGTTTGTTTCATCAACTGTAAACCACTGTCAACGACTCGTCAAAATAATATTGGCTTAACGCTGGAGCCCGTACACAGATATGGTACATGGAAACTTGATACACGCACGAATTTAATTAGAATGGCTTTAATATTATGGGTGATGGAGAATTACGTAACAATATTATAATTTGTATGAAAGACAGACTTTGTTTTATTTTTCTAAGAGACTTTTAGAAGAGACTTTTAATTTAGATTTGTTTTAAGTGGGATAGAACTGGTTGCATGTCTAGTATCGTCGATGAATCCAACTTGAGAAACATACATTCCCACGAATGAGCTTAAACTTTTGAATTAATTTGAAACAATCCAATAATCCCAAAGTATCAACATCAGTTAAGATTCTCGTAAACTCCTCGAAGTATACACATGTAGATATAAGTATCGTGAGCTTCGAATTTCGAATCAAACCCCTTGCGAGACCCATCCATCTTCCCACTAATTGTAAAATAATTAAAACTAACTAAGCATAGATGAGATACAAAACACAATAACAAGAAATGATACGAGAATACGAGCGAACGAGGGTCGCGTGTTCAACAAAAAATGTGACTTGTTTATGGAATGGAAATGCAAAAAGCGCAAAACAAAGCAATGCTTATTTCAGCCATGAGAGTGTTTCGAATTGCAAATTTCGGGAAAAAAGCGAACAAACTACACTCAAAGTCAAATGCGGCAGTGCGCGATAAGCAAGTGCCGCTTATGCAAGATCACGAATGTAATTGCTCCCTTGTCTGGCACGACACTTCATGCTGAAGCGAGACAAAATGCGCATAATGCACATGACAAAAAGAGATGGAAAGTGGCAGTATCAACAAAGCCGTAAGCGACAAAAATGATTGATTGCTAGCCTTCTTGCGCTGAGCTCTATTTAATCACTTTATTCCCTTTTCTCCGTTTGTGTTGGTATAATTTTGTATTTGTGTAATTTGTATACGAAATGAGGAGGCATACCTCCCGAGAAGACGGGGATTCATATCCGGCGCCTATCCGGAGCTTACACAAACCCGATTTTGATGTTATCACATGTCATGGTACCGTTTGTTTTGATTTATATTACAAAGCCAGATTAAGTTGAGATTAATCTTTGGGTTAATAACTTTGTGTTTAATTCGCATTTTAAGGCATCATTGGGAATACACAGACACATTTGTTATGATGGGAATTTAGTCGAGTTGTTTTCATACCGTATCGTAATCTTGATGACATCATATCCTGTATTAGTTGTGCTCCCTCAGAAGTGTCCTACATTTTAGGACAAATGTTATACAATGTTATCTAGCAAGCCTATCCTATAGTTAAAGCTTCATGAATAGCTCTTAATTACGACTAGATTATTAGACAATATTTATTCAATTAACTTTAATCTGACTTATCTAACTCTCTTAAAACAAATACCTAATTGAGATTGCACTGAATGAAACTCTACCTATGTTTATTTGATCGGTGAAACTCAGTCTTTTGAATACTCGTCTGCTCAGTTCCAAAAGGCTCCATAAAACCCCATTGGTTTTTTGTAAACGAACCTTAAATTACTTAATAAATACATACCTAACGACGCTTGATAAACCATTTTTTTTTTCACGTTTCGTAATTTTACGCAACGTTTATAAAAAAACCCAATCTTATTAAGCAGTACTTACCACTCATGTGTCCGTTTTCATAAGGCGAGTACTCCCCGTTCTCGAGGCGGTGCTTCTTGAAGGGGTGACCCGGGAACTGCGTGGCTGCGAGTGACAGTCCTACTCCTGACGCACGCTTCGGTGGTCGGCCCGGTCTGGAGCTGCGGACATAGTAGCACGTTACTGCCGTTTAAGATGCTACACTTTACCTATGAAGGATTGCATTGGAGAGAGACATAGAAATATTGCAAAAGTGGTTCTGAAAGGCTGTCAATTTTTTCTGGAATCAGAACTGCGAACTTGGGATTTGACAATATATTACAGATCAGACCTTCAGAAACCAGGGGGTTAAATCAGCCTATCACAGTTTACAGCAAAGGAAAAGTCGTGGAACTAACATTGCTGACATCATGATAGAAAGTTAGTACTACTTCAGGTATTTTTTCAATTAACCTGTTGGAGCAGCTTCGATACGTGTCCCTCCTAAAAATATTGGCTGTCAAAGCAAAGTCGTACCACTCTCGTAGCGTTGGCTACGCGGTCTTTCCCCGGACCCGCTTTCAGGGCAACTTCAAAAAATTATAAGGCATTATCTCCTCAAAGAAATTAACAAATATGAACTGCGATAAACTGAGTTAATAAATAATTAATTCACCGTTAATTGTATAATAGTTGCGTATGTACAGTTTCGATCTACAAAACGAATAAGTCAAGTTTGTCCAGTGTAGCAACACAAATCATACATTCTATTACTGCAATAAAAGTCACAGACGTGAGGAAAATTAAAACGCTAATTGATAAAAAAAGCTCCAATAAAAAGCGTGCATAAAAATCAAGTAAGAAATCGATCAATCCGCTTTTACACATGAGTCATTCATTATCATTCAGTACTCATAGTAAATTCTCATAACTGCAACAAAAGAACAATAACTGAAACAGTCATTAATTAAATTCTATTAAAAGTGAGCAACGGGAGCTTCTCATGCGGTATCTGTACACTTATCAGATAAATCAACTTCTCTGAGGGAGGGAGGGTACAGATTTATTTTTATTTATTTCACTCCCCTAAGATTTAATACCGCAACACGTCGGCCGCAGTTTCCACAATTTCACGCTTATTGTTTTCCCATCCGTGATTTATGTTCACGTAATAGACAACAGTATTTCTTGGGCGCAATAAAGTTTGTCACCTAAATCTTTGCCCTTAAGCCTATTGCGTACTTGTGGACCTAAAACTTTGTTTACCTTTATTGGAGTTACTTTTAGTTTACGGTGACGATATAAAGGTTGTGTTACTGAGTCATTCTGAATTGTGCCAATGTGTTCTAAGTTCTACTGTGTTGGGATGAACATAGTGATGGATTGGACTGACATATCTAGCGGTTATTAAAAATCTTAGTGCCATTAGGCAATGGTGGAGAGCAGGGTGAGCAGTGGTGGTCCAGTGGTATCGGCCCCGACTTACGTACCCAGGTAGGCACTTTACTTTGTTTTTCACCACTGCTCTCAAAACGGTGAAGGAAATATCGTGAGGATTATTACTTTGTCATAGAACCAATGAGATCCACCAACCCGCACAGGGCCTGTGTCCCAGCCCAGCAGAGGGAACATTATAGGCTTATGCCATAAGGAAATAATTGAAACTAATGTAAACTATTGTAAACTATCCGGTAACGAAATCTTATAAATCACGTCATGCTGCTAGTTAAGCCTTGAAAGTTAGAATGGAAACAAAATCTAGGTGACGAAAATCTAGAATTAATCAAAATCTGCATTTGATTAGTCAGACTAAATATAACTCTACCTACTAAGATAAAAGGTGGAGTAAAGAACACAAGAAGTCACAGAATATTCGATATACTTGAAGCTATACCTTCGCGTCAAAGGAACTGGATCATTGCTGATAAACCAACAACAGGTTTACAAGAAAAGTGGACCCTGATCTCCTAACAATAAGGGTGATAAAAGACGAAGATTTTGGACATTATTAGACCTGTTTAAGAATCAACCTGAGTTCCCCCCAATTTGCTACTTCATAAAGAAAGATAAAATAAGAATATGTACAAAGAACCGTAGTCTAGAAGAATTCCTAAAACGAAGACTTTTTATTATAATATTATTATTTATATTATATATTAACATTTATTCACATTACAATCTAGCCTATTAGAAAATGATAACTTAAGGTAATTTAAATATAACTTAAACTGCTAAGTAACTATAAAATTAAGAAATCGTCCAATAACGTCTTTCTTATTCACTATAAGTTAAGGGGAAGACACCTGATTCACGTGTTCTTTATCCCCCCAATTGGCTACTTCATAAAGAGAAAATACGTATATGTAGGTACAAAGAACCGCAGTTCATAAGAATTCCTAAAACGAAGTGAAATAGAAAAGATACAATTGGAAACTGGTAAGCAACCCCTGGTGATGCTACGAATTAGATAATCCTACATACCCGTTCTGTACATTCTTAAAACCTATGACAGTTAAGCCTAAACTAAACCTACTCAATTCCACGGGTAAACAACACGCGTTCTAAGATACCTAATAGAGAAAATGGTATGAAAACCAATGTGCACCATAAGTTAGTAGGTCCTACTTAAAACAAATAGACCTGTCATACAACAATTTTAATTGCCAGGAAAACCATTAGAAATAAATATATGGACAGTAGCCAGTGAGTCGCAAGTCCGAACTAATTGGCGGCGCGAAGTAAGATCAATTACACTGGTACCAGCTAATCCGCACTACATTACAACTAGGTACCACATCAGAGGCGTCGGCCAAGTTCGGCAATTATCGGGGGAGCGATGCTGTTATCATAGTATCGGCTTACGCAGAAACTGAGTCTCGCCTATTTATTTTTATGTCAGCAACCGTCATTATGAGACACTCCATTAGCTTGGATTGCGGCGACACTCGTTTTCGGTTACGCTTTGGGGTGCGATTGTACGGTGCGACAGTTTTTTCTTCGTTGCCGCGCTCAGATAAAGGGTTTGTTATTTTGATTACCAATTTTATTTACGGACAACGGTAATACAGAAAAAAATTAATAGCTTTAGTTTTTCTGTCATCTCCGAAACATTTGGCCATCGTCGCGGAACAATTATAAAGTATACTATAAATAGTCTGAATGAACTTCAAAGGCCGCACATAAAAATTGATTTTATTTTGGGTGCAGTCGAGTACAGTTGGGAGCAAAAAAGCTAAACACAATCGCGCCCGCGACGAAGTCGAATATTGAAAGTGTCGAGGGACAGAGATAAGGAGAGCACGTGCCGCTCCCATGCCGCCACTTAGGCCATACCCGTAATCTGAATACCGCAAAGCTCACTGCGATAAACTGCCATTAAAAAGCGTTCGATTTATTACCGAACGATTTCCGAACGATTTATACGGGTGTGCGAAGTCGAGAGAGTATCATAAACCAGAGGGTCCTAGAGGGTAGAAACTTACTCAATACTTAGTATCTACGAAAAGTAATGGAATAATGAGATAATTTTCTATAGATAATCTAGTTTAATGGCGATATAAGATGGAACTAAGCTACAAGCCAAGCTTTGGAACATAAGAAAGCGCAGAAATAATAAGTGTAAGTGCAAATTAAAATATACGATCAATATAGAAATTGGGTTTTGCCTATTGCGTTACCTTCTAAATACATAGTATTATTATTCTAACAAGTTTCCTATATTATTCAAACAATCAGTATAATATATTCAATACATACAATTTCATTTGCCAATCCAATACAATTTCCCGAAATATTTATAAAATCAAACATGTTACGATTCTGCACATCGACTCTTTCCTCCGCCCAACCCTAGTGAAACTAACACCACGTATAGTTTTGCTTTTTGTATATTTGCTTGGCAATATTCATCACTCACCGCCCGTGTCACTGATCAAATAGCACCCACAAAGGAGTCCCCAGATATTTCTGACAGATATACCCTTGATAGATAGTTTCACAAACATTACGAAACAAATCCTGATCGACGGATTCTATAGAGAAAGATTGAAAATCTGTGGTATATTACAAAGAAGTTAGATAAGAATACGTGACTTTAACATTAAACGATTCAGCGTCAAAAATCGTTCCGAGTAACTCCTTTCAATCTTCCCGACTCCATAAAAAACTAGGATCTTAAACATATGAAGCTACTAAGTACACAAACAGTATCAACGCCATCGGCACACTATGAATAGACTCGGCACTCCCTGTTATTATATTTGTATTACTATTCTCAACTCTTAGTGGACGTGTTCACACTCACTAATAATTACTGACACTAAATCATAACATTCACGTGGCGTAAACATCCTTCCTACCTTTAAAAAAAGTGAAAAGACCAAAAACAGCTCGCTGACAGCATATTGTAAGCTAATAGTCATAATCTGTATATATTCTATGTTTTTGTTACTGAAGCGCCCGATTATTTACACGTTACAGCACTACAACCCGTATGGGAATGTTTACATATTAAATTAAAACTCTTTTTAAGTTTTGTTGGTCCAAATATATCCTTCTTTCGGTGGGTCTGTCATGACAAGACATTATACCTTAACTCTATTAACTTAAGTCATATTTTCATACGATACCTTTGAAGATACTTAACGCTTCTGATACAATACCAACGTTGTTTTATTTGCATCGACTTTGTCGTTTTAGCGCTATCGGATTATTGGCCTTATAATAAGATTGGAACTTAGCTTCATTTATCGTAAGTACCTATATTTGTTTCAATTACGTTCATTACTTGAGTTTCGGTCAAATATACCAAGTGCTGGCATTTTTATACAAAAATCTCATTTAATAATAGCACTATAAGCTAAATCAAACTCTACTCTTATTACTTCGATTTTGTTAGGAACTAGATTTGTTAGATGTGTTTTTAAATTATTAATCATGAATTGGCTTGAGGCTATATAAACGAATCCATTTTAATCACCTATCTATCAAAAGCCTAACCGCTACTGAATAATATTTGAACGCACAAATTACTTTATACCCATTTGATGTATTATTTCCTTTTCAAGTTAGTGTCTCGGAAACACCATATCTGGGTATTACACCAAACAATGAGGCTCTGTCTTAAAAATGGCCCAAGAATCGGTAGACAACGTAAAACAAACGTACGTAATCTTATCTAGTGTAAACTCAAACGCAGTAGCAGTTTGTCTTGGGTTCAGTGCAAACATGATAAATGATTTCGGTTCTAAAAATCGTTGCTCTATTTTTTTCTAAACGAGTTCCGGTCGGAGCGAGATGTAATCTCTCCTTGAATAGAAACACCTATTCACCTTGAGAAGTACCTGAGGAAGAAGAGAGGTCCGAATTATTGATTACGTCTGGTAACTAATTTATTTCGACTACATTACAGATATTCTAAAAACAACGAAAGGAGAAACTATAAAATTCGATAATTTTGTCCAGATGACGATAAAGTTTCATCATTAAAACCAATGTTTTAATAAAACCAAAGTAAAAAATGTAATTGAAGCCAAAAATTAGAGGGTACTAAGACAGTAACAATAAAAAGTGAAAGCAAAGCCACGTTTAATTGTGTCGTAAAAATAAAAATTAAATAAAAAATGCTTTGGGGTGGAAAAGTTTTGCGACCGTAATTCTGCTCTACAATTATATCATGTTCTGTTGCAGCAAGATGTTCTCCTAATGTTACCTGTCCCAAGGGCGAGGGATGCTTTTTAATTTATTAAAACTTAGTTTTTTATTTCTTGGAAGTAACATAATACATTTTAACATAAAGTATACCTAAGCATTTTTTCATCAGCGCATCGAACTGGAAATATGTGTTAATTTATAGTAAACCATTACAAAGCGATATTTAAATTGAATTATACACTATATGAATTCTAAGTTATTAAGTATACAAAAGAAAAACAAACCCAGAAATTTTAATTAACATTGTTGCAAATGTTGTAGCTAAACGCACTAGCCTTTAAGATCAAACTTTGTATATTTTGCATTTCAAATACAATTATTGCTAAATAATGGCGAAACAATTGAAGATTTCATCTTCATATTCTCTAAGAATATGATATTTAAATCATTTGCTGAGGGGATTAACCTCTTTGATTCTATAAAGTTACAGCTCAGTTTAATAACACTGTTCTATCTGACAGTACAATCATAAGTTAATGTAGCAAGTCACCGCAACAGTCAGGTAGCTGCTACGTTTCAATTTCTTCGAGGCATTTTATTTACAAAACTAATTACGTTTGTCTGATAGGGTATTAAACAGCTCCCGGTGCTTCACTTGATTTGTTGACAGTTAATAAAGACATTCCAAACGTCTTTGAGATCTTAGTCTATTCCGTCTGTGATGTGATCGCTCCCTGATGAAGTTATTATCGCTTCTATTATTTGTTTCTTTTTTCGCATTCGACTGTAGCATTCTGTTAATCATCTTCAATATAAAACGTCTTATTAGCGATAGAATTAGATACATAAAATATTAACTGGGTCGGACAAGTTTTTTTTATTGTTACTTTTTTTAATTTTATTACTGTTGGCACGAACATCATTGTCGGCACGCCACGTGGTCCGGATAATTGAAATGTCCAAACACTAAATTTATAGTTTGTACAACGTCACTATTTCTTTTTTATTACTCCTATCGATGTTGCTCCCATTGATCTAACGTTATTATATTGGACACAATACGTCTTCCGCAGATCCGTCGCCTTTGTGACCAGAACAGATGTTTTTTTAATTACTCTCTAATGAATTCACAACATGTTGATGTGTTTTATTAACATGTCTCGTAGAATTTGCATACATTCATATTAAGTCAGAGTCTATACTCAAAATAGAAGTACATGTATATATGTTTTAAATGAAAGTAAGTCTCGTATGAAAACTCAACAGAAATTAATATTAATCCAACTTCAGAAACAAATGTTCTGGCGGAAGAACATTAAAATCTTAAATATTAATTGTAATAAGAGCGGCGTAGTCCCCAACATCCCTTTCTGCGAATGCTGGGGCAACATAATCAGCCCCCAAGGGACAACCTCTTGTAATTAGCGGCTGTTCATTTCTTAATTTCAATATTTAATTACAAAGGAAACTCGATGACTGCTTCGAATGGAAAGAGACGTCATCTTCAGAAAGTCTTTCGAATTCGTTTTGTTTCGAATTCGCTTAGAATATCGTTTGATATGGCTTCTTTATTGTTTCTTTGGCTGGTGTATCAAAGGATGCTCAGTTTAATCATTTATCTGGACAGAGCGTTCGTCTTTGTGAAGTTTTATTCGTTGCAATTGATTTTAGTAACGACTTTGAGAAACGTGTTATTTTGATTCTAGAGATCTTATTGCTCATAAATTCTTTGTGGGTGTTATTTATATCAATGTTATAGTTTAAGTTTGGCGAGGTACATTAAGAAAATAATTGTACTGTAAATGTTTAATGAAACTTAAGTTAAGTGACAGACGAGATAGAATTAATATAACTTTATCGTGTTCGTTGAACAGCCATCTTACAATTTCCCTTTGTCGTACCCTTTTGTAAAGCATAATAGCTCCCGACATATTATCGTTTTATTTCATTTTGCAAGGCGCTATGAAATTCCCTTTTACTATTACCTGTCTAAGGATTTCATTACTGGAAAGTCTGGCTGGATGAATTTTGAATGACTTTGTACGGATTGGAAGAAGCTTTATGTGATCGAAGTATTTTATTAAAGACATTCGCAAGATCTGGATTTTCTTAGTCTAGTAGCTTTACTCAATACTCAATACTTTATTGCATTCCTTATGTAGGTATTCTTAGGTGGTAAACTTATAATTAGATCATATGGACCCTGTCGGGCACAGCAAAATAAGTGAGTTTGGAGAGAGGAAGCATTTTTTGGTAATTATATAACATTACTTATCAAACTAATTATAATAAAGATGTAGATATCTTTTTACCTTCACTGCTGGGTATAAGCTTCCTTTCGTTTCTGCCATACTTCCTGAATACCCTATGCATTTTACTTTGTGCCTTGTATTTATTTATTATTGACGTTTGCCTCAATGCTTTGTGCGTTTTCCCTCAATTTGTGGTAATTAACATTTTTGACAGGGTGCAAATCCGGTTTATAAATTTTTCTTTTTGTGGCATTTTTCATTGGGCACTTTTCAATTGATTCGGCATCAGTCGGGATGCGTGCGTTTGGCACGTTTTGTTATGAATCGTTGACGGCTGATGGTCCGGACGTGTCCATTCACGCTCACCCTGTATTGGTGGATTGTTTTGTTGCGTAAAATTATACAATTTCTGGCCGGTTGACCACGGCGTGTGGCCGGCCAACACCACTGTCACGCCCTCCGCCATTCGATTGAAAATGAAAAATCTATTATTACGACAAAAGGTAGCTACTTCTTTTATTTTTGAAATTGTTTTAAATGAAAAGGTTTATGGATTAAACTTAATAATTGTGTGGAGTGGTAAACTACAAATTATTAAAAGTTTATGTTTAAAGTTTTTATTCAAAGTTAAATGTTGGAAATACTTTATAAACACGCTATGACTAATTGATTTACGTAGTTTTTGCTGTTGGCGCCAGAAGTTGTTAATTTGGCAAAATGTTTTCTCAAATTAAACTTTTGGGTCTACATCGAATGGATCACTATTTTGTTATATTTTTTTGATATTTAATAGTTTTCTATTTATATTGACACGCTTCATCAAGAATAATCGAAAAGTTTTGCTACCGTTCCCGGCTTTTGTAGTTTTTTTCTTCCCAAACGGTCTTTTGTATCGACACAAAAAATAGTAGCGAGCTACCTGGCCATCAACAGACACAGTTAGTTGGTTCCTAAATTAATTTTGTCTAATTCTGGTGACTGATACTGTCGAGTCATATAGGCCGTATGCATGCCATCGGCGGCTTTTAGCTATACAAAGAAATTCGTTTGAAAAAGTGCTGGAGCTTGTTTTTCATCGGCCACCATTAGAGAGACACTTGAAAGATAGATGCAGTTGTATTTAAATGCGTTCGGAAAGACATAAATACACCATTGTATTTCGAAACATAAACATGTTTAGAATAAAAATATAATAGGTACATGTTTGTCGTGTAATTAAAAATAATCTTTTATGTTTCCTTTTCAAATATGATTACGACAATTTTATATGTAGTCAAGCAAATAACATGTTCAGTGCGATGTTTATGTGTTACATTATTGTGGCGTTTCTTCATCTATTCTACACATTTACGTCCGCTGTTCTTGTTATAACTTCAATTTCAATGAAAAATTAAAATAATCAAAACATACGAGCTTAGAGATTTGAAACAGAATAGAGTCCCGGACGTGTGATCGTTCAGTGTCGAACAAAAATAAACGTTATGATTTGTTAAACAGGTTATTAGAAAAACATCGGCGCTGTCGACAGGGAGTTTGGAAATAAACTATTAAAAAAACGGTCAAGTGGGAGCTGGCTTGCCCGTAGCAAGTGTTCAGTACTGAACCATGAACATGAGTTCATGACTCATTGTTTTTCTATGTTCAGCTTTTTATTATTACGGAACGTACAGATTTATCAGAAGCACACAATGCGCCAGTTACATACGAAACAGATGTGCACTTCATAACTAACTGTCTAATTGGTAAATGTAGCAGAACACAACGGTAGCTCGAGATTATTTAGTACCTATCCACCGACCACTTTGATATCATTCCACATACCTACACCGCACAAAGGAAATAGACAAATATTCAAAGATAAAAGTTTTTCGAATCTTAAAACAAAAGTGGGATTTTAAAGATAAACAGAAGTTAATCATAAATCTTGAACGTAATAGTTACATTCTGACGCAGCGTAAGTACATCTGAAAAATCTTTTGTTTGATCAGACTCAAACATCTGGATGTTGAACAGAAGTTCATAATAAAATATGATGAAAAAATATGTTAAGTCCTTTTGTATCGACCGCTTCTGTCTATTTTTGTTCGACTAGTTAACAGTCTTGATACTTTACTATGTTTTTTACTGATTAAATTGCAACACTACTTTGAATAATTTTTTTGTGGAGTATTCATTAAAAAGGATGGAGTAAAACTACTTTGTAAGAGCAATTATTCCGTTTTTCGAGACAATGCATAATAAATGAGAAGCTATTGATGTTTAATCTTTATCGTTTGATCATCGCCAATCAATGGATAAAGAAAAAAAGTTGAAAAAATTGCAGTACCTAACCACCCTTCGGCACGTAGTAATACGCTAATTGCATTTGTTATATTCTGTGCAAAAAATACAAATTAGAGACCGTGAATAATGTGGGAGTACGCGTCGGGCCAACATTTCACTAAATGCCAAACTTCTGCATTACATTGATACCGATCAAGTTACACCGATACTTTTGCACCGTGACTTTTCAACAGTTTACCATTGAGTGGTGGAATATGTTAAAAAAACTACGACTCAAAGAGATATAAAGAGCATATATCAATATTAATAAATTAAAAATTACTTATAAGAACACCATATTAATTGATATTATTCATTTATTGCGCACATTATTAAATACAACTGAACCTTCTACAAGTCAGAGGGCATTATCTTCACAATACATCAAAGATCAAACTGTGTGCCTCGAATGATCTTTAATTTATTTTCTGCGAGGTAATTCATCTAGCGTGCCCTTTAATGTGTTCTAAGCATAGAGTCATTATTGAATTAATGTTGAATGTAACCCATCCGTATCCACCAATATTAGCATTATTTAACTACGGACGTAGACAAGAGGAAACTCAATTATAATGTAACTCACAAGCTATAACCATAGACCATTATGCCAATTAACTACTGTAATGTACATATTACTCGGGCCAGACATTGTGTGTAACGTCCAAATTCACTTGTACTTGCTTGCATTTAATTTTTATGACGTTGTTTCATTGGTTATTGCTTGTAAAAATGACAAAACGTATGGGCATTGAATGTCATGTTAAACTGATTGCTATATTGGAATTAATTATTAATTGTTAATTATTAATTTGGAATTAAAGATTATTGTATCATTGCAGTTATTGTAGGTACCTGCTCTAGTTGAATCCGGAAATATAAATAAACAAAAAAATACCTCAATTCCCGAACAGAATTCATCGAAATCGTAACAATCAAATATCAAAACCGTTTGGTTTATCATCGAATTGCAGCCGAAACGTACCGCAGTGGTTCATAGTAACTCGGTGAGATTTGTTTTGATAATACATCATAAAACTATTAAATATTGGATCGCTGAGTGAGACTACCCGCTACTGTTTCCACGTTACTCTTCAAGTGATAAACGGTAGCGAGTACACGTGTTTTGTATAAAAATGTTTGACAAACTGAGAATAATATCCCATGGAATGTGAAGCGATACTAAATAACTTTCAATATGTTTACACGAGGGAGGGATAAGAATAGGTAGGTGGTACCTACATCACAAGGGTACTAGGTACCGTCGAAGTGTATAACTTGGACCATATAATACACTGATCATGGCGTAATCGGTTTGTTATTTCAGCGTTTAGACGATGTTTAAACCTTGTTTTGTTTTGTCAGAAGCATGTGGGAATCATTGTATTGTGTTCTACATCCGGGTTATGATTGGTTCTTTTAATTTTTACTTTTAGATTGATTGGTCATTTTATAGGTATTGTTTTTCATCAACTTGAGGTGGGATGGGTTTTGCTCTACATTCTATTTTCATAAAACATTGATTTTTAATCCCTAATTTTCATTTTCCATATGCAGGCCAAGCAGAGGTTTCTTAATTATTTTTACTTTTTTACACTAAGCTCTTTTTGCTTCGATTCAAAATCATGTTCTATAAAACGAATTGGATTTGAAACCTTATACGATCATTGGTGTATTGGGATACAGCCGTACATTACTTCTTCATCTCCCTCGGGAATCATAAATGTGATATTTATTCTTGGTCAGTCAATAATGGCAATAGTTTATTAGGGCATTCAAATGTAGAGATCAAATAAGCTCTTTACTTTCGCTCTTTGGTAAGACAACATTTTCATTTGGCTCGTACTGTCGACAAAAAAGAAATTATCATAATATTGTATCAAGGAAAAAAACGCCGATCAAGGACATAGGTACTATAATATCCGTGACATAGCCAAGATAATTATTTAGATCACACGTGTTAGGACTTAAAAACCCACACTTCGTCATTAGGAGTAGGTATGTGATAAAACATGCAACGTTACTTCTAGAAGGACATCATTTTTACACCTGTCAACATATTTGAGTAGGGTTGCCAGTTACCGGTTAGTGCCAATTCTCAGCCCGTTCTTTGGATCTAGATCATCATTTATTATAGGTTCGCCTTTTACAAGTTAGTGTTTATTCTAAACACGATGACAGGCTCATCGTGTTTAGAATTACTTAGTGAAACATTACTTAGCCCACAAAGCGACTTATAGCTTTGGCATTAATTATTCCTAATTGTAAAGTTTTTCGAAATAAATAGATCAAATATAAAATATCTGACGTTTATAAGTTCCACAACCCTACTACGTGCTTCTGTATTTTCAATAGTCATAAAGCGGTTTATCTGTTGACGTGTGTCATCAAGTTCAGCTACCTACTGACTTCCGTTCCCATCTCACGGCTTATCTAACACAAATATGACAAATTAAACGAATCTTAGGAAGGGTACCACTGGTTACACTTCACAATGGGGTATTTAAACAAAGATTTAAAGTCGTAACTCGGTATATAAAACTATGTTCTTCGGCATGCCGTGGTGAATTAAGAAACCAATGCATTTGAGTTTGTAATCAGAAATTCAAAATGAAACACTTTTACAAAAAGGTTAATACTACTAAGTACATAATGAGGAAAAATGACATGTGTCAATAAATGACCTACTGATGACCTTGAGGAATGGGTAGAGTGAATATAAAAAGCACAAACCAATCTCACCAGCATGCTATTATTAGCATAAAAAAAATAAGAAAAAGATACTCAATATTCCTTGAGTCAAACCTACCTAAACAAATGAAAATTATCATCAAACTCAAAAATATCGATCTAAACAACTGACACACCTATTAACGGGATTCCGAACTTTAAAAATAGAATAAAAGTGCGGCCATCTTTAATAGTTAGGGCTGTCACTTTGAGGAACAAGTTAATAGACGTAATCAATTTGCTCGAAACCGAGTATGAGAATAAAAAACACATAATATTAAGCTGGCCGGTCACGCGAAGAGAGCTGTCAAAATTCAACCTTTCACTCCTTAAGGTACAACCTTAACTGTATTTTCCTTTTAAAAATGGCACGTTTATTAAACGCTGCAGGAATTGCACTGTTTATAAATTGTGCTTCTGAATTGTACTCTTAAAATAATCGATTAGTTATGAGCTATGTAAGCTATGTTACAATATTAGTAATTATTTAAGGTTGGGAAAATCTTTGTTACTCAATCGTCTAAACCTGGCTGTACTAATTTGGAGGAAATTAGACACACAGGACAATGTCATGGATTAGGTACCACGTAAACTTTTTATCCGTTCAAGTGAAAGAGTTTCTCTGGATGCGAGCGAAACCGCAGACAACATGACTGTTGTCTACGGTTTTGCAGGTAATGCATAATGATAAAAGCCTTACATTCGTTATTAAGTTAATAAAGACCATTTATCTGTCGTGTGTGACATTATAATTAAGAAATTTGCACCGGGCTATATGCGTCCGTATTTGGGAGCGGCTATGAGTGCTATTTCATAATGAAATGAATAAATGCAGGTAATTCAATTAAGTCTCATTTTCAACTTGCACTTTTTCATGATATAGGGCGCCAATTGCAATGAATGAATGCGTGTCATTGGGTGCGTTTAATTCTATTAACTTTAAATGTCACTATACAGTCGTGAGCAAAAATAAAAATAAGTAGGTACTTTACATTGTAGCCAAATTCCACTTCATTCTATTTTTAAAGGACTTCTCGATAACCAAAAGGCTTCCATTACTCTTATATTTATTTAAAAATGTAAAACTTAAAAGGAAATGTACAGCACTGGTTTCGGCAAATAAACATAATCATTATCAATTGCAAAAAAATTGGAACGTTTAGATAATTCGTAATTTGACATACTAGCATCTTGTAAACACATGACATGAAAAATGTTTAGTATTTGAAAAGAAAATCCCTCTAGCTGTTGTTCCCCATAACTACCTACGTAAACAGTTAAAGTACGCGCGTCTCGCGCAAAAATTTAATGATTGCCAGGTACACAACTAATGAACTTATTATTTCTGTTACGAATACGCGAAATAATTGGCCTTTGTAGTGTTAATTAGTGCTGAAAGGTTTAATAGGATGTAATTGTTGCTATTTTAACAAAAAATCATACGAGCGATAATCATAAGCATGTTCTTGTAAACTAAAGGGGTCTGGTGATAAAAAACATTATCAGCATTGCTGAGCCTCTTATAGACATTAGACCTACTTAGTACAGTAATAGTACGTTTACATTATTAAAAAAAAACGATAATCAGCTGTACACACTATAATGAAAAATGTCCATTACTCAGCACGACTCCCCCTTACAGACTCTGATCGTGGGGACTTTTACCACAATCACGACGCTAACCAAGCAAATAGGTGACTAGAGTCCGCGCCATCGCTTAAGTCCGGCGGAAAATTTTGGACTACTTTTTTTAAAATAATGCAGTTTGATGCAATGGCATAGATACTAGCGCCGCGTCAGAAAGACTTCAGTCACAGCTTCAGTGGTGGCGCGGACTCTACTGGCTATTCTCAATTCACTTCGAAATTCGAAAAATGAGTTACCTATTGTGAATTGACTTTTTGAAAACAATTGAGAATCGCTTTCTTGATAGTTAGGCTGCCATCAGACGAACTGCATTTAAACTGCACTCCAACTGTGCAGTTTGAATGCAGTTACAGTACATTACGAGTATTGCAGTCGTACTAAACTGCATTCAAACAGCAAGAATGCAATCCGTCTGATAGCATCCTTAGAGGTCATCACAATGAGGTTTGAATTTTACAAAATAGCGCTAAAATCAAAGGTAAAATGTTTAGACATTAGTCCTGAATCTGCTATACAACATTAACCGTTAAATCTCGATATCCGTTCTTAAATCTCATTCGCCAATTAGCCAAATCACGACCGGATAGCTTAATTATGCTCCAGACATGATTATCCTATTGTGCAATCAAATCAGCTGTTATTCAACATTGTTCCGCTGATCGTTAGCGAACACTGGTCGGGAATGGGTGTTAATTGTCCAAAGATACGTTTATAAGTAATTTGAGAGCCCCTCATTGATCGCGTGCCGTGGTCTGTGGTCGGACTGGCCGCGGACTGGCATGGTTACCCATTCGGTACTTAGTTTATGTTATGGGTAATAATAGATATAATTGTTGCATACGAACGCTTTTGGGAATGTCACCCTGAATATTATTAAAAGTGTTGATAGTAGGTAAGTCATTAGAATAGCATGTTTGAAAGAATAGCATATTTGAGATCTTTCAAACATGCTATTCCAATATGCTATACTATTTCATATTATAATATGGGGTAAACCAATGGGTTTATCCCATATTATTAAAAAATCAATTGATTTGACTAAAAAGACACTTCTAGAAATTGACACAGAACTACTTTAATTGCTAACAAAAGTTGTCACTAAAACTATACTGAAAATGTACAGAACCTTTAAACCAATATAGCCTACTAATTACCTCTAAATTGAAAACAAACCTAGGCAAGTAGGTGCAAAACTATGCAAATAAACCTCCCTTCGTGACAAAACAAATGAACGTTGAAAATCACTATTTACAATCACATTATGGAACGCACTCTTTCATATTGCTACTACAAATCAAAGCACACCCCTTTAATTAAACTGCCGGCACTAAGTCAACTTTAACTATACTTAGGTAAAACTAACCGTTGAATAAAGGCACTCGTATAATTTACTCCTGCGATTGTCCCTGTTTGGCAGAGGGTGAATGAGCAGTACTGAATATTAGGTAGGAGCAATCATGTTGTCATTGAAATAGCTATGGAGGAAAGCTATACGGTTGGTGCGACGTTGTGCTCGTGGTCACGCGGCGGTTGGACGTTGATTTGGACTTGTTAACTTTGGCTTATGTCATATATCATCGCTAGATCGTACTGCTCTACATTTTACATCAAATTCTATGCTGGACTCAACATAACTTTTAAATTGAAACTCGATAAAAATGTTGAAAAGTCAAATGTTCGAGTACTAATATAGGCTAAATCTTGGGAATAAATTTATCAAGTAACCTTGTAATTTAATGGATTGATAGCCAATTCAATTCCGTAAATCAGTGTACCCATAAATTTAATCACCTACGTGCAACTACAGTATCGAATGAAATAATAATCGAACCTACGCGACGTCCATTCAATTATCCCTGAAAATTGAGGCTCATTAAAATAATAAAACAGCCGGCGGCAGAATCAAATTGAATGATAACAAAAGCTCGTGTTAATTCGAAGCGACTCACCGTTTTGTAATGTACGTACTTACCTACCTACCACCCACCCGCCTAACTACATTAAGAGCTAATAATCGACCAGACAAGTACAAATACGATGCCAATTAAAATAACGAATCACCCAATAACGCTGAAAATAAAAAACATTCATACAGAAAAAACAACCAAAAGGCAAGGCAAAGTTGGATCAAATTGATCAAATTATTACCTTATTCCGTATTGCAATTAACTTACACTTCAATTAAAACCAACGAAACACGACCATCAATTTAAATAATTGAAAGAGATAATCAATAAAATCATCAAGCTGCTTCATAATCACCCGTAATATCAGTCATTCACACGACAGTACGATAAAGGCTAGTCCACATGAGCGGAAGCCCTTGTTTGCACAATAATAGCGTCCGTGTGTCAGCTTCTCAATGCAACCCCAAATGCAATTGTGTACATTCGTGCGAGGATTGAGTTACAGTGAATGCGGTGGAAACATTTGCATCTAGCGCCGCAGTCCGGTGTGGAGAGAGACTCGTTAATATAATTAGTGCAGGTAACATTATTGAATGTCAACAGTATCGATGTATAGTGGATGACACGACGGTGATGCATAGACAGCTTTCTTTTATTAACGGGATACTTACACTTTTGTACCAGATGTGTAAGTTTTGATGGAGTTTCTCAAAAGTTAATTAAGTATACTTAAGGTCAGGTTGATTTTTAAGGTCAAACTCGTTTAATAGACCTTTAGGATACGGTAAAAAGAATATTTATCAACTTTACGATGAACTTTTGTCAAAATAGAATAATCTATATTTTATTGACACTGCTAAGCGCCCTTTCCATAATATCGATAATCTCGCTGCCACTATCGCAATTACAGTAACTATAAATGACAATTGCCAGCCAATAGCATACGTATGGAGCCGAACGTTCCCCTATTTGGTGACCACTTGGCGGCACTGCCTGGTCATCCCGCAAATTGCTCTTTCCCAACAAAATTGTCAATAAAACTCATCTGATTCGCAGTTAAACAAGCGAGCGACATTATTAATTTATGCGTTGTAATATGGCGCAAACGTTGGCGTTATCCCGTGTAAATTATTAATAGTGCTGGGGTAAAAATTAAGCTTAAACCGAATGGGTAGTTTCGGCCATAACGCTCGTTTTATGTTTCCATGTGCAGATTAATATGTTGTTATATCCTGTGACGAGTCAAGCGAATCGGTTTTATTGGCAATCGAAATCGCGGGATGCTGTCATATATCGATTATGTCAACGACATTATTGTCAATGTGTCTGTGCCGATTGGCTGTAGTATGATGTGAGTTATTTTTAGAACTGAGGATGTCTGTCGATGTGAATGTAGCTGTTTGACCCGGAAATCTACATTGGAATCAGTAACATCAAACCAATACCCACCTCGCGGAGATGAAACACAAAAGTGAATAGCTCCCTTGAGATTTACCTCTGTTGTCTTAAGAGAAAGCGATTACACAAATCTGAAGAAGCTATTAATCCGGCTCGCTGCCCCCGAATGGCATCACGGTTTGTTTAATAAAATCGCGAATTTACATATCAAAACCTACAAAGGGGCATAATTGGACCCGATGACTTAGAAAACGTAGTGGGTGAGGCGGGCGTGCCACCCCTTACAACAAACAAAGGAATTATACCCGCCTCAAGAAACTTTTAGCAATGGAAAGCTCCTTAACAAACAGACGCGTGTGTATCTAATGAAATTCCTATGGTTGCATAACATACTCGCGTGAGCGCTGAGCGTTATTAGCGGAATTATTTCTCCGGGTAAAATCTTTGAAGGCGGTTGCTCTTTCGGAAAAGTTGTTAAGAAAATGGGTTGAGATCTTTTCGGGATTTCATTAGTTTGTAACTATGCGGTGTGCTACGCGAGGCATCTAATTTATTAGGTAGGCGTAGCCGAGGGAACGAATGGGCAGCGAGCATTTGAAAATGGAACGGAATTGCCGAATCACGCCGCTTTGAGTGGAAGCCGCCGCGACACGATTCGTTAAGAGACAAATGTTTGAATTCAATTCCAACAGTTTTTTCGTCAGTAATTAGTAACGGTATATTTACTCCGCGTTCGTTGTAGGACTGCACGGTAGCCGTGTTTTTTTCTGTAATTAATTTTTGTTGTTAATTTGAGAGCGTCGCCGCCGAGGCTGTTCGATTTACTCAACTGTTGCGAATAATTGGATGACCGTTTCGTCGATTATACTCGACGTTACCGAGCACTCGAATACTATTCCACATTCCCACAAAGTACGTAAAGTGCCATTATGTTCGATGAATGAATGAAGTGCAAGCCGACGACATACGGGCATCTTATACTCCTCTTGCTCCATCAAGGATATTGACACTTGTTCACTGTCATCAGCTTTTGTTCCATCACGTGTTAGGTTACACACATAAAATGGTGCACGTGTTCATACCAACACGTAAGTAGTACGCTAGTATTATTTTTCATTGCATATTTGTCACGGGAAGCGGTTTTCATTATCATTAAATTGATTATGGTATACAAATGTGCAATTTCTGATGTTTCGTTCCAAAGCTCCAACAATTTGCTTTTTTGTAATCAATTTCTATAGAATAGAAATACTTTCGACCATCCCTTTGGAAATGTTAATTACTACCTATTTTTATTAGTTTTACTACCATTTGATAAACATAGGTTTTTCTCTACAGGCAATTTAGCAGTGAATATCATCAAGCTGTAGTTCTCCAAGTGTCGGCAGTGGTTTCGCATTGGCAGTGGAAAGCTAATCGCGTCGCGAGTCGTTCGCGCGTTATAATTAGTACAAATCGTCTGCTTCAAGCCGCCACACGTAGAACTAGCAACATGTAGAGTTGAATCATACAATTTGTAAATTATGAACTCATGAATTATTTAAAAATAGAAGTAATCAAGCAAGACCTTGTTTGAATAGGTATTATGTAAAAAAAAACGCGCCTTACAGTAGTCGCATAATTATGATGTGTAACATCTAACATCTTGGGTGACAGTACCGGCCTCTCGGAAAATGGGTTGGTATCAACTGATGGCCAACGCTCAAAAGTGCGCGCGCGCACTCATTGGCCAAGTCAAATAGCGCGCGCTTCCCCGGCTTCCTGTTACACACTTCCGTCCCTTTTCACGAAATCGCTCCCACAGATTGCGGCTCCGACTAGCTATACCTACATAGTTGTCTGTGGATTGCAGGAAACCAAGAAGAAAAAAGTTACACATAAAAAAAAAATTGTCATTGTAATAAATATTGTGAAGTCATCATAACAATGATTTTATTATCTTGATAAAAAAATGTTTTTTTATTGCATTTCTAACATTTAGGCATGTGTGACCTGTCTAGTGGTTCCACAGTCATTCTCTCCATGGAATCCGGTAATCTCGCGAGTTAATAGATTCGATAATTCATCGCGGCGCGCGTCTGAATCGATACCAGTACGATTGATGGCGCCTGTCTTAGCTGGTGAAACGCTCGACATGTCTGTCACAATGTTCCACTTCACTACATTCGAAATTTAAACTTTTAATGGCTGTTCTTTTGTTTGATGCTTGAATGGAAGTGTACGCGAGTGTACGCGGTTCTTCTGGAAGGCAACGGTTCGTTTTATTTTGGTTTTATCTTTTTAGGATGCGATCCGCGTGTATCGATATGAAAATAAAGTAATTTTCTTGTGACGTATACCATACCTACCTAAAAGTTTACTTTTTGATTGATCGCTAGTTCCATCAGAAAACATTGAGCTTCTTTTATAAAGTTATCTATATTGAAATAATAATATGCATATCTAATTAGTAAGTTTAAAATCTAATAGGATTTTCTTAATTTATAATAAATCTTGTGTACGAGAAATAAAACTGAATTTACGAATTAGATACAAATTAAACTAAATAAGTACCAGCACAGAGAAACTAAGCAAAACTTGATAATTTGATGAACCGTCTGAAACAAACTTTACTGCGACTTCAAATAGCCGTTCATGTTTCATTAAGTAAGTAAAGTATTTAGAAATCTATTAAACAATCTTTTTCCACTTTCCCATAGCATTGGATTCTACGAGTGACTTGGGTTGTGTCACTAAGCGATTGGTCTCGGCTCAAAATTCGAAGTTCGATTCACATTTTTGTGAAGAAATGTCCGTTTTATTCAATTCTTTGTGGTCACATTCCAATGACGCTTCAGTGAAGATCTAGTTGCGAGTTTAGATTGTTTTTGTGTTCATAACAGACTGCTAAAGAGGTTTTAATGCCAAGAGATAATACTTTTGTAATAGGTGAACAACTTTTTAAGGACTTTATTTTCGCCAATATGTCGTTTTAATTATCATATTTTTCATATATCATGAGGAGGAGCATCATGAGGAGCTCGTGGCTAAGTAATAACAGCCGCACGGGTCGATCCATCAGGTTAAGCTACGCTTGCCGGGGTTGGTCCGTGGATTGGTGACCATCTTTACATACCGAGACTCCTCCGTGCCTTGGAAAGCACGTTAAGCCGTTGGTCCCGGCTGTCATTTGTGGATCTTTGTCAGTCGCTACGGGTCGTCAGAAGCCCGAAAGTCTGACAACCAGTCTTACCAAGGGGTATCGTATTACCCAGTTACTGGGTTGTGGAGGTCAGATAGGCAGTCGCTCCATGTAAAATACTAGTATTCAGCTGCATCCGGTTAGACTGGAAGCCGACCCCAACATAGTTGGGAAAAGGCTAGGCAGATGATGATGATGACTTTTCATATATCATGCAAATGCATACAGTGCACAAAAACATCAATAACTATATCTTTACATTTTATCTGCTTCCCATTAAAAACACAAATAAATGAAACCCATAAAAACAGCGTTTATGTCAGTTGAAAGCAAAGAAACAATACTTCTAAAAAGTTTCTTCGTAAGGAACCTTTCACAAGCCATTAATGTCTATATTCCGACCCCCTAAAGAGTTGAAAACACGAAATGGAATTATGGATTCCCCTAAAAGTTGCCATTAGAATTAGAGGCACAATTTATTCCGCACCGGGGCCCAATATTTCCGCGTTTCCTGTATCCTGTGCTCAGTGCAGGATGCCACACTATCTCATGAACCATGGAACCTTAGCTTAAGCTTACTTAAGAGGGTGAATAAATATTATTACTGTAATTAGTGAGTGGTTATGTAAAATGTAATTCAGCTTTGTATTGATTGCTTTAATTAGCGCATCAATGAAAAATCTTGAAGTTACTGTTAACTCATAAAATACTGTCTTAACTTTTGATTTGCAGGAAATACAGAATTTAATTAAGAGTTTCTTAAGATTTTGAATACAAAGATACATAACAAATTATTGTAGAGTCAACCACAGAAACTCAAGCAGACCAACTTCTAAATGATTTTACAGGCCAACGCAGCAAACACATTAATTTAGAGGCACGAAAACAAACTTTTTAAGTCTGTAACAGTCGCCCAACTTTTACATTAAGTCCCCATTCGGGAAAGCAATTACGGTTTCACCTATTACACCGACACCGTTTGTCTGATTACTACCTTTTATTTCTACTACATTTGATATTACAATTCAGTTTCAAGGAAGATATTCTTATTCATAAAATCTCTAGATTTATAATGTTCTCCAATCGTAAATCTATTACAACATAATTACGATTGAGAGTCCAATTTGCAACAATGTACTGATGGGTTCCAATAAACATTTCAACAAGCTTGCTGTCAAATAAAGCCAACAAATATTTTAATGGTTCCATGCATCGACCCTTTTTATTGGCAGTATAAAGCGTCTGTCGAACGCGTAGCCAGCGACCAGCCCTTAGGTAGGTAGGTACACTCATGTACAATACGGGACAAAGTCTCAAGCTGAACTATAAAATAAATCTAGCAAGTTATCGTCCACAATAAACAGTCGCCGCGGAAGGCTATCGCCAATTCCCACGCAAAGTTGCTGTTAATAAAAGCAACAAAATTATATATTCAAGAGTTAGGAGGTGGTGGTATGGCAGTTAGGGCCTTCTACGTGGTCCGAGTTACAATGCAAATTGCCGTGGAGGGGTGCGCCGATGCCCTCTAACTGTGCGACTCGCAAAGATGGCCGCCGTAATGGCGAAATGAAATTATTAAGCATTGTCTTGTGAAATCGGCCGCAGTCGACACCTGAGACACAGGGCTCGACCACTTAGCGTGGATACGCCGCGCCGCGGGGTAACGAGCCTCGCCACCGCCGCACCGCACCGCCCGCAACACCGAAACACTGCGCTCACCCGGGTACAGTTTGACTACGCTACCTTCTAAATAACAAATAAACCAAGGCCCTTATTGAATGACACTGAAACTCCGCACGGAAATGGAAACTTCAAAAATCTCAAACTACTTGCACCAGGAATTAATGGGCATATGAGTTTAATTTTCTTATGAATTTTGATAATGTTGCAAGCGTAAATTACTGTTGGCAAAATAGTACTGAAAAATGGCCACGGAAGCACCTCCACACTTTTCCAACGCCAAGACATTACTTACGACCCTCGGCTGAAAGCTTTGTATTAAAATTTAAATCTACTTTGCAAAGTGTATTTTATACACGTGCTCTTGCAATTTTGATCGTTCATAAAGCTCCGAATAGCTCCTATTATTACGCTTCACCTTTGCGGTATTGGGTGTTACACATCTCTCCCCAACCATTCCTGTTAACATTTTGACTAAGTCTCCCATGAATTTGGTATGCATAATGTTAATATATTATAGATGCTTTAATTACTCGTTTGCGGTACACTTGTGGTTGCTCTGTTAATGTTCATTTCTATTCGCTCGAGCTTGAAGCTGAGTTATATCTGTATATGTTTATTGAATACATTATATTCTAACAGACAGATGCGTGTATGTTAATGATTTCAAAAACTCATCATCCAAATCGATCGAAACGGAAACGACCATTAATTCCTGTAATGCAAAATCGATGTCCAAAAACGCGTCTTACGAAAATAAATTAATTTCACAATTTTGTTTTCGACAACAAAGGCAGGCATCCCTCTACTTACTGGCCAAGTGAAATTCCTCTTTAATCCAACGCATGCCCACTCCGTGTTTTTAATTTCACACAAAAAACAGCTCCGAGTCGGTGATCAATCAAAACTGCCGCTCGTTTCTTTTTTCTATACTTCATTGCAATACACTTTCGCCTCTGTAACCGCTATAAATGTGCCTGTATTATTTTGTTTGTATAAAGGAAACGGGTATCCCTTAAATTAAATTAGTTTGACGGATTTGTCCTGATGTCAAAGATTAATTACATTTTACAAATGAGGTTTTTTAATCGTAATGTAATTATGAATTCTTGTTATGAATAAAGACTTAACGATTTATTCTTCGAATAATATTTTGGTTATTTAAAAACCCATGTGCCATCTTGGAGTATTTATTTTAAGCAGCCACGTAAAAGACACGTGAAACGGATTTGCAGTGATGAATCAAATGCGAGTTCGACAATATAGTCACGAGCAAACGTCGACATATGATTGAGTGGTCGCATGTTGAGTGCCAATCGTAGCTCAGACGCCGCACTACGTGTTTAAGAATGTGTTAGACTCAACGGTCGATATCAGCTATGACTAGACAGACCGTAAAGTTAAGCGTTAGATTGGGACCGAAAATACCGCTACGAACTCGGAGCAAAATCGTAGCAAACGACCAAACCTGAACATTTTGATTTGGTCATTTGAATAGAGAATATTATTTTAGATTAGGAAAAATAGCGCTACGAACTCGTAGCAAATTCGTAGCACCACAATAAATACTTTTAAATATTGTTGGCGAATAAGTATGTTTATTTTACATTTATTTGGATTGCATAATTATTCCATTGATCATAATTTCATTGAAATCAATAAGTTTAAAATCATCCTGACCAGAAAAATAAATAAAAATATATGCGAATGTGTAAAATAGCACCTAATTATACGTTACCTACACTAACTATTTCCTACAAGAATTTTCCCCAGCATTTTCCTACTCAACTTTATTGCCCAATCGTTTACATTCATAAGTCTATCGCAGATCTCACGAGCTCGTCGCAAAGTGCCCCGGAGTACCGTGTAAATAAACATTCGTATTCGTTTCACGTTCGTGATCATTCGGCCTCATTCGGCCCCGGTCGGGATTACGTGATTTATTCAACAGACTCTAATTGCTACCGAGACTTTTCTCGCTGACTGTACTTTAACATTCTTGAGCGTTTTCGTTTGACTGTTTTTTGACTTTGTTGTTTGAAATGATGACAGTTTTGTATTTTAGAAGTGACAATGGTTAAAGTGTTCGTACAAATTGATATTAACCGATTATTTAGAATACAAAGTTACCTAGCTGGTCAAGTCTCATAAAAGTATGGCTAAGCTATCATTTTGTAAATTTAAAACTTGTCTTATATATATAGGTCGAATAAATATGTATTATAATTATTATGTTAACACATTTAAAGATATAAAACCAACACCAACAGCAAATACAAAACAGTTACAAGTTGCAACACAAATATCAAAACTATCTCGTCGAGATGACACGTCAAGATCACCTCCATCTCTATATTTGCTTTACGAATGGCTCCGTAGATTCAAAGCGAGCATTGGTTTCATTCATTTGCACGTTTTCATTTCAGATCTGTAAACATAAAGGTCGCTCTGCGTTGACACAGCGATTCCTGCAGAGATACACGGTAAGCAAAAAAACGTCTTCTCAAAGGTTTCATAAAAAACCTAAGCTCATATGGCTTTGCAATATCATTTGAAAGGTTGGCGACAAACCGATATTTTTTACTTTAAAAGATAAGATTATGCAATCTCTAGCCGGCACCGGCAATCTGCACTAAATCCCATTTTAAAAACACGCAACGGTGGCTTTTAAAGCGCACTCTCGAGGACTAGCACACTCCCACACTCACACAAAACGATTTTCGTTAAGATGCAGTTTTTTGCACTCTTTTGTGTGCAAGCGCATTTGTAGTGACGATACGTGTTGTCTCTTAATCCGCTTGTAATTGAATTCGGTGTTGAATCCTTTGTGAGAGTTTGAAAGGATTCTTGAGTATGTGACGTAGCGTGGATTTTTAAGTAAAGATGCATTTCAGTGCATATAAATTCTAAGTAAACTTATGAAAATGCTGTATACTACCTTAACAAAAATATTCTAGCATTTTATCATAGAGACAACGATAGACTAATTAGTAGGGCACACAATTTAACATTGCTTGCACTTGCCCGTTTTTTCACAAACTTTGGAAGCTTCTGTAACACATTCTGAACAAACAAAGAAACACATTACAAAGCCATAAACCAAGCAACAAAGGAACCGACGAATACGTGTTGAAACTGATCCATCATGTCTCCTTTTAAAATAACAAAAAAAACTCATACGCTACACACAACAGATGTTTTA
Organism: Lithophane semibrunnea; assembly: GCA_947363905.1. Taxonomy (NCBI): domain Eukaryota; kingdom Metazoa; phylum Arthropoda; class Insecta; order Lepidoptera; family Noctuidae; genus Lithophane; species Lithophane semibrunnea. The sequence goes on from OX376185.1 coordinate 8,875,903, forward strand.
CTAAAAACCGACCCCTATCGACCCCAGTATATAAAACGCTGACTATAATTTCTATTAAAATAACTGTAATTTCCCAAATTATCTTTCTATCGTAAACGTTTAAATGCAAATTGGGCATTCTGATGTATTAATGTGGTCATAGTTTTGACAAATTGGAGCAGACCTCGTGTCAGGGAATTATTTTTTGTAAAACAATTTCATCTATATTTGACAGGTGCTTACGTTTTTGATGGAGCTTTTCGAACCTTTAACATGTTCTGTGGCTAGAAGTGAACAGTATTTGTAAGAATTTTTTCTCGGATAGTGTTATAATTCCGAATAAAAAATTACATTATGTCTCTACTGTATTTATTATAGCATTAGAAAAATAACGGCAAAATAACGACAGTTATTTGTAATATTGTTGAAATTACTGCACTTCAGAGCATTTTTTTTAATTTAAATGTTAAGTAGATAACATTACTTTTTAGTTATCGTGAAATAACGAAGTTTGTTATACGTTTATATCGAAATAATGAGAGTGATAACTATTATTTTACTTTTGTTTTTATGTTCACGAAATCTGCTTTTTGTCGAGTGCATATCAGACACTGGTGGAGATAAAAGACTGTTATCACTTCATCTTGTTGACTTTTCATGAAACTGTAATTTGTTTTGGCGACACTCGTTTTGATAAAATCAATAAACAAGTAATGGAAAAACATACTGCGTTTGTACATTTCCACTATTTGAGCGCTAAGCGCGTGTAGCCCGTTATCACTAATGAAACCGATATATATGAAATACAATCATCAATATCAGAAAACAAACATAATATCGACCAATAAAGAGTTCAGCATATCAACATGCAAAATTCCAATTAGATTCCAAACATATGATTGTGATAAACCAACCGTTATTGAAGTTGCTTATCTATGTAATTAGAAAGGAACTAAGCTGTAACCATTTGTGTTTATGGGAACATTCGAGTGTTACAGTCATGTTTCTGATAACATGTATAGAAATAGTTGTTTTATGTATTGATAGTGATCATGTTTTCGTTCTAATGCTAGGTGCATACCGAGCTAACTAAAGTTTTCGGAAAGCGTTCGCCGAATCTCGTTTTTGGATAACTTAACGTGCAATGACGTCATCGACCGGGCTTTTGAATATAGTCCCTAAGTTATGGAATATATTTATTAGGCTTATTCTTTGCTACAATTTCGATCATAGTATTATGAACTCTATACTTAGACGCTTTAATAGAATTCTACACGTGCGATAACATAAAACTGTTGGAAATGTCAAAACTGTTACCTACTTATCTTGATCAAAGTTAGCTAGAAGTATTCGTACCTATACCTACACCTGATCCTAGAACTTATTACCTATTTACAACAACTCTAGCAAATAACACGATCAATCAATCTGCCTAGCCTTTTCCCAACTATGTTGGGGTCGGCTTCCAGTCTAACCGGATGCAGCTGAATACCAGTATTTTACGTGGCGCTCTGACCTCCACAACCCAGTAACTGGGTAATACGATACCCCTTGGTAAGACTGGTTGTCATACTTTCGAGCTTCTGACGACCCGTAACGACTGTCAAAGATCTTAACGTGCTTTCCGAGGTACGGAGGAGTCTCGATATCTAAACACGGTCACCCATCTACGGACCAACCCCGACAAGGTAGCTTAACCCGATGGATCGACCCGTGCGTCTGTTATTACTTAGCCACGAGCTCCTCAAATAACACGAATACTCAATAAAAACAAAATTTATACCTTTTAAGTATCTCCCGTTTTTATGTCCTTTTCCAAACTTTTATTACTTACGTACTGTTTAAATAGAGTGCTACGAAGAAACATGATACAAATTGTTGAAAAATAAATGAAGAACACCAAGTGGTACACCGGGATTAAGGGTAATGCGTGCGGTCGTTAGCAGAGACATTCAAAAAATTATCTACCACGGAATCCAGTACTTTACACCCGCCGCGGATTCGTCAGGAGGGAATAAGGCATCAAATATTCAATTTTAAAACAGCCGCTAAAAGCGAAACGTCATCGCCTACGCAACCGCAGCTGGGACTTGACGATTTAGAAATTTTGTTACAGATGGGGACACGCACTCCGCTCCGGCAAAGAGATAAGTAAAAAATTGCATTAGCAAAGTGAAAAACATAAATGAAGATGACAACAATAATGTTTGAGATGTCTCGAAATTGCCTGCCTTAAATGTTTAGAGGGTGTGTTGGAGACGCAACAGAAGTGATTCCGAGTCCCTTGAAAATTATACTGTCAAGAACAAGAAAATGGCACGCAGAGTAGGAAAAATTTCATTAGCGCCAATCAAAATGACGAGGTCCAAAATGAAGCTCGCAAAGAGAGTCGTAATCACGGAGTTCAGCAGGCACCCCCTCGACGTGAGGTCTTATTAAAGGAATAATATTTACAAAACGAGACGCCTCAGAAATCCCCAAATTAAGATCTCGCCGAAACCCGCCCAACTTCCACAAAGTGGAATCATTAAATTAAAAATGTAAACTTTTCTCTTAGCAAGGTAATGGGCATCCCGATGTAGATAAATAGATGGAATAGCTGCAAAAAGGAGCATTTTCCTGTTCATTAAATTTTTCCTTCGCTTTTTTATTTCGACCCCTGGTGCTAATTTTGTTGGAATTCACGCCCCTTGGCTCCACCCGCTGGGACTCAATCACAGAAATTTTATATCCGGAATTAAATAAGTACCCGACAGTATTACGAACAAAATTTAATATGAGCTTATTTTTAGCGAAGATCTCTCCTAATTAATCTGATACTCTTTACTGTTGTTATTGGATTTAAATATTTCCTTGTTTTGACAAACAAACAGAGCTCGATACTTTTCCGCGTCGTGGAGAAATTGGTTTAGAAGTTGCTAAGAAGTCAATCCTGGAGGGAATATTTCCATCAGTGGTAACTTATTACAGAGGGTGGTTTGTGTTAATAACTCGATTGTCTGTAATACTCAGCGATATACATTTAGTAGGAAACGTCAGCGATCTCGGTAGTAAATGCAATTACATCTGCTAATATGCCGTCTGCAACCGACGTGCGCTCGTCTCCCAGCACTGCTTCAAGCGATGCCACCCCTTAACTGTTTGGGGATCACTTTGAATTTAGTTATGATACTTGCACCTGACTTTATTTATCCTAGGTAGGTTCGTACTAAACTGCTTTACTAGCATATTTTGTTTTAATAAAATGTCACCTTGGAGATTTTTTTTTCTATTTGGGGCCGCATGTTAATCATTTTAAAATTCCTTTGATGGCGAAATGAACCGCACCTATATTTTCTCTTTTGATTCTCAATGTCAATATCCAAATGTCTCCGTATTACGATATCGAGTTTCCTTATAAGATATTGATTGGTACAAATAAGGAAATCGAATTATTCAATGTCCGCCCCTCATTTGTTTCCCGCTCCCCTCACCAGAGATGAAGAAATTCTTTCTGAGTTTTCGATTACTTGTCCAATTAATTTTATAGATTCATTTGTCTTAGACGCTTTGAAATATGCACTGCAAATATTGGACGTTTATTTTTACAACGCTAATTTCGGCTTTCGGTTACCGATTTATTTTCTATAGCTATAATCTTTACAAAGTTATTTACTTTCCACCATCTCCACCGATTCTGTGTCGATCGAGATTACTGTGAGAACCAGGTGAACATTTAGTACAAACTGTCAAGTACGCCAGGCGTCAGGCACCCTTGTCCCAATAGCTACATAGATTACTTGTGAGCCTCACTCTCACTTCAAGTGTGGTCCGGAGTGGGACAGGGATGTCGAGTGTTACGTAATACGAGCAGTTAGGGTATTCTGATGAGAGGGAAAGTTCACGTTCCGTTTCTCATCACGCCTGTGCGCGCAAGTGGGTGAGTGCGGTTACTGGCCAGAGCAACGCACCGGCCATTCATGACATAATTGGCAATCGGGCTCATTAAACAGATGTATTTTCACATGGTGAACATGTTAACACCTTTGTGGCTGGTGTTCGTTGCGTACTCTAAGGGTGCGGTCGAGTGCACCGTTTGTGCCTATTGCTTGATATTGTTTATTTGCCTCTGTTTCTTATTTGAAATTTTCTTGTTACTTTACATTTATATTGCTGGAATTATCTGTTTCACTTATTCACAGTAGTAAACTATAACAAGCTATTTAACAGATAACAAGAATGTCCGTGCAGGAACCAAGGGCTCGACAGTAACTCATAGCTAACGAAACCTTCAATTACTTTTGAACTGTGACTGTAATAAATCAACAATTGAATAGGCTATTATTGCTCCGACCAATCGCATTACAGCTCTGACAGTGTGTCGAATTACATACACATTGATAATCAAGGACGTCAGTCGCGGCATTCTGAACTTTAACTCTTAGGAGATAAACAAATGACTGGCTAAGATTATTATTCAATTATGGGCCATAATAGGTGGTACACGTTTCTAGCGATAGTATTACAATCGGTCAAGTGAAATTAAACTTTAGGTGTGAGAGTATTAGGAGTGGATAACTGCGTGCTAAGTTTGTAGGTGTTAGATAACAATGAGTGGTCAGACAAGGTGTTAAGAGAATACCTATTGTTCAGACCGGCGTGAGCGCGGGGGCGCGCCGCGGTTAGATCAAAGCCGATTGACATTGAGACGTGACCACACCTTCGGCTTTACGTTAAGTATATCCATTATCAAATTCGAGATCTCTTCAACTGAGTTTTGTTGTTTTCAATGGTCTATTTATGACTACTAATTCTATAAATTGACATATAGAAATTGTATGACATCATTTTTATGATTAATTAATCTATTAGAGATTTGCATAAAGTTATTTCCAGATTTTCCTTGTCGACATATTATTTATTTGTAATGTTTCTTTGAAACTACCTGTTTTACCTCAAATAGCTACGTCATTTATAAATTTTTTTATGATCATTAGACCCTCCTACTAACGGAGCAACAAAGTTATATTATAGCCGGATAAACATGTACAGTCGTACACAGTGTAGGGGGCATACTAAAGGGCATAATTTGCACACAAAGACACACGTCATCAAACGGCACAGTCGGACACCTCCTTACGTCACAACGAACACTCCCGGCATGCGGCACTCCGCTATGCCTTATCTTGATATCACCCGATATATCGTCACGCTACGAGTGCTACGAATAACGACTGGCCGCACTGATTCTAAACCATGTTCTTTGGAAAGATTAAATTGTATTTGACAGGAAAAACTTCACTACCTACCTAACTCTGATGAGTTTATTAGGAGTCTTCTCTGTATTGAAAATTGTATTTCTTTATTTTTATTTTCTCACGTTATTTTTGTAGGAACTTCTTTAAAATTTGTCTTGGGTTTTTTTTGTGAATATATACAGTTCCACAGGTTTTCTTTTTACGCAAGCATTTTTTTAATTGTTGCTTCTTCCGTATATGGTTAACCTATTACTTTTTTTATATCAATGGATTAACTTCAAATAAAAGAGGGTTACACGAAAAATATTTTTTTAGCTAACATTCGCGGAAAGTAAGTAAACCCTATCATTCAGTAACTTAAATTCAATTGATTTCAAAAATATTTTGAAAATAGACCCACTTGGCCCCAGGGTGTCGGGACTCGAACCCTTCACAAAATCATTTCTATTCCGTTTTCCGTGAAAATTGCCCACCGACGGTCAAAGGGTTAACAATTTAGTGTTTATTTGAATTCCGCCTTTGTTAGTTTAAAAGGCGTTAGAATGTAAACGGATCCTTTGTTGTGATTGCCGTGTATTTTGTACCGACCGTTCTCAGTTTATTGTTTTGTCGTTTGCAAGGATTTCGTTCGCACCCCTTTACTTGTGACGTTTCAATTTATCGACTGATGCTTCTCGAATTTTAAGCTACGTTTTAGTTGACATATTATGTTGATTTTTTATTGATTGTTTCACGTGATTCTTATTTTTTTTATAATTAATCTACTAATCTTACGTTCTTATTCTAACTATTCTTCTATCCGGACTTGAGAACTACGCATTCATATAGGTATAGTTTCCCAATGGTAAGCGTATTCAAATACAAACTGATTCAACCAAATCCTTTCAAATCAATCATAATAATAAGAAATGCAAGAAACCTCTGAGTTCATTATAAGACCATTTTATCTTAATGCGCTCTAAAGTCTGTCAGGATTATTTTAATGTGGATGCTGACAACACACGCTGTTCATAAGTAGAGCTTTGAATTCCATTAGATAATATATATTAAGATATCTGAACGTGATTTATCAACTGAGCAGCGTATGAATGTGATATCGATGCATTATTAATCGAGTTAGAAGAAAAGAGAGCAATACAAAAAGAGAGTTTTTGTTTAGCTCTTATAACATTTTTGTATGTAGCTCTAATGATGAAGATATAACTTCATTTGTTTCTTTATCAGAGTCTCTACTTTCTTTCATTGTTGTTTCAAATAACTGCAGTTCCCATCTAATTGCATTTTATCTGATGCTTGTATGCACAGTGGAGCTATAAGTAGAAGCCGTTACACTAGTACATTATAACTTACAAATCTGAATGCAAAGAGTCTAACTACTTATTAAATTATTGATACATTTCAACAACAGATCATACAAAATGCAAGTTTAACAAGCTATGATCAACCAAATCGGGAGTTGGAACATTCAGCGCCTTTGTGTTCCTATTGTAAGTACCGCAGCATGGCATCGTTCTTCATTGAGCCTCTCTGTGGGGAGCCTACAGTAGCCCGACAGTCTCTTTTTGTACGTCCAACGTTTTATCAAACATTTTAATGGCCGGCTTTATGGAGCCAACAAAAGAAGTGTGCCAACAGAGGCGTTAAATCCTTTACGATTTGATGATGATGATCACGCGTTTGTCATTGGACCGCACTCTGGGCTCGTTGGCGGTCATGCGTAACTCGCATATTGAAATACATTTGTTCTGTTATGAGATCTTTTTTGATATATCCAACGTATTTTTTTTGTCACTCAACTTTGCTGCCTAAATCTTATGGATTGTTTGATGTAAAAAATGCAAATACTTACCCAACGCTGCCCCCGGAAGCATTATAAAATAAATAAATAAAAGGTCACAAACACAATCATGCTTATAAAACTAAACATAAACAACTAACGCATTCAATAATACTACTACACATGTAATTACAATGTAAATTTATCTGTGATTTTCTGGTATAATCAATAGCTAGGGTGTAACCTGGAACCAAAACAACGACAACTAACATTTCACCCACAATTATTCCAATTACACTTAGATACAGTAAAATAATCACACCATTGAGACATTATGCAATCGAATGTAAGGACTGATTTACGGACCAACCAAGCATTTAAGAAAATCATTGCTTAACTTCAAAATTCCAATGAAATGAAATGGGACCTACCTGGTAAGAGATGGAAATTGCGCAAACACAATAAAATAAATGAAAAGAAAATAAACACACCAATAAGCAATTTTGTTGGAAAGATTATACTGTCTGTAAAAGTCCTGTGTTGCGGGTGTAACGTGTGGTCTTCCAGGCTACCCCTTTGGCCTGCGAGCAACCGGCCAGCGGCCGAGCCAGCTCGAACGTTTCCGAACGCAACCGAACCCGGCCGAACGAAACCGAACGCGCGATGCAAGTGAGAGAGCGACATACCTGTCTGGCGCTTTCATTGACAGGCACCTGAAATGAAGAAAAAAATCGATCCAATTCGTTGAAAATTTTAAATTTCAAAATTTTGATATTCTACATTTGAGATTGACACAGATAAATTTACATGCAAGGATGTGTGTAGGTTTACATCAAATCGTTTCGCTGTATAACAAAACTGGATAATATCGACTCTGGAATTCTGGGTTATTTGCATTGTAAACGAAATCGTCTACTACGAGCAATGGATCTACAAAGAGAACAAGGGGTAACAAAAGTGAATTATAAAAATTAAAAGTAAACATACTATAAAAGAATAAACAATAATGTGGCAAAAACAGTTAAAAACAACATTGCAAGATGTATTAGGACAGTTGTTAAAATATGGGGTAGCGTCGAGCGGCTTGACTCCGCGGCTCCGGTGTTATTGTGCGCTTGCACGCGATCTCTCTCGTGTTTGCATTCGCACACTGGTGCAGCTACAAGCCAACGGTTTGTTCCATTTTTGCATCATGTGCATAAAATCATTAACTATCCTATTAAGTATTACAGATACATCGCATTCCAATGTTACTGTGCGAGGATAATCAAGTTTAACTTGAGCATTGATAGTTCAAGCAGAGTGCATAATTGAAACAATTGAACGTTTTAATTTTAATACATAGTGTTAGTGTTTTTTTCATTTAAGCTTATTGTATCATTAATTAACCTACTAGCAAAAAAATATGATGTATTAACCTCTATGAACGTTAACCCAAACTTACGATCATCACGACAACTTGTATGACTCACTCTGTACAAGTAATCAATTAAAGAAAATAAGTTTATGAATTGACCAATAAAAACAGATTAATATTGAGTCATTACAATACAGTAAACCCCCCTTCCCAATGGACGAATTTATTAGATTATTACCGGACGAGATCACGCAAACGGAATCGTAAAATTAAAGGAAATCAATCCCGTTAAATTGAATCCAATTCCCTTAACATCATTTCATTACAAAGAGGGCATAATGCACGTGATATCGGCCCTACTCAAACGTAGTGGTGCTAGTCATATCAAAGATATGTAACTCAAAGTGCCGTTTAACGTTGCGATTGTATCATTAGAGGAGTAATGAAAACGTCAAAGCTAAAAATAAATTTATCGACACAGAACAAAAATATCAAACAATAAAAAGAGCTCAGAATGAATAAAGTGGCGTAGAGTAGCGGTTCATACAATACATTTCACTTCGCGTGTGAACAACCACCGATGACTATCGTTTTGTGCTATTTTGACACAAATACTTTTCTCGTAGATATTGTAATCGATGGTATTCTCCGCGTACCGACGCATACATGCAACAAAATCAAAAGTCACCTACTCGAAAAAACCAATCTATCAATATTAGAACACAAAAAATATGCAAGTCAGTTAATAATCCCGAATCGGCAATCGACAATGGAAATAAAGTCACAGTCACTTTTTTAATAATGGCAACACAGTTTTTCTTTTTTATTGCCACCCTAGGTTCGTTTGACATTTGAACCGGCTGATGACTTAGCCGCCATGATTGATCGTCGCGACCCAGTAAATGAGTGCAATTTAGCGTTTATTTTCCCTTCTATTCAATGTTTGTTATTGTTAACTGCATAAAATTGTGTCCCTTCAAAAAATTATATCTCTATTTTTATGAATACTTATTACAAAAAAAAAAAAAATCTCCAGTGTCTGCTACAAGGTTGTGGTAAAAAGAAATTAATTTAAAAGCTAACAATAAAACGAAACAAAATCATATTTACATACAAATTAACTGTTGAACTGTGACTGGTAATCATTTGTCAATTCCAAGTGTCATTCTGAATCCCACAGTGAGCTTTTGAACGCTACATGATGCAAAATGCTTTTTCAGAGCTTGCGTTTAAAGTTCAAAATAACATTTTGTTTCGACCGATATGCCCAAGAATCTTCAAGCCAGTAAAAATTTCAACTTTGAATCGTATCTCGCCAGTTTTAAAGTTCAGAATTCTGCGTTTGCTTCGCCAGGATTTGAAGAAAATGAGCGACTGTATACAATTTATCATCCAGCCAAGTATCCGCCCAAACCGTAACGAATCACTAGTAAATAAATTGACCACAAACATTTCGGAGCATTTCTTTTGATGTAGCATCCAGAAACAACTTCCATATTAATTTATTAGTGATGTAAGTATCTCAAAGATTTGTTGCTCGGTTGATTTGCGGTGCCCGTTGCCATAAATCAAACTACTTGCGTTCAGTTCATTCTTTCAAAATTTTATAACAATAGTAGGATAGAGTAGCCAGTACCCAACGACTCTGTGGAATATTCTTGTTTTAGCGTACCTAACGATTGTAAGTGTACAGCTTATTTCGAGACATTAATATTGCTAGATTGTTTTCTTAGTTTTCGTAAGTCTAAGAAAACAGAGAACGTATACAGAGCAGAAATAAATTATTATTAACCATGATATTATTGTTTTCGTCTGCGAATAATGAAAACGTAGTGGGTAGATCACGTGCCAGTATATGATATTATTTTAAGACAGTTTCACTATAATATTCCTCCCACAGAGCTGCGATGATCGAGATGATTGTAATGAGTCACAGAGTATAAATTACGTTTGACAGGTCATAGAATTAGATTGATACGTTCTCTAGGCTGCTCATTCAATTGATAGTGATGTGCCGGGATGTGGGGGTCTACTGAATAATTTTAGACTACTATATTCTACATACCTATTATGTACAACGATCTATCAGATATGAATCGCCTGTTGGAATAACAATCACAATAATTAGGTACCACATTACATAAAGATTCTTTTTAACGAATGTTAGTGCATTATTTCAATGAACTGAACAGCTAAAACTATTTATTTAGTTTCTGATAATTTATAAACAATTTACCTTATAACTTGAAAGGGTTAACACAATCTCTATTAGAAGTATGAGCTCTATTAAAATTTATTATTTCAACAATTCAATAAATTAAACACAACGTGATAGCAAGCCACGAGAAATCATATTATATATACAAGTAAGAAGGTATACATTCCCACTTAAGCAATGATCTGCTCAAGGGACTAGAAATTTCATAGCTCTCAATTAAAACGCAGAAATAATTATTTGGAAACATCCACCCCACTTGTAAATCAATTTATGAAAGTAAATGCGAGCCTGTCCCTCCTTGAAATATCACAAGTATCCTTATTTGATATTATAAGACTGGAAATAATTTACCGATTAAATTATAATTATGATGTCTACGTAAAAACACTGTCCGTACGCTCTGTAAGTATTTAATTAGTGTCTACAAATTAATTCCTGCGGTTGTAATAAAATGAAACAAGAATCATAAACAAACATAGTATGGCCCTCGAATGGCGCTAACTCCTTCGTCCCACCTGCTCTCTAAACAAACTTTTGACACGACAGTAACGAAGATTTTTTGGGAAAAATAATTGCACATTTATCCTCCTGGGGGCATTAATTTCCCTTCAGCCGCGATTCTGTTGAGGAAACAACCCAATTAGTGCATTACTTCTTACTTTAGCAAGGATCTGGTTTCTTTTAAAGACTGTAGCACAATAAAAGATAGGTATAGACTTTATGGCAATGACACTGTTTCGTAAGCTAACGCTAAACTATAAAAGTTATTTTTAGGCGAATTTAATTGAATGTTTTTCTGTGTGAATAATTGACAAAATGGTGTAAGTACCAAAGTATCATTATTCTTATAATTATCTATAACGTTAACTTAAAACATTAGGTATTCAAGCGACGTCTAATTAAGGCTGCAACAATGAAAAGAAAATGAAATCGCGGCTATTACGGCGCTAATTATAATATTTACCATAATAATAACATAGATGAGCGAGATCTTTCAGCAATGCGTGTACTTTTAATGTGAATACGGACACAAATTGTGGCATAATTTAATAATAACACTAGTACGCATTAGCTATTCAACGTATAATTTTATGACAAAAAATGTCTTTGAAATGACCGCTGACATTAACTTAATGTGAGCACATAAAGGTATTGACAATTTTATTCTTGACACACATTGCGTGTAACAAGTAAGTATCGATCTATTACAAATATAATTATGTAGCTTTAAATAGGTTGATAGCGTCATCTAAACAAGCGTAGTGTGCTACCACCTTAAAAGTGTAACCCTTCCAAGTCTTTGTAGGACAAGATTTTTATGTTTGTTATTTATAACACTCGGAAGAATTATTACTTCTGAATCGTTTAAGTCCTTGCTCAGTGCTTATAATCCCGAGCCGAGATTAAATTGCTCGCCCAACGCTAATTAAAAGGGTAACTTTTTTACCCAAGTAAATGATTAATCGAACATTTGTGTTCTTACTGTATTAAAACAAGGTAATAATAAATTGTTTTTATTTTGTTTGGCAAACAATTTAAAGGATGACCAAAATTTTGCTGGGATTAATTTTTATACAGATAAAACATAGTAACAGATGAAAAACAGATTTATTTAAAAAATAACCCTTCACAACCAAATAAAAGTCTGTACAATTTGACAAAACCAATTAGGTACTTAAATGTATTTTGGTATTTATAAAAGAAACAGTTAATTTGAGCTTTAAGTTTCGTCCAACCCGAACTGACTGACATGTTAGACCTTTACGTAAACCTTTTTAGTCACAACCATTGATGTGCCGGTCTTTATCAAGAGTATTATGATTAACTAATCCGAATTATTTCCTTGAAAAAATACTAAAACAAACTTGTTTTAGTATTTTTTCAAGGAAATAATTCGCCCTAGTCAGCAGTAGCGATGTCCTGTGACACCTGTCATGTGGCGGGTTAGTGACATTTTGTCGGCCTTGTACACTCTTCAAACTGGATCGCTTGTCGGCTTGTGCCAACATAATAATTATGGCACATAAGTGCAGTTTAGCTACTTACCTATTTGTAACTATTTAATGGACATTGAAACATTGAATTAAACTAGAATAAGTTATGGCCTTATGTCAAAGCTTAATAAGTGTTATTTTGTTTAGCTTTTGTATAACATCGTTTTGCAACCGTTTAACATAATCAGCTGACAATATATTTTTATTTGTAAGAAAAATATACGTTTAATTTTTAATCACTCAGGTACCTAATAATTATTATTAATAATATCTATCGTTATCATAATAAAATTTGACATTCACCTAATTAATAAGATCACGAAGATCCGATACGTTATAGATGTCAGCACCTCTATTTGACGCTAGGGTTGAAGCGCTAATAATTGCAATTGTTTAACTAATTGCAAATTAATGATGATAATTATCGAGCAGCTAGTGGCAATAATTTTGCACGGGTGCGCCGCAAGCGCCTTGAGCTGTTATGAACGCCCTTTACCGCAAACTTATCCATTTTGCCCCACTGTGGTTATGATTGGCCCTAATTGTGTCTATAAAAACTGTTACACTAAATGCATCGATGCACAGAATATAATAATATAGTAACAACTTATTTCCACATTCTTATCGATCGGAATTAGCTCGTGAATGGAAAATGTCAGTAGCTCATCGACACAATATTTCATTGCAAAACCCATAAAACCAGACGCCTATTTGTCTTATCAATTACTACGTGAAGATACATACTTTATTCAGAAACTATAACCATTTGTCAAACACAAATCTTAAAATAAATTTATTAATATAATATTGTTTATAGTACGAGCCACAAGACGTCAACAAAGTCAGAATAAAAGGCAACAGGAGCGATTAGCCCCAGGCACCGACTGCGTAGTCACGATTTATTGTACACTAGAACCAAATTCAGTTTGCAGTCACAAACTTTAAATTAAACAACCCACTCCTCCGTTCCACTGTTCTAAATGGTTCAAATTAGTTTAGCAACCGTTTTGCTGAACGCAACAATATCGTGGTCGATTGGATCCTCAACACAGTAAAGTCTGAGCTGTTTAAGGAAGATACTTGTCTAGGCTCGAAACCGGTTCTATCTGGAATGATTGGCAACAAAGTTTCACTAACAATTTGACATTAACAATATATTGTATACAAACACGGTTGGTGTTTCCACCATGTCCCCATTAAAATTATTTTCAAAGAGAATATTTTGTTTGACATCATATACGGAACCTGATAAAAAATAAACGTGAAATGATCGAAAATATTTTTATGTCACAGAAAAACTTCATGAACCTGGCAAAAAAATGGACAAATGTTTAGATGCCTATAGATATCTCGCGTAAGCCGCGTAGTCGCCTACTCGTCATAGTCAAAGTTTTTAAGCTCGTTATATTAATTATAAGCAGACAGCTGATTTTCTTTATACACTTAACTGTCTAATTACTAACAATGTATCAAGACGAGGCAAATTTTCTAACACAAGCTGATAGTATAAACGGCCACTATAAAAGAGAATTACGTTGTTACAACAACTGGCAACAATTTTTCTTCATACTACTAAGTTTGTTGTAGCACGCAAACCACGTCGTCGGTATGAAATAAGGTTAACAAACAAACCACATTTTTAAAAAAATCGCTAGAATACACAAGAGCTTTAGAATCAACGAAATAAATTATGGTGAGTTACATCATTGCAATAAACTGATCAGTTGTAAGGATGGTCTTTAACTAAATTTATAGAGGCATTTGTGTGGACTTGGAGGAGGAGCTCGTGGCTAAGTAATAACAGCCGCTCGGGTCGATCCATCAGGTTAAGCTACGCTTGCCGGGGTTGGTCCGTGGATGGGTGACCATTTTCACATATCGAGACTCCTCCGTGCCTCAAAACGCACGTTAAGCCGTTGGTCCCGGCTGTCATTTGTGGATCTTTGACAGTCGTTACGAGTCGTCAGAAGCACGAAAGTCTGACAACCAGTCTAACCAAGGGGTATCGTATTACCCAGTTAGTGGGTTGTGGAGGTCAGATAGGCAGTCGCTCCATGTAAAATACTGGTATTCAGCTGCATCCGGTTAGACTGGAAGCCGACCCCAACATAGTTGGGAAAAGGCTAGGCAAATTGATTTGTGTGGACTTATACACCCCTTTGCAAAAAAAACGGGCACCTTAACAGTCATTGGCTTTTATATGGATAATATTAATATTTTTACTATGTCATTAGCATAAATGACTAGTAATTTGTTATAATCAATAAGAATATAGTTTTTTGGCTACACCCCTCCCCACCCCCAGCAGCGCTACAATTTTACTAGCTGTTATTGCTTTTTCTGCCATTACAATCGACACAAAAATATCACTTATAAGTCACAATAAGGCTGGATTATGCGACAAACATAAATTATTCTACTAAAAATAACGAGAAGTTAGTTTTAGTTGCCAGGATAACCTTCTAACCGCAAACCTGCAAAATGTTAGTAAAAGTCACAAACGGAAAACGGGATTATTATTGTTTTTAAACAAAAGTTTCGAATTTGCACTTACCAATTAACACACTCTTTATTAAGTACCAGTAACATAGTTTGGCTATTAAAACCTCTTTACAACTAAATGATTACCAATAATGTACAAAAATCAAAACCGCCCGTTTTTTTTGCAAAGGGGTGTATATCTTTAAAGTCACGGAATGCAATTCTATGGGTTTACCATAGAAAGATACATTTACTTGAAAATATTGCTTAAAGTTTTAAAATTGATATGATCTTTCCATCAACATCAATACTCTACTTCTCATTGGAAGCCAATATCACAATATTTCCAACTAATGTTTTGGTCTAAACCTAAAAGCTAGCAGCAAGCTAAACTTTAAATCTGGAATTGAAAATCTTGAAAAAGAAATCACGCTTTATTTAGTATGCCGTAATTTCAACATTTAAAACTGCCTTCACCACAATCTGCCCAAAAGCACACACTACGTTAAAATAAAGCCAACAAATTGTTGGAAATTGGACTGCTTGTTCCCGATCCTCCGCCACTCATACTTCCGGCCTGCATTCATCACTCGGACGATATCATTAAGACATCAGACGAGGGTAGGAAACACACCTTATTATGTGTAGTTCAGGAAATCGTACTGGCTTATTTTAGTAAAAGCCTTTCATAATAATGTTTCATTTCCACTGAAGTAATTGTAGCTGTTTCGTGAGGAAGTCAGATTAATAATATTATAAATGTGGTCGGCTGACTTATTTTGATAAGAAAGGGTTTTTTATTCAGAATTACTAAAAGTATACTTTAAATCCACAGGGTTGGATCCACATCCAACCCTCTAAAAACGTTGTGTCACGTTGTATTAGGAGTCACTCACGATCGATACATTAAAGATCAAAACCATATTGCTATAAGTCCATATACCACTTTTGACCAGTCGGCTTTGGTAAGGTCACATGCTCGCACACAACGTGTATGTGTCCTGTGTACATCAGCCTATCGACCTCAATTAGGGTTGTGGGCATGCCCACCGTGCCCACAACACGGTGGATCCGCGCTTGATTCGTTTGCCATTTCGAGGCCTACAACTAAACATTGGCGTTTCGATCTCAATAAGTTTTGCATTGGTAAAATCCGTAACTGGAATACGAGCGATAATAGATTCATCCAAGATATTGCTACCAGTCTTTGGACACACGGCATACCCCCTTAGAACTACTTTTAATAAGATACTCATAGAGCGATGGTCGATTGTTTTTGTTTGTCCAAATCGAAATACCGCACCCACATACGGCAAACAAGAAGCCTATGCAATTTTGGCAAATTAATTACAGACACTGTCAAACTTTATTGTAACATAACAATAAATTACACTGATTCAATAACCAGAGTCATCATTACATTAGTCATGAGGTTATGGCTTCAGCGATCAATTAATGTAAATTGTTAATTAGAAAACACGCAAAACACTCGAGCCGTGCCGATCCAATCAACGACTACTAACCAACCAGTAACAAAGCTACGTAATCTAGCTATATGAATAAAATTCAAGTGTCGGACATGGCAACACTGTGCCAAGCAAATCTAGCTAACCTGCATATGAATATAATGATTTGTGAGGTTGAAACTTTGATTGGTATTTAATGGCCGATTCCTATAAATTTACGGACCGTTATTGGTTAAAATTAAGACTTGTATCTTTACCTAATGAAGCAAAGGTTTGGCAATAAAAAAGCCACCATTGGTAAGCAAAACGATTCGTTTTTGTTTAAAGGAACCGAGCATAGAGAAGATGTAAATACAAGAATGGTATGCCTAAAAACAATACAGTATGATGAAACAGTTTTTATTGTAGGGCTTGGGAAACCAAGCCCTACAATAAAAACTGCTTGTTTTAAATGATGCCGAGTTAAAATTTAAAGATTGAAATGTACTAGAAATGCAGAAAGATATGGCCTTCATCATTAAATATCCGGAAGGTCACAGCAAAACTCGTCCAACTCACTTAATAGGGGCAAAGTCACAAGAGTCTACTAGTGTTACGATACATACAACCATAAAAGTGAACAAGCTGAAAAAGTTTTTGCCAACTTTTAACGCTGCTACCAATGATAGTAACGCGGATGGAATTAAAAATTCATTGTTAGGTTCAGCCAACACGACGGCAGTGTGTAGTCAATTATAATCCAATTGACACGAAGAGCTAGCTAGTTACGAAAGTGTACAATAATTAGAACTGTTGGCGAATGAAAAAATACCTGAGAATTCTGATTGCCAGATAAGGCGGCGATTGTCTTGGATTGCATATTGAAAAAACATGCAACAGAGATAAGGAGTTACATGGTTGAGCGACTTAAAGGCATCGCGGGTCTACACTGGCTAATTGCATTTCCTACCTAGTTACTACACTGGTGCATAACGAGTGCAGTTATTCAGCTCGTTAAATTTTTGATGGTTTGAAATATTGCTTTTTTAGTTCGCAATGTGCTGTTAGATTTGGAGGTTCTTTATAATCTAAAGGCTGGATTTTTATTTCAGTTTTTTTTGTTTAAGAAGTTAGCATATTTAGAGGGTTTTGATGGTAGTATAGTTTTGAACATACCACCCATGTTCTCTACAAGTAGATACCAATATTATTTATCTATATGCTTCTAAGAACACGATCCACATGCGTTGTTACACTTGCATAAAGCATTCACGGTAGACAACATGACTCCCTCACATTATCATCTCGACTTACGGAAGTTGAATTACCGTATCAAACTATTTCTTATACAAACAGCTTAGTTGGTGTCCTTACACCCTTGTCACACTCAGAGAACACACACTGCAAGTACAATATTATGAACATTTAGTACTCAACGATAATTGGATACAGTTCCATCTTCAATTCCATTGTGCAACGGTTATCTGTGAAATCATGAATGGAGACATTTGTCTTAATGTTCAGAAGTTTATGTGTAATTAGATAAGTAGAGTAGCATGTTGTAGTATTTTGTTGTTTGTTAATGATTGTAATGTTTCGTCATTCCTTGTAAAGTTCACGTTACTCATAGATATGTCCCATACTAAAAACTGATATAACTCACTGATCTAAAAAAGGACAAAAATTAATAAGATTCTCATGGAACTTATAACCGTAACCTTCAGCCATGTGAAAATTACAAACTACCTATAATAAAATACCACACAGAGCAGTAAACGGGTGACAGAGATTACATCAGCAGAAAATTAATGATATTAATATAGAACTTTCGGCGGCAACTCTGTGCGTTGTAAACAATTATGAGTGAACAGTAGGTTTATTCATAAATTTTTCCCTATAGCTGATAAGGTGGATTAGCCCACCGGGATGGCAGGATGTATCAGTAATCTTGTTTGCTAAGAACGTGTGAGATGTGTTTACACCTCATTACCAAGCTTGATATAATTTCTAAAGGGGACACCTGTGTAAGAACTGAAACTCTTTTGTTTGTACGTTAACTCTGCCTTAAATCCTATGTTTCCACGTGTTCATCTGGTCTGAGTTGTTGATGACGTAAGAATTTATACTCTGGTGGAATGAGAAACGCATTTAATAAATCTAATATCTTTTTATTATAAGCTTAATTTGTTTGGGAAGAATTTTGCCCTGTTTTTTGTGCTACGTTACGGGAATCAAATACTTAAGCATAAGTTAAAATAGGTACTTGACTATCAAATAGTGCGGCAGTAGGTACTTGTGCACTATTTGATTATCAACCTCAAGCCATCATGTTATCGCATTTCATGTGCTACAACCTCGAGCACATCACTACTTGTCACATTATACCAACCGACTAATTAATAGACCTCGACAGGTACATCACTATTCCCAGTGTTGCCAGCACTAGCGGACATGTTTACATGCGGCTCAACGATCAATTGCTAGAATCGCATAGTACAGTCGTATGTGTGCGCGATATACAAAACTATTCACTGGACAATAGAGATATCTGATTCGCAACAATGCATATGTATAGGAATTTTAATTGGAAATATGAGAAGCGAATGTTGCGTTGCACGTTGTTTTGATTTAGCGCCGTTTCTATCCTGTCTACGATAGATTGTTACCAAGATATGTCTGTATTCTTTATGGCCATTGATTTCCATATGTAACGAGGTATAATTAAGGAAAAAACACAGTGAGAATCGTATGCATACTTGTTTCAAATTGCGATTGCAGTAACGACCCGCTGTCTGTTTGAATTGTTTATTTGCAGGTAACTGGCGTCTGTTCTAAATGATTCTTATTGATGTTTATTTAATGCTCTCTGGTTATAGATATTGTTGGATCTTCTGATAGCGCTTATTTTCTGTCATCAAGTTCAACATCCAATTTCTGTTGAACCACCTGTCATGAGTATAACCCAGCATAAACTTTTTTTTTTCCAAAATAAAAATAATTTCTTAATTGAAAATCACAGTTAAATTCCTTTTAGCAGAAAATAAAAATAAAATTAACAACGAGTCAATTACGGCCCCAAAACAAAATGAGGTATGAGTGTTATAAAAAATGGGAGCCAAGGGTTGGCGAATTTCTTTCCGGTTCTGTACATTTGTTTAATTAATCACATTCTTACGAATGGGCCCCTCGCCGGTCCGAATGTCCGAATATTTAGAATTCTTCTGTTTTACAAAATACTTCATAAAGAGAATTCGTTTTAATAATGATTTTGGAATTATTTCAACCGTTGTATATTAAATAATACCTATCATGATACAAACAAATCAAGATCTTTGAAATTATTATGTAAGTAAGGGTTCATATTGTCTAGGCAACGTCTGTGCTACGACACAAACCACCTACGCAGGTTCTACGCAACTGCTACGCACCGCCTACGCAGGTCCTACGCATTGCCTACGAAATTGCTACGCAGCATCTATGACGCCTCTACAACATTTTAAAATAAAAAATAACTATTCTATTTCAAAGAACGTTTTTTTTGAAAGTTTTAGTAGCTAAACCTATTTTTATTTTGTACCTATATAATTTAGCTACTTTGGATATAATCTCTGTATACAAGATAACACTATGAAAATAAGTGTAACATTTATTCAAATATGGTATGTAATTGTAAAATTAAAAACTGTATTATAGAAGGGGTCGTATTACAAGTCACTTCGCAACAATCTCGCTTATAATTACGTTAGACTCACAAAAACAGGGGCGCTTTTTTGGAACACCAAAGGCGTAGAATAGATGTGTCTATGAAAATTAGTTTTTTTTACATTTTATTTATAAGCAAATGGATGAAAATTGTTTGTACCATTTTCTGTATGACCACATTTTCTTTACATATTTTGATGTTCATATTTTGGCACTAATAAATAAGTTTATCCTCCTTATCTTTAATTCATTGAATTTTGAAGGGAAAATTTTTCATGAAAATTAGGTAGGTAGTTTGTATTTCAATGCAAAACTATCTTAATTGAATAAAAACGTTAAACATTACGGAAATTGTAATTTCGATGTGTCTAATCGATTTGTAACTCCATCGCACAGTGTTGAAAACACGCACGCAAACAGGGAAAAAAAGAATAAAAAGTGCAAAATCATATCGCTGTTACATCTCGAATGGTTCTTTTTTATTTCAATTTTCGAGGGTTCGCTAAACGTTTGTAGCGAACTCTATTATTCGGTTCCCGTTGTGACGTAGGCACATTCACCACTCAGCAGCCGTTTGTTATTAAGTATAATAATGTATATCATAACGTATTCATATCTATGATCTCAATGAATTTGCCAATTCCATTATTTTTTGTTGCACGAGATTAATATTTTGTATTCTTTGCCAGATGCCATTATGAGTAGTACCTAGAAATGGTTTAATTTAAGGTTACAGTTTTGTTATGATGAAACGAATTACCTACTCTGCTTAGGAGTATTGTAATCTTCTAATAGGTAAAAAAGTAGGTGGTTTATTTTTACGAAAAATCATACATAAAAAATCATAATATTTTTTTAAACGCACATAAAATACTGTCGAATCAAATTAAACCCGGCTAAAGTGAACGTACCGATACATTAAACCTCAAATCCCTATCAAGTCACGCATAGTATCAAGTAATGTTGGAACTATAAAAATCTAATAAATTCACTAACAAAAACGATTTATAACCTTTCTTAACATCGTATTACGTCAGTTTCTATTTACCACAAAATGTTTCATTTGCATAATAGCTTTTTTTCCCGCCATTACTATTTACGTTAATATTCTGATTCGTTGGAGCGGGGGTCGCACGCACAGAAAACATAAAGACAATTTGTATGTGGCGGCCATTTATGTAAATAAATCTACGATACCGCATTATTACAACAATATGTACGAAACGGGTGTGGCCACTATGTTTACCATTATATTTGGGTGTGTGTTGTGTATAGAATAATTAAATTACTTTAATGCCCAACGGATTTACTAACTGTCATCATTCTTGCAATAAAATTATTTTTAATATAGTTGAATGGAAGATAATTAAAATTTGCAACCCAAAACGGAATAAAACAACTGGAGAAGTTAATAACAATTTCAGTTCGTTTAATCAACAAAACATCAGAAAGCAATAAGCTCTATTAAGAGTCCGATAGAATTTCTCATTTCATTCGTCTTAAGTCGTCAGAAACAAAGTGCGGCCGTCGTCGGTGGTGTTATTAACGCGTCTAAATAATTACAGGGCACATCAATCAGAGGGCATATGCAGATAGAACATTTTGTGCGAGTCAGCGCGCAGTCGGCCCACTGTGCAACCCTTTCTTTGATATCTGTATGATATTACGAATGAAATTATTAAAACTTGTTCCAAAATGTGTGCAGTAGGGATGGGAAATAGTCGATATTTTTATTAAACTTTCGTTATGTTTATATTAAAATAAGTTTTACCATGTCACATTTTTAAATTTTTATAATGTTTTAAGTAAACTGAAAAAGTATTATGACAGAAATGTAAATACATAATCTATTTAAAATCATAAATCGAAAAAAATAAAATTGTCTATATCAAAAACAGTGTATCGATAATCAAACCGTGTTCTAATTCCTAGCATTGAATAACAATAAAATAATATAATCAATATTCTCAGAGAGGCATGAAGCCTTTGATGTAACGGCTCACCTCGACACACAATGATCGGCACATTTCGTCTAGAACGCCTCAAATTGACCGCAATTAAAAGAACAATGACTAGTTTCAATTCCCCAAACTTAATTTCCTCCATCGCAAACGTGTAACTAACCGAAAAACGCGTTTATAAATAAATTAATACGCTTTGGTTCAGTAGACGTGTTTTGTGTGGCTTGTAATTACTCAAAATATCATGACGATATCAGAATATTGAGACCTGTTTAAGGGATTTACTATAATATTGAGTATTAAATTAACCCATTGCATGACTAGTTGTTGTATCGTTTATTTATAATCAGTCGAAAGAAGTAATTTTTGTAACGTTTTTCCAATTATCATTATTTAATATTCACAAGAATTAATATCTATAGATAATAAATAAATAACGTCAGATACACAAACATCATAAAAATAAATTGTAAGTTTAATTAACACTTTTAACTTTAGGATCTGATTTTAATTTCTGATCCGGTAATTAAACAAAAACATAAAGTGTATCGGCTTATCCTACTGTGTAGTTGTAAAAAATATAAAATCTGCCGAGGGAAACGACTTTATTAATTGATAGACAATCTGTTGTTTACTTTAACTTTTATGCGTTAGTGTTTATAGACTTCAAGGTAGACGATTTCTGCGCTGAATCTAGACTACTTTTTATCTATAAAATATATAACCCTCCTTTGGCTATACGGAGCCATTTCCAACTATGTTGGGGTCGGCTTTCAATCTAACTAGATGCAGATGAATACCAATCGGGTGAAAATATATAGGTAAGTAATTCAAACGTTCAAATCAAGCATTTTTGCAGCCCAATTTTATTGATGTATTGATCAACAAATAAAGTATTTGATGCTTAAATTTAAAACGATTACTCTGTTACGAAACCGTTAATCTGTATATTAAAGTAACGAAAATAATAATTTGTCTTTTGGCCGTGACGTGGCGGGATGAACACACGGGGCTATCGGCACGCGTCAATACTGACGGACATCTTTACCCATCGTCACCACATTACATCAAAACAAACTTACTTTTACCACCCGTCAAACTAAACTGCCTTATTCCAAACTTTAAAGCTCTACAAATAAAGTTCAGGTTACTTATCGGGGGAGTATTCAGCCGCATATACGAATTGTTGGCCGATGTTACTCTGTCTTTGAAAGCAGTCTAATTAAGTTTTTAAGTACTATTGAAATTCATTATTGATTGACAGATGGCGCTAGCGGCTATTTAAAATGGATACGTCGCTTGGGATGTGATTATTAAACTATTATTTTGAAGGTATGTTTGAAGAGTATGGACGCAGTTATTAGTTTTCAAGTTGATAATAATAATTTTTCATGTTGTGTGGGCCAGTCACTTGAAGGTCTTAGTCAAGCAAATAAACATAACAGTTCAATTTTCATATCAGCAAAGTTTATATAACTACAGCTGAGCTTATATCTGCAGATTAGGGGCAGCAACAATAGACTGAATTTAGATTTCGTCCTGCAGAAAAAACAAATCTATCACGCTAATGAAGATACATTTGAAAATATGGCAACAATTACGTGCGTGTAATCATTAAAACTAATTCGCGATCACGTGCTGGCGCGCGCCGGAGCCGCGGAGCCGCCAGCCACGGGAATCATAAAGAATCCATCAACATGAGCGCAACACCGATCACGAAATCCGCCATCAATCATAAACATCAGAAAGGATTAAAATCTACGTTGCACCTTCCAAAGCTCGAGTACCCTTGTTTTTCTCTAACCCGTAAATACTGAGGGGCGTAAGTATGGCCGGGGGGCGGTAAATATTATCAAGGGGGACAGGGGGATACCCCCGCCTCTGAGGGGGGGCACTATCCCTTATCGCGAACGTTACCCTCGACGCCGGCGGCCGCTAGACCGCCAAAATGTGGGGCAAATCGATTTCTCTGTCCCATTTTTGTGCATCTGATTCTGGACCGCTATCGATTTTTAGCTCCCGTACAACAATCGATAACTGCACACACTGGCAACATTTTACATTTTTTTTATGTTGTGTGCTAAAAATATATACACATAAAAACTATTAATTTCGCAGTCGTAAAACTCGAAACAAAGTTATTTTAAGTGCAGCGACGATAATTATATTAAATGTGTCCGTCGTCGAAATGAAATAGTTTTATATCGGCTGTAAATTACTTTAATCGGAGTGTGATGCTCGCGGGGCGCCTTCTGCGGCTGCCTCGATCACTATCACTCTACTATGTTGTGAAAGACACGTTAAATACACCTAAAATAATACTCACAGCCACAACATGGTAATGACAGCACTTTATGCACAATTATGTTCATGTTAATTCGTATAGTCGTAGGTACGCACAGCTACACATCAAGCTATACATTTCCAGTTTATGCTGATCTCGTATTGTATAGGATTTCCGTACAATGTGGGGCTAGCTTATACTGGAAATGTATAGCTTGATGTGTAGCCGTGTGTACGTTTAAAACCGTAAGAAAACACACCTGTTTCACAATGTCGGCCAAGGTTAGGAGACCAAAAAAGACAGTTCATATCGTCGTTCAAACAAAATAATATCGATCTCAAAACATATGAACAATATAGCAAATCTTTATTTAACAAATAATATCACTAAAGTCCCCGTTTCATTCAAGAGGAATGAAACAGGGATTACCAAAGGGATCTGCACTTTATTGCAGATCAGAGAGTGTTAAAACACTAGAAATCATTTTCACAGTCTGGATTGCAAAAAAATCAATCTGCCTAGCCTTTTCCCAACTATGTTGGGGTCGGCTTCCAGTCTAACCGGATACAGCTGAATACCAGTATTTTACATGGAGCGACTGCCTTAAGACCTTATAAATATTAGTTGCATTGCAATTATATAATATTTATAAGGTCTTAATCAAAATGGTTCATGTAGCAATGGACCATATGAAGATCAAGTGAAGCTGCAAGACCAACAGGAGGTTAAAGTTTTAAAATGAACCATCCACCTAAGTTTGCACGTATACAATTTACGTTACATTGTTATATTTATTCAGGCGTGATTTGATTAAAAATAAATAACAGGCAGGTTGTAAAACGCAGTTTACTATCTTTTAACTGGCAACCTCCGACGCACATTCGATACTCGCCTACTAAGTTTTTTATCGATAAACCTTTTAAATTGTTGCAAATGTTTTATTAACTTTTATTATAAACCGTATATCAACGTTTAACGAGGGTTTCAGACCGTCTTAAGTAGCCGTTATCTCATTTTGTTTCTTTGTTATAAACTTTTCTATGTGTTAGTTTAAAGTTGGACTCACGAACACTATTACTTGTAATTTACATCTCTACTTTTATGTTTTCTAATACTTTCTCGCCTTACTATAAATTCATTATGGCTGCAATAAAGATATTTTGTTCCGTTCGTTCACAACCGTTGTTTTGCCAAGTAGACACAACATTTTCTGACTTTCTTGTAGGAGGTAGGTAAGTATATTTTACTTTCCCAGAATTACTATTACCAATACCATAACCAAGCTTATGTGATTTGGGATTTCATGGCATATATATAAAATACCTACCAACATTACTTCTCCAATATTTTTCCAAACTAGGTATTCGTAAATAATAAATGGCCGGTTTTCTCTCCAACGAACACTTTCGTGTACCTAACCAATAATTTGCAAAAAGCAGGATTAGGTGCACGAGCTAGTAAATTGATATGGTATCATGAGAAAAATAAGCAAAACCGCGGTACACGGGGTAGTATCAGTTCATAATGGACTAATTATTGTGCGAAAGTA
Organism: Lithophane semibrunnea; assembly: GCA_947363905.1. Lineage (NCBI taxonomy): Eukaryota > Metazoa > Arthropoda > Insecta > Lepidoptera > Noctuidae > Lithophane > Lithophane semibrunnea. Next base: position 8,901,887 of record OX376185.1, read on the forward strand.
TTTCTTACACCGCTCTATACTAACACTCCGTAAAAGTATAATGACTTTATTTTGTCACGCTGTAGAGAGCACTTAATTTTTTTTACAATTCAAATTAATAGAAACAATTACAATTCCATTGGCGTATTAAGTACCTACTTACGAATTGTAATCCGATAAAAGAAACCACTATCTACTGTTATAATTATGAGCAAAAACTAACTGCGCTTATATTAGAATTATTGCTTTTTAAAACGAGTGCTTTTTGTTGTCAATCGCTGAATCAATCTTGCGAGATCCCACGATGTCGTTTGTATGTTTAGGCTTGTCTGCCTCCAATCTACGATTACGGTACGATTAATATAATTTTCTTAAACAGACAAACACGTCTTAATTTAGAACATAACATAAATGGATCTCGTTTGTTTGAACTTATAATTTCGCTGGCAATTAGTGCGCGCGTCTCATTCACACAATGGCGGTTGAGCGAGTCTCGCAAAAACGTCATTCCGCTGCATTTCCGCCTCCCATTGTCTCAGCTCTAATCTGCATTGGATTAATAACCATGTACCTATGTGTGTACGGACAGAAGAAAACTTGTGTTTAAATTACTGTCTCCCGTTATTCACATCGACGCAGCATGTCTTCATGTCTTAGATACCTACAAGATTAGCGTTGTGAGGAAAGTTTCATTTCTTGGTTTGTTGTTATGGTAAACTTCTGGCATGTTTCAGCCTAATCGTATATCAGACATTAACCTACCATGCTTTGGAATGGGCAGCTAGCTTCATCTTTTGACTGACCGACTCCTTTACAGTTCAAAAGTGCCTGTAATTAGTTTAATTGAAATAAATGCTTTGAATTTTATTAATTGTTGTTGGCTATACCACATATACCAAATACTCCGCAAATTCTCTCAACGGCTATTAAATTACGCATATAGGCAGAGCAATAAATATAAAATATATTTATAGCTATAATCTATTCTAACGTTTACTAATTAATGTGAGCACCGTACTTTCATCCTCATAACTAGAGCAACGTTTAATCCATCATTTTCTCGCGGCGTTTATACGTCTGTAACAGTTCATCTCATGATAAACGGCAATGACTCCTTCTTCTTACTATAATTAAACATGATTAGAGCTCAACACATGGTGAGCCGCAATTATAAGACGTTACAACGGCTACTGGCGCACTACGCCACACGCCATGCGATAGTTTCTATCAACCATTCAATATCTACCTAACACGGAAGCGAATTTAAATTATACACGCTCATTATTACATTGTCGCTTTTTGTGAATCGATCTTATTTCGTCAGTTGACCGCCTGTTGCCTAACATTTACATTCAACCGTAGGACTGTAATACAACACATCTGATGCATTCACTGTCTGAAAAAAATCGTAGCAAAGATTCGTAGCCGATTCAAACGACACGTCCCGATGTCACCCGGCCGTTTTCCTGAATGACGTCGAATTGGAGACTAGCGGGAAGAAAACGCACATTCTGAATCCATTCAAATATACAGTCATGAATGAACCGAATGCGATAGAGACGGCGTTATACAGTCCCGGGAGGAGCGAGTGAGACGCGATTTCAATAGTACGCGAAACGGAAATAGAGAGGCCGAGATAATTCTGTCTAGCCGGGAGGGATTCCCTCGTGTCATTTGTGTGCGTTCGCTTTTTCGAATTGTACGGGAGGATTGGAGTGTTGGCGTGCGTTCCGAGCGTGCACGCCGACACTCGGAGGGTCCTTTATCGGTGTTCGTTTCAATTCGGAGGCTCTCGCATTCATTCTTTACTTTCCGTCTGTGGCCCGAAGTTCCCCAGCTACTTGTTGATCATTCGTAATAAATTGCCTCCATGATATTCCCATTGTGGAACAGTTTGTCGCATTACTGCCTCGAAGGAAATTGCGTTTCCTCAAGCCACTGGAGTTTATTTGTCGTTCAATTGTGAATGTAATGTTGTTTGGATGATTGTTGTACATTTATTATCGCGTTGGGTGGTCTTGTTTAATCGAAATATGTAGGAAGAATGTGTGAAGTAGGTTGAATACCCACTGAATTTATATCAGATAAACTAAAAATCGATGTACGGAAATCTAGAAAGCAAAGTGGAGTTCCATTGGTGTGGGTATATATCTGTTTGGCTGGCGATAAAGCGTGCACCGAGGCGTGAAGCTGGCGCAGTGACGGCGGCCGCGCTGGTCCGTCGCCGCATCGACGCCGGCGCAATCCGACAGATGATCTAGGCAGATCACCTCTAACTTATCACACTATAGGATACCAATGCATACTGCTACAATTTGTAAATTATTTTATTACATTATAAAATTGATCTAGGATTCTGTCGATCACCTTCCTGGTTACTTATTAGAATAGTATGCTAATTAATGCATTTGTACAGCTACTGTCTTTTTTCATTTGTTGTTTTTTTGTTATTTAAAATTCCTTGTGTTCTTTTTAACGTTGCAATATCAAAAGTAGGATTTTTTTTATTGCAGAATTCTTCATTTTTAAAACAAATTGACAGCAAAAAAAATAAAAACACTGTAGGTAGGTACGGGAAAATTCTACTACCTAATGCTGGATTTCATGATTCACTAGCTAATGTTTACTTCCAGTTTTACGGAAACTAATTGATTAACCAAAAAGAAGTAAATTCATAGGTATAATCACGGACAAAATACTAAACAATAAATCGAGTAATTATTTTTAACCTTCAAATGAATATTTATAACTTAATCAAGATGTTGAATTAATGAATGTTCAATTATTTACATTTAATTGCTAATCTATCTACATAAGATAACATTGTAATTAATTAATTTGGCAACACACGCGTCTCAGACACTGCAATGCAGTGTCTTGGTTTAATATTTCAATGAGAATCAGTGCTTGGACCAACGCCAGTCGGAGTTCGGACACAACATTCATGATACTAATGTATTCTACATACGCCTGCATGTGGACTATGTGTGTCTAAGCAAACAAATCATTGTGCCATCCGCCCGCGAGCTATAAAACAAAAGCTAAAATAAATATTAAAGTACTAACATTGCTGTTATTAACTAAGCTATTATTATAGTTGACGTAACGACTAACACTGAACTGACTAGGTATCCTACTTATGATTAGCTATTAATTTAATCCTACTAATAATATATATTATAATATTATAAATATGAAAGTTTGTATGTTTGGATTTTTGTTTGATTTGGATGAAATTTAGCACACAGATAGTATAAAACTTGGATTAACACATAGGATACTTTTTATCCCAGTAGTACGTTCGCGTGGTATAATTTCCGATCTCCACGTGAGCGAAGCCACGAGCAAAAGCTAGGAGTGCTATATTAAAAACATCTCCTCTTATTCCTCAACGGAAGAACTGCTTTCCAAATCAAAGTCTCCTTTAAATCACCGCTTAATCATTGAACATAAATACAAATTAAACAATACAGAGAGAACCTTCATCTTTTTCATAACCAGTGCCATACATCTATAAGATTTTTGAACTAGCTACAAAAACGCTTGAGAAGAACTCTGCAGCTACCGGCTCTACAAAGGTAATGAGGTAGTTATTTCAGTCCTTTGTTTATTTACAAAATATCACTCCGTTTGAAGGCGGACCATCAAAATGAGTCGTAAAGCTGAAAATTCCATAAAAAGTCGTGTTGATGACCTCCGTAATTGAACCTCGCTCTTTGTAGCAGAGACAATGGACGGAACCCAGTGCTTTGCATGTATTGATTAGAAGAAAAAATAAGTCGATGGCAGTAGCGCCTTTGCTTTTGTGTTGTTCAAGTGCTTTCTCTACTTCCTAGTTTATTGAAGGAATATACTACTATATATTGGCTGGAATCAAACAAGGCCATGAATATTCCTATAAAAAATATTAAGTCTGTACTGGTTATGGTTTTCAGAATGAATCATTGAATACATTTAAAACGTGTAAGTGACTATCCTAATCTGGCTCACATAGTATTATTACATTTCATAAAAGATTTAAAAAGGCATTGTGCTTATACATTAAGTCACATAAAAGAGTTATAGAAGTAAAGTCAGAACACCCGTGCAGTTCCTCGCCGGTAACGTGATACCTCTCGTTTATCTGCTGTCGAGCAATTATTGAAGCGTGAAAAGGAACGTCCTCCTATTATTTACACTGCGTTTTGTAATGCGGGCGTTCCGTTTTTATTTAAAAAAATATCGCATTTCCAAATGTTTGTAGTGACATCCATTAAGTTTGTTTAATTGAAGAAATATTTGTTGTTTTCATTTAATTGGTAAGTTATAAAATGATTGTATCTATAGGAAGGATTAATGTTTTAAAGCATTTATATTTTTTGTAACTAATTAGAATTACTTCAATAAAAGGTCAAGAATTTTTTTTTAACCCTTTAATACAAGCATTGACATGCTCTATTGTAAATAGGTACTGCAATTATCTATAATTATCACATATCTAAATATATTTAGTTATCCAACTATCAATTCAAAGCAAATAAGACAAGTTAAAGCAACCGTTACAAAAAATACTAACCTAGTCAAATCGAAACAATTTTCATACCGACTGTACCTAGCTATAAAATAAAATAGCAGAGCAAAACAGTTGTTTTATTTTATCAAAAGAAGTCAGGTATAAACAGCGAATTGTTATTTATGTCAGAAACAAGATTTCTTTGTCGACTGTATTAGTGGAATCGTAATACTGGAAACATGTCGATACGAATTTCGTCCGATTCACCGACCGCCGGCGAACGAACGAGTTTTTTTATTTATCTCTACTCTGGTTGGTATTTCTTGTATTCATTTATTTTCGGAACTTAAATGAATAATTATAAATTTACACTTTCACTGTGGTGACAAGTTGTAAGTAATAGCTTTCTAATGATTGAAAGTAGAGCTCTTGTCTTATTGATTGTTATTGATTCTCTTTAATCTTTAATTTTAGACATCCTTTTTTTTTTAATTGTATTCTGTTTCTGTTTAGATAACTGAAACTTTAAATAAATGTAAAACTTTTCCTATTGAATAGTTCATTACTGAAGACTCTAAAATATTTTATTCTTAAAACGTAGGTAGGTACATAATACAATTTCACAACTGTTATTTTATATCCACCCCGGATCCAACATCAATCAAATTAGCGGAATTCATGTATGACATCATCAGTCATATGATTAAGGTGGATAGTGATTTGATAAAGTCAAACAAAAATGTGAGTCAGAAAAGGCGAGTAGCCGCGCGTCCGCGTCACACGTCCGAGCGCTTCCGCTCCCAATAAATAAACAAACATTAAATATTACACAAAGCGCCAATAACAAAAAAAAAATTAAACTTTACGCCTCCCAGATGCACAGTTCCCGGCATCATTACATTTTTAAAAACACATTCAGTAAAAACACCGATATAGGCCTACCGGGCCGCCGCGACCACAACAAAACAAGATTTTTTAATCTAACTTTACCGTTTGTAAAAATTACTATTTAAATATTTAAGCCACAGCCGCTAATTAACTGAGATTTAACCCTTCCGTCGCCGACCGAAGCCCACTTTAATATTTAACCCGGTGGAAATATTTTGCGCGTATTAAAATGTGAAAAATTAATGGATCGCGCGTCTCTCCCCGCGGGGCTGTATATGCAGGCGCACAACCGACACACAATTTATATTGTATCCTGACGACCTTGATGACACTTCCTGGCTCATCCTCAGCCTAATTAAATTATATTTGTACAGCTAATTACACTGATATTCATCGGAGTCATGGACTCATGGACCTCTCTAACTAGCTATATAGCTTGTTTGTTAGGCCTATGTTGGCCAAACCGTTCATAGGTTCATTTTGAGAAGATATAAAGTCACAATCACAATCTAACTGTAGTTATCTTGATTATTTTGTAAGCTAGTGAAGTTCATCAATACATTACTTTTGACACCGTTACAAAATTTGAAGTCCTACTCACATGAAGAGGTCAGTGTAGGAAAAAATGTGTCAGGGTTCATACAAAAACAACATAAACGTAACCTTAAAAATAAAAAATAAGACAGTCACAGTTAAATTAAATGAAAATTACAGACACAGAGGACCTACCTTCCTAACAGACCGGTAGACCGGCCACCGGTCAGTCGATTAGTCGGCGACACTGACATGTGACAACAACAAGGAGGTACAAGATGTTCGTGTGTTGGACGTACCTTGCCGTGGTGCAGTCGCGGTACAGCACGTCGAAGTCCTTGCACGACAGCAGCTTGCAGCGGTTGACGCCCGGCTGGATGGCGCCCAGCCCGCGCAGGATGCGCACCTGCTCCACGTTGCACACCAGCGGCACTATGTCCAGTCTCTTTAACTTAGTGTACACTGTGTGCAGCCCGCCCACCAGGTGCTTCAGGAACAGCTCGAAAGCCTGCGGTAGGCACAACATCGTGTCCCCCTGGATGATGAAAGCCGCCACCTTCTGGCCGCGGTAGTCCACCAGCTTGCACTCGTTGGCGGACGGGTCTGACGTGGAGATGGGCGGCGGGCTACCGTAGCGCGGCGGGCCGTGGTGGTGCGCGGCCGCCATGAGCTCGAGCGGCGAGTGGTGCATCATCTGCAGCGAGCCCAGCAGGCCCAGCCCCGGCGGCGGCAGTGGCATCCGCGGCGCCAGCAGCGGCGGTGGGCTGAGCGCGCGCGCCGGCGACACCGCCTTCACGCGCGGCGAGCCCCCGGACGAGCCGCTCACCTCGCTCGCGGTCGACGCTGAGTCCACGGCGGACTCCATGCTCGCGGGAGACTACACACGCATCACACACCCGTCGCGCGCGCTGTTCCGCGCAACAATAAATAAAAAGCCGGAGCGAAGCGAGGGCGCGGCCGCGTGCGCGCGCCCGCCCCGGCCGCCGCGCGTGATTGGTCCGCCGTGGCTGCAGCTACGCCGTGATTGGTCGACGACGCTGTCGCGGAGTCTCCGCCTCTTTTTTCGTTGCGTTGCGTTACAAACGCGCGAAGAAACGTTCCTGTTTCTTTTGGGTGTTGTGTGTGTCGGGCGTCGCGCGTCTGCTCGGGGATTGATAACAATGTCACCGGTAATCAATATGAGCCTAGAAGCCGCGGCCGCGCGCTCTCTGCTACTTATTAAATACTAACTGTTACTTTTACAATCTTGTTTAATTACAAACTTTGATTATAAGGATTCATCATTTATGGACTGTAGACATTTTATTGAATGGGAAAACTGAACTCTACTTTTTTTCTGTTACTATGTCTATCAAAACTTTAGAAAATATTTTCTTATTGGAATGATACAAATAAGAAGTTAGTAGCTATAGTGAAAATTACTTTTTAGCTTTTAATTTTCAGCAAGTTAATAAAAATACTAATTTAGGTAATACTGGAAACTATATAAGCATGATTTTACTGCCATTCTTTTTATTGAAGGATTACCTATCCTGTATGAATTTAAAAATTTGTACCTGACTTAATTGAGTTTTTTTTTTTCTTGTTTACCCAATATGTGGTTTTGTAAATAAATAAGACTAGTCAATTGTATTAATGATATCTGTGAACTTTTTATACTACTATTTAGGTATCTATTTGATTATTTTGTATAATTATCGTTATCTACTATTGCAACCATATTTTTCCCAACTACCCACAATATAAGTACCTACTTATTTCTACATATTACATCGTGATTACAATACAAAGGGGCTGAAGTGTCGAAACAATAGCCATCTCAACGATCGACAACTTAGCCAAACTCCCGAAAGCCACTCCAATAGGTTCCGTCTTCTACACCACTATAACTTTCATACTTCCAAACACACAACACGCGCTAAAATAACCTTTATTTCCCAGAAAATAAAGGTTGAATGTTATTTTAGGAGGGTCAAAGATAAGTTTGTTTTGTAAAGTTCTTTGTTCAGGATGTTTTTCAATGATTATTCTTTATAATATTGGTATCAAAATCAACATATAGATGTAGGGTACTTCTGTATTATTCAATGTATTGAGTGTTTGTTTGGTTTATAAAGTTTTTAAAAGTATTGTTTCTGAGTTGTTAGTTTGAGTAGAGACTCTTAAGTTGTATGAATGAAAAGCTGTAGAGTAGACTTCTTAAGAAATTAGAGTAAGTTGAACTTAATTGTGGTAATGTTGCATTAACTGTCATTTAATAATTGTGATTGAAGTTAGTTATGAAGGTTTTGATAGTAAGTAGTTACTTATTTTCTTTCAAAACGTTACCTACGTTAATGCAGTAAGTATTGCAAACCAAAAAGTAAGTATTAAAATAAATTACTTGAAAAGTGATTAGCGAGGAATACATAATGTAGGTAGGTAAGTACCTACTTATAACTTTAATTACTACTTATAATTTTAAATTATAAATTTAAAAATAATTTAAAACTAAACCACCATCATATTTATTTCTGACTTCCTATGTTCTGCAAGGCGGTGACAACAGGACACTACCAAACTTTATTTTTAACTGCAACTGAAAACATACTGAAAGCTTCACTTCTTTAACTTTTATGAAAGATAGAGGTCAATGAACAGGGGGCCTAAAACGGCCACATTAGCAATTCCTCTAAAAGCAAATCATTTCCTGAATTTCCAGCTGTCATTAGCAATCCCTCTAATTTGACACAAAAGCAATTAATAATGAGTGGACTATTATACGAATCTCCATAGAAAACTGTCAAATAGATGATATATTTCGTAATAGGAATCGCACGCAGATCATATTATGAATTGTAAGATTATGACATTTTACGATGATTCATAATATTTTCCTATTAAGATTCTGCCAAAGTGACTGTTTTAAGCCCCCAGTTTCCATATTTAAATTCCTAAAAAAATAATGTCTCTCAAAATTTTTAGCAACGGTAGTTTGATCATTCATTGGAATTCTATCAATAAATTAATAATAAATTAAACACTACCTTTTGTAAACTTCTAGTTCTTCCTCCCAAGTACAAGGATGCTACGAAGAAATAGTTTCTCCTATTTGCGAAACAACTTTAAGCCAAACTATGAATAGGACGCACCTACAAAATAACTGAGACTCACCTCATGTGGTGAGAGCAGAGGTGGCCAGTGGCCCTGACTTACGAGTTGTAGGTCGTGGGTACGAACCCAGCCAGAGACTTTAATTTGTGTAAATAATTTCATCACCACTGGTCTCAAAACGGCGAAAAAAACATGGTGAGGAAACCGGCATGTCCTAGAATCAAAAATTCTAAAACTTGTGACATCTACCAACCCGCGTGGTAGATGGGACATCTACCAACAGATTCTAGGTTACAACCCACTCCCTCTCGAAGAGACCCTGAGAGTGCCTGTGTCCCAACAGTGGGAACATTATAGGCTGATTATGATTATGTACCTAATGTGGGCTATTGGGCAGCTTGATCAGGTTACGCATAACACTGGTGTAACCTTAGAATGCAATGACTCCTACCCTAAGCAAATGGGTACCTAATAGTACCTATTTATTATACAGGATGACTTGTAATTCCGTATTCCTTCCAGGGCGTGATAGTGTGACCCCTTTGCAATCTTTAATTACCCTACCATATATCTAGCCTTGGCGGAAATCTATGGGATGCGAGAAAACCTAAGATTTGTGTAGGTATTTCTGAAAACTTCCCAAAATTCATTTTGTTTTCTGTACTCTCAAATTGAATGGCTATGAATGCTATTTTATATGGTATTTTATAACTATGCTATTTTATTGGTATTGAATACATTAACTAAGCTTTCAACGTAACCAAGTGTTCTTAAACATCAAACAGTTAAAATATATACTATTTTCAAAAACATCTACGTACAGTCACGGACTTTAATTGATGAGCCACTTAGCACTGTTCGTATTTTATATTTTAGCCGTGTAATGCAAATTGGGTTTATTCGGTTCCCGACACGCAAAGTCATGTCTTCGTATTAGAAGAAGAAAATTATATATCTTTACCGGTTGGCTAACCAGAACTACAAACTTGACAGCAGAGTGACTACCCAAAGTCAACCAATTGCAGATCTAGCAACAGTAACCTAGTAACGATTGTTTATCGTTGCTTGGTTACTGTTGCGATAGTAACGTTAGCGTACGGATAAATATTAAAAGTCATTTCGACAAGTTCGAAAGTAACGTCTCTGACATCGACTGTCACTGTCTTCAGTTAAGTTTTCAGAATTATCGAGTTATTGAGCTATGATTCAAAGGAGGTCGGTATCAAATAGATTGGATAAACTTAATGCAACATTGTATTTATTTTTATCATTGAGAACTTATTAGTCAACCACTATGGATAAGACTATTTCCGATTAAAAGTAATTTATTTGTCATCTTGTTTACGAGCGTGCGATTTGAGTTCGTGTTTAATCGTGTAATCTCGTGAATGTATGAAACTGCAAAATTGAAAAGTTTGAAGGTGGCTCATCAATTAAAGTCCGTGACTGTACATTAACTTAATGGACACACATTTATGTAAATCATTTTACTATGATTACGAGTAAAATGATTTACATAGAAAACATTTTCATTTAATCAGCTCTCAAACGAGTTACTATGAAACAGTCGATCATGCTAGAAAATATAGAATTTGCAAATTGTAGAAATATTTAAAAATTGTGTGATATTCATCATAGCATCACGCCTCGGTTCCCCGAAGTATTGGGCAGAGATGTACTTACCTGTAGTACCTACACCCACATTTCGCCAGTTATGTGTCAAGTCCAATGTAATGCGAGCTTAGTGCCATCAACGGGGCCCAAATCCAGACTCCGGGCTGCCACTGAGAAATTCCTCTTTGGAAAAACCAAATAATACTTTGCTTTGGGTGATAATCTAAATAGTAAACTGGTTTATGTCATCCCACTACCTTCTTTCCAGCCAGTAATCCTTCCTGCGTTGGATAACCATGTATTCACGACCAGGTTGCAAGTGGATTTTGAATTTGGATGGTTAGTATTACTTGCGCTAATAGGCGATCACTGGTCGCTTAGGTCGCGTGTCCTTTATCTAGCGCATGTTCAAATTGTTTTAACAAACTTCTCTTTTTGAAGCTTTTGTAAAAGAAATACCATTTCATTAACACGTACATTGGCAGTACTAGTCGAGTTAAGATGCTCTAAGTAACCAACGGCTCCTTTTCTACAACTTCAAGTAGACTTCTACGCTTACTAAGTAATAGTCCATGGCGAATGAACCTGCGAAAGGACTGGTACGCTGACAGATTCTAGGTTACAACCCACTCCCTCTCGAAGAGACGCTGAGAGTGCCTGTGTCCCAGCAGTGGGAACACTATAGGCTGATTATGATTATGTACCTAATGTGGGCTGTTGGGCAGCTTGATCAGGTCACGCATAACACTGGTGTAACCTCAGAACACAATGACTCCTACCCTAAGCAGATGGGTACCTAATAGTACCTATTTATTATACAGGATGACTTGTAATTCCGTATTCCTTCCAGGGCGTGATGGTGGTACCCCTTTGCAACCTTTAATTACCCTACCATATAGCCTAGGCGGAAATCCATGGGATTCCAAAAACCTAAGATTTGTGTATTTCTGAAAACTTCCCAAAATTCGTCATTAAAAAAAGAAAGGACTGCTACGCTGAGTAACTTTGCGTCGACGAGATCTAAACGACTGCTACGCTAGTCACTTGACTGTATGCATGTGTCCTAGACCCATCTACTTAGACAGATCTACGACACATGCGTATCTCTGCAACGATACGAAATCAAGAAGACTGCTACGTGATAAACAACACTGCTACGAGAACAAGAACACTGCTATGTGAACAAGAAGACTGCAATGAAATCAGAAAGTCTGCTACAATAGTCAAGAAGATGGGTCAACGACACATGCGTAGCTGTGTGTCTACGACGTCGAGAGGACTGCTACGAGATCAACAAAACTGCTACGAGAACAAGAAGACTGCTACGTGAACAAGAACACTGCTATGAAATAAGAAAGTCTGTTAAGATAGTCAAGAAGATGGGTCAATGACACATGCGTCGCACTGTGTCTACGAGATCGAGAGGACTGCTACGAGATCAACAAAACTGCTACGAGAGCAAGAAGACTGCTACCTGAACAAGAAGACTGCTACGAGATCAGAAAGAGTGCTACGATAGTCAAGAGGATGGGTCACCAATACATGCGTAGCTCTGTGTCTACAAGGTCCAGAAGACTGCTACTAGTAGACGAGTCTACGACACATGCGTAGCTCTGCGCCTACGAGGAGAAGAAGACTGCTACGCTAGTCAAGTAGACGGATCTACAAGACATACGTAACTCAGTATTTACGCCTCGTAGTATACTAAATTCATTTGGTTTTCTGTTCTAGTATATCACACCAATTTTCCAGATTCAAATCTTACTCAAAGAACCGAAGAAATACCGTTTGTATGCAAACAAATACACAACAAAATATTCCATATAATACTAATCTTAAGACAACATAAACATGTTTTTCAGATTCTTATACGTGAGTCTAATCTATTTACTTAGCCATATTCAGAAAACCATATTCAATGACGTAAGCACACACATTAGGTACAAGCCATACCTCCATACATACAACTACAGAGTACATTGATAATCATTATTAAACTTACCTGTGTGTTTTCTGTATACGAGTAGGTACAAGTAAAGGAAAAATATATTTTTCTGCGTGATTATCAATCATATATCAAAGATAATGAGATGTCACCAAAGGGGCGTTTGAAACAAAGAACGATGTTATCTACAAGTATATTTACCCACTGAAACACTGGGTAATTCATAACAGCTTTAAAATTGTTCAGCATTAAAAATGTTTTATGCTGTGAAGAGGAATACTGCATTGTTCGTTCAAGAGTGTGAACAATCAGGTTCGTTTATTTATTTTTTCTAGCGTATTCTGTATTTTTAACCGACTTCTTCAAAAAGGAGGAGGTTCTCAATTCGTCTGTATGTTTTTTTTTGTATGTATGTTACCCGATTACTCCGCCAATTATGAATCGATTTTGATGATTCTTTTTTTGTTTGGTAGGTCATGCTTCAGAGGTGGTCCCATATAAATTTTATTAATTTTGCTTGCGTAGTTTTTGAGTTAGCTTCAATATTACGTATTTTTCCCACTTTGCGTATGTTGATGACATGTTAATTGACTCCGTCACATAGCAGACAACGGTATATGAATTTGTGTGGGTTACTTACCACAACTAAAAATCCGAAATTAAAGTTATTTTTCACTTTTTTTGTGTTTTTTATTGGAAGTCGGTTGTTTTTTTTTTTGGAAAAAGTTTTTATAAAGAAACAGTTCTTAATTCAAATATTTGCTTGGTTTTATGTGTGTAATAACACAGATTACTTTAAGATCCCTCAATCGATTTGATTCTTTTACTGTTTTCGGCACGGTTTTGACCAAAACGGAGTAAAACGGATGGCTAAAAAGGACACATACAGAAACCATGAAGAAAGTATGTTTGTATTTAGGAACCGGACAGTAGGATACTACTCGTTATAGGTACAACGCTGCATGTACTATTCCTCGAAATTGCCTTCAGATGAAAAAATAACGAAGAGATTCGTTTGCAGCTTTGCTAGTTCTTTTTCCTCGTTCCATGACCTCTTTTAGAATGAAAACCACCAGCTGCCGCTTGAAAACGTAGGACTGTGGGTGAATTCGGTGAATGTGACGGTCTGCTACACTTTGTGTACAACCTGACCTAGTTATTCCGTAAGTATACTTGAAACTTTTATCTTCATTTCTCGAATCGTTTGAAAAAGTATTTGTTGGGACTCGCACAGGAGATCACAATAACTTAACACACTCATCCTAATCCTAACTTTAATATTTAAATGCGAAAGTGAGTTTTTTTGTTTGTTTGTTTATTGGTTTGTTCCGCTTTCACGCTAAAACGGCTGAACGGATTTACATGAAATTTGGCACATAGGTAGACCATACTTTATTAAACAGAGGACATAATTTTTATCCCGATATTCCCACGGGATCGAGACTTACGCGGGTGAAATCGGGAGGTGCAGCTGGTAGAAATATAAATTAAAAAAAAACCAAAGTAAAATGTAAATTGAACGGTTTCTGTAAGAATCTCCTTTTAAGGATGCCTTTTATTTTGGCTTACGAATAATAAAACACCACAAAAGATACTTCGCTCTACTAAAATAGTCGATACGAATAAGGTTAGTGGTACTGCAGCAGGTTCTATCTGTAAAAAGTAACATTTATATTTAACAATTTTACTCCTTAGATATAGACAACAGGATAATTGCAGTGCAAGTTTTTACAGAATTGTGTGGCTGTATTATATTGACCTTAAGCAGACATTATCTACGTATAAAACGTGTAATATTTTCACCGGCAGATAATCTCCAGTACTCTTTATCAACAAGCAAATTAACAGCTCTTAGCAACTTGTTATCTGCTCTATAACTTACAGAGATTTCACAACATAATCATATGTTTATACATGATTAATATTAATTAATGACCTGCTACCTTTTTATATATATCACCATGTATTCTTTGTAGTCGGTTTTCTGAGTTCCTCCAATACCTACAGAGAAATAGAGACCATTAACAAATTTCTTTGTGTCTTGCGAAATAAAGTTCATAATTATTATATAATACCTACATTTTCTCTTTTGTTTTTTGTTTCTTATAAGACTGCAGTCCTTTAAGTCAAGTAGAAATTAATTATTATTACATTCATGATGAATGATTATTATAATAATATGTATTTTAATGAAAAAACGACATAACTAAACTCCTTTAGCATAAACACTCATCTTTCCCTCCAATTCTGAAAACTTTGCAGGTCGGTATCGTATCTACTAGCGCCATCTATTGCCGACAAGTCGAACCGAGACATCTCAAGTTGTCTCTGATTCCAAAGCGGTTTGGACGGCCGCATCAAGTCGTAGATATTGGCAACCGGTTCATCTCTCTATCACATTATCGTAGGAGTAACTAGAATGTAGGAGTAACTCCCACCATAAATCAAATCAAAACAAATCTTACTTTCACTTAAATTCCAAATAAACGGCATTTACAACTCACACAACACGCCTCTATCATTGCTCACACAAATCGAACAGGCGTTCCAACCACTAAAGTTCATCCCTACAACAATCAAAATGCTTTAATTGCAAAAGCGGCCAGTTCGCGGAAAAAAATGAAGAGATACAGGGGGATTAGCCCACAAAAAAGTATCGGAAACAAATGGTCTTTGCCGAGCAATAAATCGAGCTCAACATTGGGAAGCTGCAACAGACTGCGCATACTCGTTAAACTTTATTTTTATATTAAACCCGTAACTTTGGGATGCGACGGCCAACAACTGTAATCCCCGCTGTGAAACGTGAAAATTTTGCATAGATATTAATATTAAATGGAATGCTACAGATTTGATGCGATAGGTTGTTAAATAATTTCATCGAATATATCTACAGCGTCTATATATTAATGAAATCATGAAGTTATTTAAAAATGTGGAATTGAAAAATAACACTTTTTGGCCTCATTAAAAAACTATGCAATCAGAATAGTGTCCCACTATTATTGATTCAATAATAAAAACTCTACGAATGTAAAGATCAAATAGGAAATAGGTTCAAATAAAGCTCGTTAGATTTAGGTGCAATAATAATAGTTCCTGAAGGCGGTGCCACACCGAACTTTAACGAAATAAAATTAAACATATTAATGCTAACCATTCTTATCTAAGTAATTACCTTTAATAGCACTCTAAATAAATACCTCTTCATTCAATTTTTTGCCTAAACAAATGATGTTAAGTTAAACAACGACAAAACCGCAAGCCCTAACCCAATTAATTACATTGCTTTTCACTAGTCGGGTCGAAAGTGCAGTAAATAATGCAACCAATAGATGCACGGCCCCTGCTCCGGGATGCTGGTTTCATGCATTTACTCCTGCTCGACAAGGAAATTAAATTTGTTCACAATGCAAGGTGCCACCGCTCTGCGCTTTCGATAATTTATGTTTTCACTAATTTGCTTTTGGCGCCGCTTTTCAGAATGAGCGAGTACTAACGCGACATTAGTCTGTGGTAATATTAATGGATTCTAGGCCACAGAATCCAACAATATTACCACTGGATTCTATTTCATATTCATTGTAGTTTTAGTATGGTTTAACATATTATTAATGAGGAAATTACCAAGTTGAAATTAGCATCATTTTTGGAATTTCGAACAGAATTTAACGAGATATTCTCACAAAAGCAAATTCTTTAAGAAACGAATCCAGAAAACCAAATTATGAGCTGGTGAAATTGACATTGCTTTCGACATATAACTGAAACCCCGTGTACAGGTTCAAAGCAACAGCAACAGTTTACTAAGCCTGGTAAAAGCTGTTATCCCCACGTCGGGACTGAACAAAAACGTTACCACACCTCTTACTCATCAAATGTAAATTCTCTCTGGTCTGCTTTGAGATCGCGTTGCTTTTGATGTAAAAATCATACGTCTCTCCCTGCAAGTGTCTGCCAATATTGACACGGCTTGTGCGAACACCTAGACGCGGTACCAACACTACCGACTACGAAGTACCGACCACAGGGAATCATTATTCAGTTGAGCATTTAGTTTTCTCACCATTTTTTATAGGAATGTAGGAATTAAGAAAAGTAGAGCTTTGTTTGATAGTTAAACTGGTAATTACAGTAAAGCTCCGTAACTTTCTTTAATTGCATTCACGCAATGGAAGCAATAACCAAACGTTGCTGTCATTATAAAGCGTTAAAGTATAGATTAGGTATGAGATTAGGAAAAAACCGTCATTTTGAGACTAAATAGTACAATGTGCATTGTGCCTAAGCCAAAATTCAAGCAAGAGAAATTATGATTTGCGTAGCCTCAGTCGTAGCACTCGTAGCACGCGTAGCCCTAATGTCAACGTTCTTGTCTACGAGATTTTATTAGACTTATTAGCTCCAATACCCAGCAAAAGGAGGTCTGAGTAAAGTGCAGGTCACCGATCAGTGACGCTCTGTGCTTATCTGCGCGCCTCAAGATCCCAGAATAGTCGTCCCTCGCACACACTCG
Source organism: Lithophane semibrunnea (assembly GCA_947363905.1). Lineage (NCBI taxonomy): Eukaryota > Metazoa > Arthropoda > Insecta > Lepidoptera > Noctuidae > Lithophane > Lithophane semibrunnea. Next base: position 8,918,948 of record OX376185.1, read on the forward strand.
TAAGGGGCAACTTTATTATTTTTCCAGTTTTCATCACTTCACGCTCCGTCTGTCTTTTGATTCAATGGCTGTGTAATGTGCTGTTGCTGCATTTATTTTGCACTCTTACCTTAGTGTTGCCAGTTTATTTTGCATTCTCTTGGTGTTGCCAGTTATTCCCCAACGCTTTGAAGTCAAAGCTCTTTTGACTTTGCGAGGCGGCTTAGTCGGCGCTGACCGCAGTGCAGTATGAATGATACTTTTTACGCTGAATAGTCTCGTGTAAATTTTTTTTTTAGTTGCACACTAGATTTTTTGCGACGTTGTGTGCGACGTTGTGTGCGAAATAAGTGAAGAACATAAAGTTCTTCACTTATTTTTGTTCCCCTGGAGCTGTGTAAAGGAACGTTGACGTGCTTGCGAAAATAGGAAAACTGTATGATCCCCCGTTGACTGAAATAAATTCATAAGGTGAAAATAGGTCATTCAGAAACTGTTAGTGCCACATATAACCCTCTCCTACATACGTAGAACGCAATAATGCATGATTGACATCGTTGTAGTTGTCGTATGACATAATAATGAACTAGTAGTCCTGATAACTGATAGCGGCACTCACGTCACATTTAATGGGAATAGATGAAAAATTATTCCCACTCGCACGTATTGACTGTATGGGTGCCTTCGGTGACGGGGGCGGGCGCGTGATCCCGCGAAATATGATACAGGGCTGACAAATTGTGCTGGAAAATAATGAACGGATAAAAACTGTGTAGAAATTTATTTAGTTTAAAAAAATTGCTTCGGAATTGGATGAACAACGCTATTTTATATTATAATAAGTTAATTGTGACTCATTTACCTACATAAATAGAAATGGTTTTGTAGACCAACAATAAGTAAATGAGACGCACGGTTAGGAAAAACATTTTTCTTAGCCAAAAAAAAATTCCCCGGTATACCTACTTAGGTATACCGGTAAAGTTCTTGTGCCTTTTAGATTTTCTTTAGAGCTAGACGTCTATTGTCTTTAATGTTTTCTTCATGGCTTTTATGTTTTCTTCTAAGAACTAATTATTTGATCGATAGTAAGATAGGATAGAACACTTAATTAATGTGCCTGAGAGCCGCAAGTTGTGAGCAATACGGATGAGTTAATTCACTAATTAAAATTCTCTACCTACTACAACTACAGCTCTGATTCATAACTACAAATAAGACCCAGTATGTATAACCAAATCTGTGCCAGCACAACCCTAAGCAAGCGTACGTGTTCGGAAACGCGGAGAAGTCGGATGTCAACGCGTGACGCGCTTTGAATGTACCTCCGCGGTGGCTCGTAATAAATAGAATATTTTTATCGGGCACACGCACTCTCCGCCCGCAAATATTGTGTCACCGTAATCTGACGCTTTGCTCAACTCGTCTGCTTAGCTTCAAGATGCTCCAGTGATTCAATGAGCAAAAGCTTACGTAAATAAATTACTAAGTAATAAGACGTGAGAGGAAAATACACTTTGCCTTTTCAATTCGTTCTAGGGTGAAAATATTGACTGGATGAACCTGATATACCTAAGCAGGTATATAATATATACTCTCAATAAACTGCTGATAAAGCGAAGAGCTTAGCTTGTTAGTTAAAGATCACCTTCCTTTTGTAATAGTAAGGACAGTTGCAGTGACACACCAGCAGGCGTAGCATGGCGCTTTCTATCTCTACAAAGAATAGACATAGCTTTTTCTATACAAAGTGACAGTTCGTTTCTTTATTTTTGACATCCACCGTAGAAATCTTTCTACAATCTGTCATTTTGTCTTTCATTTCTAACGATCTTTGTCTAGGACTTTTTCTATGTAGACTATTTCGGAAGAAAGTTTTCTATCCTTACTGTCAAAATCACACTGACAACCGATAAATCCTATGATAAAACAAAGAATTCTGAGTCGAATTATGTAAAAGAGTGAATTTCGTAAAAAGTGCAGTTGACTCTTTCTATTTTGCTGCCGTCTCGTTCTGTCTACTGTCTACAGGAAACGTCATTTTTGTCTACTCTTCCGTCGACAAAACGGTGCTCATGCTACGCCTGCTGCATAGAGATGAAAACATTTTTTTATTATTATTGAGAATAGTTAAAATATTTTTGGACAAGTTCATCTATTTTAGTTAAAAACGTCTGGTACGTTCGCCCTCTATCTAAATAATTCTAAATTCAATTGTTAAAGATTGGCTACAATAGGCTATCCGTCAATCGATCAACCCCTTGCCAATAAGTGTCATGCCCGATTCTATATCTGTACTTGGCTTTCTGTGGGGTTAAAAAATATAGAGCGACGCAACACCGAATTTAGCAGAGATGGAATTTCTTGCTCTTCATATTCTTGGAGCTGTTGTACTTATTTCGTATGCCAATAGTTATACAGGTCCTTATTTCGACATTTCCTAATGCCGATCATCTACTCTAAAAGCCTTTTTTATTAATCTGTTGTCCCACTAGTGGGCAAACGTCTCCTCCATAGCTTTCCAATTTTCTTTGTGTTTTGTGTTCTTGGGCCAATTGGTCAGGCACAAAAAGTAATTGCCTTACAGTACTACTTATTAATTATGTATGCCCAATATACTCATGCCCAACTAGATTATTATGTGTCATGTGTTATGTGTGTGTGTTGTCTGTTATGTTGTTGTTATGTTTGTTCTGTTACTATTGTGCTCACTATTTTAATTTTCTAGATCTGGAAAATTAAATCAAATATAGGTTCCTTGCAATTAGTCCCTTAGTCTTGGACTTCAAGAAATAGGTTAATGTGGTTGTCGCAGGCGATGAGCCAGGAACCTTACCTGTTTATACCAGATTGCAATCTGAAACGAATACTGACCAACATGGTGATTTCAAGCAGCAACGAGAATCTTGCACAACACGCGAACTTCATTAATGATATTTTTTTTATTTTACTTTAATATTTCGCTTTCAATAATTTTCAAGACTAACGCAATATCAAAAGTCTTTAAGTTATTTTTTTTCTATTCAAAGCAGCTCAACAGCTCAAATATATGTCGTAGGTATTTTCCCTGAAAATTGAAAATTCTCCTATTTATTTACGCAATGATTTTTAGACAAAAATGTTTCGGAGTATACAAAAGGAGTGTTTTAATACTTGTGCGTCTGCGATAAACACGTCGGGGACAGATTTAATTTAAATTTTTGCAACACTTTCGTTATTTGGCCAAAGGGAGGCTTAAATCTTTGATTGATCACGTGCAGTTGGCAGTGTTGGCACCCAGACCAGTGCAGATTGAAAATAATATAAAACAGAAAAGGGACCTATTGCGGCATTCGAGCTTAGTTATAAAAAAAACGAGTCATTTGTAATTTAAAATTACACTCCTTTTTGGGCAGTCGTATAATAAGTGTTTTTCAAATAATTAATTAACTTCATTTCATGTAGGTAGGTAGGTTAGTACTTTATATTTCACCGGCTGCTTTCTTCGTTTTTCATAGCACATAGATTTCTATCTTTTCTTCACTATCACCGAAAGGTAACCGAATACTAACCATTTCACTAATTCCCAAAAGGTACCTACACCTACCTAACACCTTGGTACCGCGAGTCTGGTCAGAGTTCATGAATATCTCACAGATTGTAATCTAACGTTATTCAGCCCAGCTTTTGGTGCATTTTAGTGAGTTCAGCCAGTTTCAGCTAACAGCAGTACTTTGCATCATACATGACTAATCTCATTAGTGGAACAATAGTGCCTAATCTGATGCGATGCGATGCAACTTACACGAAGTAGCATATTTAGTTTAAACGAAACATTTGCAAATTAGCAATAAACTGTTATACCGCTAACATTATTCATATCGACACTACCACTACACAATATTAGTGCTTGTATCGGTCACACAGTTGAGAGTAAGAAAATCCTAACTTATAATTTATAAATGCGAAAGTGAGTTTGTTTATTTGTTTGATACGCTTTCACGCTAAAACAGCTGACCGGATTGGCACATGGGTCGACCATGACCTGGGGGCCCACCACAACCGCTTACAGCAGTATTATTTTACTTCAGTGTAGGAAAGAGATGAAGCTCTACAGGACGTATAGCTCCATCACTTTACCCCACTGAAGTAACAATAAAATAATACTGCTGTAAGTGGTGATGGTAGGCCCCCTGGAGAAGAACAAAAGATACCTTTTGTCTCGATATTCCCACGGGATCGAGACTTATGCGAGTGAAACTGCAGGACGCAGCTAGTACCTTAAAAATATATTGTAGAATAGCTGTTGTGAGCTAAAAATAAAAAAAAAACTATTTTTTTTTTTATTGTTAACTAGCCTGTCTAAAATAGATAGTCCAGTTAAAAGTATCGGAGAAAACAATTAGTAATGTTTCATCAAATAACTCGCCTATGAGCAAAATAAACCACAAGGAACATTACTAAATGGTTTGTCCAATACTGTCAACTGGCCTAGGTATTGACGTCCTTTAGCTCGGAGATAAAGTCATAGTGTCATATAATTCTGTGCGGGCACGTCGACAAATATCTTACATAGTAAACATCGTAAATCAACAACCAAACTCAATGTTTCCAAACGAAAAATATTTAAAATTCCCCAAGGAAATGGCTACTCGAAATGCGTAATTCGACATAGCGATCCCCGGTCACCGGCTAAAATGTAAAATGGCTCCCTTGCATTTTTTCCTAAGTGCCATAAAGTATGACATTTATTACGGTCAGATCTGCCTCAACCACTATTGATAGGCAAATGAGAGAGTTTTTTAAAAGAAAAACGATGTCTGCTTTTTATGTGTTCTTTGGATAAGGATGTTTCAAGAAGTTGCGACTTGCTTGTTGATAATGGCCAATTTTCTGAGTTTTTGTCTCCGCGCTGCTCTCGATGTTCGATCTCTGCGCTAAAAGTTGGGTTGTCGGCGCGAGTTATGTTGGAACTTGACCCTGGCGCTACTTATACAACAACTTGTGCACCATGGTAAGCTACAAAGTCATCATAAATACACAATACACGCAAATTTAATTAGCAAGAAACCTTATCAGTGCTACCAATCTTACTTTCCGTAAGTTAAAGGCTATCAGGATACTTTATTCCATACTAAAGCTCTAAAAGAATCTCAAAATTGAGCTATCATTGTCGATAAGGGCAATAACTCAAAGAATAGGTCAAGCACAATAGTGAGTGCCACCGATAATCGTATATTAAGGCCCTTATCCCTATGAGCACCTTTGCCACAATAGAAAGGAATATAATGTCGAAAAGTGGCCACATAAAAATGACATACGGTTGCCGCGTAGGTTTGGATGGCGAAAAAATAGCGGGAATAAACGTCCAGCGATATGGAGATGATAAAAATATGGCTCCAATATTTTAAAGGAGTGAAATAATAGAAAAAGAACAAGATTTTTAGTAAAAAAAGATATTTGGTTGTTTCTGTTACGTTGTTGATTTCTGGAAGTGATAAGGAAAGGCCAGAACAACAGACCCTCTTTTCGCTACGATGCCGATGGAAATCGTTTTTCCCATCAGGCGGCAAATGCGAAATCGTAATAAAACTCTCCATATGATATGTAAAGTAGCCATAATATTGAAAACTTCCAAAGTCCATCAATAAATGTGGCGCTGCGTGGGGAACGTTACGCAGTCTTATGGTGGTTAGTGCTGTGCCAACGCTAATAACGCTATCGATGATTTTAAATGTCAAAAAATGCCGGATGTTCAGATTTATTTGTAGTTAACACAATATTTAGATTGGAAATATTATAAAGACACAATCCATTCTACCTTTTGAGTAGGTGAGTATATAGGTAAACTTATCTCTGTGATTCCTATAAACTCGTGTGCAAATAGTTTAAGGTGTAAATGTGCGAGTTTCTGTAAACGACAATGTAACTAGGTAATTGTAACCACTTGACGGACAGAAGTTAGAATAACCAATCAACTCTAGTCTAAACCATTGATAGAATGAAGCATCACCACTTTCTGGCTACCCGCACTGGCTACCAATTTAGATATTTTTTTTGCTGTATAAAGACATCTAAGCTTATAGGCCCGAGTAAAATACAGTAGGAACCATCAATTAAATTGATGTTATACTTACGTAGGTAGATAATATAATAATATAAACAAACAATAGGTATCGATAAAACATTGGCACAACACTAGCCCAAGACGCGAGGCGTCAAAACGCACGACCGCAACTATCAAAGAGAAATCTTTTCCGTGTATCAATAACGTCGATCGAGCCGTCGACTAGACACATTGCGCTCTTTATGTCGCTGCGATGTCACATTATGTGCCATGTCGTATACCTACGTGGTACGTGCTGATATAGTTAAGATATTCACAGATTATATGAATGGATATTTTGCCCTTGAAATGTGGAAACTGGAGGAGTTGTCAAGAAAATCTCAGTAATTTATACATAGTGCGTTGATTTAACCGGTCAAGTTTGTGTCGGACCACGCACAATGTAGGGTTCTGTAGTTGGGATGAATTTATCCCATATAGGTAGTTTATCCCAAGAACAAACTTATTAACATTGTAGTTGAAAAATTTCTTCTCCGATACGTTGATATGCGTCACGGTCAATTTTCCAACTGCAAATGTAAGTTTGTTATTAACGATTTTTGGACCTTTTTGCCTTTCATGATTCTAGGTCAACGGGAAATATTTTATAGGTTTTGATTTATTTGCGAGTACCTACCTATCAAAATACGGCGAGTTGACTTAGATGCTTGATATTTTTAGAGCTCCAAGGAACCGAGGCTGACGTATTTGAGATTAATAATTTCAACTTGATACCTCCACGCGTTCCTAAGAAAGTCCGAAAAAACGGAACCCTTATAGGGTCACACGTCACACAGGTCACTTTCTTAGGAACGCGTGGAGGTCATCATCATCTGGAAGCCGACCCCAACATAGTTGGGAAAAGGCTAGGCAGATGATGATGACCTCCACGCGTTCCTAAGAAAGTGACCTGTGTGACGTGTGACCCTATAAGGGTTCCGTTTTTTCGTTTTTTTTGAGGTAAGTACGGTACCCTAAAATGGGTTCGAAGTGAAGTACGCAGCTAAAAATTTGTAAAAATAAAATGACTAGAGACGCTAATCTATGCACATTAGAAATAATTATGATGCTCTTTTAGGCAGATAATTACCTACCTACAATACTTATTGTAGGTAGGTACGGGCTACGTGCTTTTAAAAACAAACGGTGTGTCATGCATAACCACAGTTTGACCAATGATCACCGAAAATGGGTATCTTATCATGAGACGGGACCTAACCCTCATACTCTGAAGTTCATAACAGAGGATTATGAATCGACATCATCTGCGTGCTAATCTAAATTAATTACTAATCCACCAATCAAGATTTTCAATGTAACTACTATTTTCCCTTGACAATAGGTATTTTAAATAGATCATATAGGTACCCAACCTATTGTAGCTTTAGCATCAATCATAATAATTCGGAATAGGAATAGTCTTGTCGAAAGATACTTGTAAGTATATGGAGATTTGCATACCAGATGGAAAACGTCTGTAATGTCTGAATACACCAAGACACGAGTGGGTGCACAAAATACAAAACATAATAGAGATTCCAAATAATCCATTTTATTGCCAGAGCCAAGTTATCAGTGCCACAGTGTATCACACTACAAACACCCACGCATCAAAATTATTCATAAAATCTCAACAATGGCGCATCGTCTCCGTGTGGTTAGGGCGTGAAATTATTTTCTTGGCGTATGCAGATTAGGGGAGGGTGACTGGTGGGGTTCCCGGATTAGTTCCGGTTTACTTTTTATAGGATTCCGATGATAAATGTTACCATTGGATAGGCTAACGGGTGGTGCGTGTAACGTATCCAAATAAGCTTTCCAAATAGCTTATAAGTAATGTACTTATTCATACAATCGATGATGTGGAAATAAAGTGGCAATTAAAGTGTGTAAAAATGTCATGTAGTTTAGGAGTGCTGACATTTAAAGACTAAAATAGTATCACGCTTCAAATAGGTAGGTTCTAACACGTCATGTTGGTAGGTAGATACCTATCTACCCTTAGCGTTTTTCTAAGCTTGGCATTCTAGTCCTAATTTCCGTTTAAATAGGTAGGCTTACATCAATTTATCAAGATACAATCGTTGACAACGTACGGTACCAACATATGTCGCCACCCTTCTATCACATCATACGCTAACGGTTTAGGAGTCAGACAAAAAACGAGGAAAGTTGCCGAGCAGACGACGGGCGGATGGACGATTGCTGATCCCGAAATATGATTTATAGATCGGGCGTCATCGGCAATGCGTTTTCTATACGTCACAGGACATGTCACCGCCTCCATACCGCGAATCAAGGGTAAAGAAAATTGCGTATATTTTAGTGCTACAAAGTATAGAAGTTTTCATCATGATATAGGTAGGAGGTAGGTACTTTTTAACATATTCCTATTTCAATTTCAATTTATTTATTCACAAATAATTTACATTGCTTTTATTTTTTTTATTTTTAATCGACTTCAAAAAAAGGAGGAGGTTATAATTCGTCTGTATTTTTTTTTTTATTGTTATCTCAGAACTTTCGTCTAGCTGAACCGATTCAGATGTTTTTTTTTTTATTTGAAAGCTGATGATGATTGTTTTTTACCTATGGAGTAATGAACCTTATGCATATAAGCTATGGTTCATAGATACTCCATATAAGCTAAGTAGGTATACCAATTGCAAAAAGTGTCCCGATATGGACTTGAACTTTAAATAACTATAACCCAAACATAAGTTCTGCACTAAGTTCCCTTCTACCGACTCGATCGACTTCTTGCTACTACAATCTGTCCTGCCATCCGCATCGATCCCATAAATTATCATCCGTTTTACATTTATGATTTCATCGTGGGATGGGGACTGTAATAGTTACTAGTAGGTACCTATGCTCTTAGCTACCATTAGACTACCACCTGAAGAACTCAGCTGTGGAACATTTTCTCAACCGCCTAATGGAAAGTCAGATAAATATACCGGAAGCCTACGGTACCGGAAGCCTATAGCGGTAGGCTACGTCCTACTGGCCATATTACGTTGGTCTGAGAATCTGAGACATATTTGCAGTGGCCTTCCATTGATCCTCCATGAAAAATGGTTTTATGGACGCTTAATTTTGTCTCCTTATTTTCAATTTTCCATGCACCATCAATATCTAACTTTCCTAACTACAAAAACCGTCTCCACGTCAAAGTGCGTTAACAATATTTCTCGGCACGAACCGAACATTTGTATCAAATCGAACAATAATCGCTCATATTGTCAGTTACAATACAATTTGTTTGGAAACTTGACGCGTGAGAGAAATAATAACAAATGATTCGCGCCCTAACACCGCCTGGCGTTGAAAGATCACGCCTATTGCTCTCCTGCTGATGAAAAAAGTATACAATATTACTCAGTAAAATACATTAAGTTTGAAAGTCGTTATGTAATAGATGGACGCGTATGAGGTCTATTGCTACCGTGACCTACCTATTTAGCAAGTATTCTTTGGTACCATTGATAAATAAAAACCCAGTTCGACAGACCTTCCAATAGCAATCAGACCCTTCTTGGATCTGAGCAGGTCCTAGTGACGCAAATCATCTCGTTTCCACGTCTCTTCTGTGAGGCCCGTGCCTGAGGTAGGCAATGATTCCCTTTAGAGACCTACCATACAAGTTTTTAACAAAACGATTTGATTAGCACAAAACATGATTTATTAGGTACCTGATTATTTAATTAAATTCGAGCAGGGGTGCAGCCAAGTGAGTCTGATACATAGCTACCTACCTACTTACCGCCTATGAATGAAAAGTACCTAATTTTGTTTAGGTACCTAAACACTTGAGTGTTTAATAGTACAAACAGACCCACCTAGGTTCATCGGAGATAAACCGCTGTCAGTGTGTGAGCTGCTATTTCTACTTCGAAGGGACAACGTATGGTAGGTATGTAGGGTATATTATATTGGACTCATAATGTTAGTGTTACTAACTTTCACTTACAAAAAAATTTACTTACATCAGTTACATTTATGCTGCTAGTATTGCTTGTAGTATTCGTAGTTGATGTTTCACCCAAAAAATCATAGATGACTCTGTTCGTAGTTATTATCAAGACACGCTTTGCTGGTTGCACATAACACAGTTTAAATTATTGTATGCACACATTTTTTATGTCATTTATATTATATATCTGTCATTTTCATTTCACTACATGACACTTTTTATTGGTCAACCTTTTCTGGCAACTCTCGTCGATGTCGCTCATAGAAGGCTTGGCAGCACCTCTGGTATTCAATGTTGCCAAGACTGCTAAAATATTGGTATTTCTGCATTCTGCAAATTTGAATTTTACCGACCACCGCCGCCACCAATGGTTTCTTTTTTTGTCTTTAGGGTTGGGGTTGCTTAACTCGACTAAACGATGATGTGGTTTTAACTTTAGATATTCGTAACCGTGCGTTTGCATTGCAACATTCAAGACAAAACATGTTGAAATCTCTAGTTCCTGTCAAAAATTGTATGGAACATAGACAGAAAATAGAGATTTCAACATGTTTTGTCGTAAATGTTTCGCCAGTGCAAACGCACGGTAAGGAATTCCATGTATTGGAGATACACCAATAAACTCATTAATTCACACTCATTTATATGGTATTGATGGAATATAGCTATTCATCATGCGGTGACTCATCGCCGTTCAGCTGGTTGTAGTTACAGACAACCGCACATCAGCGGTAACAAATGGACATTGATAGCGCCTTTATATTTAAGCAATAAGGGTGATTTTCGTAGTGCAATTATTGTAATACCACTGATGTGCGGTTGACTGAAGGCAATATAGTTTTTTATTTATTTTTAAAAACGATTTTTTATGATATAGTTAATACTTTTTGGGATGTCTATCCAAATATATTTAACTTATCCTGATTAGAATTATTGAATAATAAAAAAACCATTTTTGGACGTCCTTTGTAACCAGATCCAGTTCTACCGATTTTCTCGTTTGAGAGCCAGCAACACTATTGAGCTGCCACTATTGACATTTCTGAAATTCTGACAGCAGTAAACGATAAATCAATAAAACGTGAAAATGTCAGTGAAAATTACAGAAAACTGACAAAGTGTCAACAGAGGTAGTCTGAGGTAGTAGTTCTTTAATTCACGGTTGCAACTTTAACCGCATATTTTTCGCAATATTCTTCGACAACAGCGCGGTTCCAGTGCGAGCCGTCGCTTTCTAACATCAACCAGTGTTGGTAAACACTTGCCAACATGAGATGGACAGTGCATATCGAGGGCGGTCCAATGCGAGTTAATCACGCCGCCGTTTGCATCGGCGATAAAATTTTTTCGTTTGGAGGATATTGTTCCACCGAGGAATATAAAGATTGGGAGCCAATACCAGTTCATGTCTTGGACACAAATTCCCTGAGATGGGCACCAGTGAATTATAAGAGGACTGATGTAGCGCCTTTCCAAAGATACGGCCATACCACTGTCGCATATGGGGACAAGGTAAGTAAAAAAAAAACAATCTGATGATGATCAATCTGAAGTCGCAAAGCGTTTTTAAATTTTTTGCACTAAGTAGTCATAATTTTCTATTTTTTGAATTCTCATTTAATGCTTGGTTTTTTTAAATTTATTATTCTGGCAGCAAAGGTTTAAAACATAAACCTAAGATGACTTAATCTTATGTCACTACCCATACTCAGTTGGTAAAGTGCCAAGATGATTGACAATGCTCATAGTAGGTGCAAGCCTTAGTAGACATATTGTTCAAAGTCTATGTCACACATAAACTTGCAAAAATTTCAATGATGAATGAAGAGCAGTGGTGGCCCTATAGCAATAGCTGCAATTTACAAGTCATAGGTTTGTAGCCGCTTTGAGTAAATTATTACACCACCACTGTTCTCAAAATGGTGAAGGAAAACATTGTGAGGAAAAGGAAACCGGCATGTCCTAGAACAAAAACTTAGAAGACATGTGACATCTACTCATCCGCACTGGGCCAGATTGGTGGATTACAGCCCAGTCCTTCGCACAGAGAGGAGGCCTGTGTCCCAGCTGTGGAAACATTATAGGCTGATTATGCTTATGGTATTATGCTAATAAATTGTTTATTTTATACTTCTAACTTGTGCCCAAGATCTACTTACTTACAAAAACATAACAAGTATGAAGTAAAAAGTGCCATAGGTACTGACTTCCTAGTCTGAACCTGCAACCTCATGCCTGAGTAATGCATCCTAAAACCTATTATATCATAAAGAAATAATTTAAAATTAAACTTAAGTTTTTATAAATAGAGGTACAACCTATTGTCAATACAATTCCTTGTTGCAAAGGTAATGAGCTTATTGATTACAATAATCAGAATATTAATGAATGAGTATTCACACGATTTTCATTTATCCTTGTCTATCTAATTATAAACATTTATTTTGAATAAATTGCCACATTCTTCCTGGTGTATATTATTTAACATAAACAAAAGTCATCTGTTTGAGACTTGTGCCTTTATTGTTGCTTTGTTTGAAAGTAGGTAAAAACAAATAGTTAAATGTACAATACGTTGAACCTGACATGATTTCCGTACATCTTGCGCTGTGCTGTGGGTCCCCATAGCGCAGCATCATGCTGAGTGGAAGCCTTCTTGTCACAGTCATGACGTGCAGCTGCCGATTATACTTGTGATCTCATATGTTTTTTTATTATTTTTAATTGTATTTAGATCTATTGTGGTTAGCATTGCTGATTACTGTTATCTTTTTGTATGCACGTGTTTCTGTGCCAATTAAACCTATTTTTCTTTCTTTCTTTCTAAATCACACACAGTAAATAATGTATGGATTTTCACACAATGGCTTATCTGCAAAGGTGAGCGCATGGTATGCTATACAGGCTGTAAGGGTAAACAGTCTTGTCATTCAAACCATGGGTAGTTGACTTAAATATAAAAATAAATGACCGAACACAACAAAAAAAAAAAACTTCATTTTCATTAAAAGATTTTAAAAAGTTTCTATCCGACACCGTGCTCTCTAGCGAAACAGCTGACTGACTGAGGGAGGGGTCGCGTTCGCGGCCGGTCAGGTCACATCCCGTACCCCCCGCCCGTGTTGAGACGCAAGTTCGTTGCCCTAGCGCATAGGTCAACGAAGTTGCGTCTCTTGTGGTAAAATGTAGATTTAAAAAAAAAAAAAAAAGTTGTTATTTTCTATTGATTTTACGTTCTATAAATGAAACCAAACCACTGGTTGCAAGGATAACGGTGTTTACCCTAACACCCTGTATAATCACAAAAAAAATCTGCTATATCTGATTCAATACAAGTAAAAATATTGTATGAAAACTGAAAAACTATACAGAGTTATTGGTAAAACACCAACAACCTCTTAAGGAGTCATTGCACTCATCATTATCAACAACTTTTACTAAGGGAACTAATATGAAATCGCGAAAAAAAAAACAGCTGTTCCGTACATTTATGTTTGCATAACTCGTCAAAATGTATGGAACAGCTTTTTTTTTCAATAACCCTGTATAAAAGCTGAGCAATCAAACTGCAAATTGACTCACTAGAGAGCATACTGTAGAAACATGGGTTAATGGTCTTACAGGTTTTCATGTGGGGAGGCAGAAATAATGCTGTGGCCTGTGACACTCTCTCATGTTTTGACACCAAGACTTTGGAATGGAGCACCCCAGCTGTATCAGGCATGGTGCCCTATGCCAAAGATGGCCATTCAGCTTGTGTGATTGATAATAAGATGTACATTTTTGGAGGGTTTGAATATCTCACTGATCAGTATTCACAAGAAGTACACTGCTTGAATCTTGATACACTGCAGTGGAACTTTATTGATGCACGGGGCACCGCACCATCTCATCGCGATTTCCACACTGCTGTTGCTGTAGACAACAAAATGTACATCTTTGGTGGACGAGGAGATTTGAACAGCCCCTACAATTCCCAAGAGGAAATATACTGCCCCCAAGTATTTTATTTAGATACTACTGAAGAGAAATGGGTGGCTGTGAACCCTGGTGGAACATGGCCAGAAGGACGGCGCAGCCACTCATCTTGTAAGTTCTTTTCCACCTATTTCGTAATGAAGTTATTGAAAAATAATTTAAGTCATCATCTGCCTAGCCTTTTCCCAACTATGTTGGGGTCGGCTTCCAGTCTAACCGGATGCAGCTGAATACCAGTATTTTACATGGAGCGACTGCCTATCTGACCTCCACAACCCAGTAACTGGGTAATACGATACCCCTTGGTTAGACTTGTTGTCAGACTTTCGTGCTTCTGACGACTCGTAACGATTGTCAAAGATCCACAAATGACAGCCGGGACCAACGGCTTAACGTGCTTTCCGAGGCACGGAGGAGTCTCGATATGTGAAAATGGTCACCCATCCACGGACCAACCCCGGCAAGCGTAGCTTAACCTGATGGATCGGCCCGAGCGGCTGTTATTACTTAGCCACGAGCTCCTCCAAAAAAAATAATTTAAGTACCTATTATAAAGACATGAATATGATTTCAGGGATCTACAAGGACTACATGTATATTTTTGGTGGATTTAATGGTAACTCAAAGACTCACTTCAATGATCTCTACAGGTATTCTATAAAAGATAATATCTGGCAATTCATCAGCGTGGGCGGCTCAGTGCCGTGCAAGCGTCGACGTCAAGCTTGTCTTATTCATAAAGATGTAGTGTATTTATTTGGAGGGACAAGGTCAGTGTTTTGAATTTGTGAATTAACATATTTTTTTCTACTTCTGGTATTGCATGTAAGTTTAAGGTTAAATGACTAGAATGAGAATTTAATTAATAAACAACTAAATGTATTTTTTCTGCAGCCCCTGTCCTGGAAATAATCGAATACCAGAGAATGTTGATAATAACCCAGAGAGATTGGTTGATAATAGTGACCTACATCTCCTTGACTATCAACCATCTCTTAAAACTTTATCTATTCTTGTGGTGCTGGAAAACAACATTGACACATCAATTCTTCCACGTGATATTATGTGAGTATTAATTAATAATCAACAAAACTTGCCAGCTAAAATACTAGGTAGGTATTGACTTTCCTCCTTTTTTTTTTCAGTGTGGACATCCGCCTCATGACTCTTCCAAACCGCATTAGCCGACCCATTAACCAATCTGGTTAGAATAATACTAGGTATTTGTACTTGCAGCTAAACATATGTAGGGCAGCTTTACATACTTCCATAATTTATATTAAGTCATTATAATATTTCGTCTATACCTATTTATTATATAATATACTTGTAAGTGCATGCATAAATAAAATACCATTTCTTAAATGTCTGTACCACATACTCTGTTATAGTTACATTAACATTTTTAAAATAAAAGGATGTAACACTTGATTCCAATAAATATACAAATAATAATTACCAAATGAAACAGGTATTAAACATTTTAAAAGTGTATTTTCATTCATCCTCTTTAACAATATGTCTCTGTCGCTCAGGCACGAAGGGAACAGCGCCTGGCTTGCTGTGCGCACGCCGATTTCCTTCTTTTCTCTTTGATTTGTCTTTAATAGTTCTGATTTCATTCTGGGCATTCAATATGTGTTTGGGAACATGTCTGTGACGCGCTATGCGTTTCACTTGCGGGTGGTTTGCGAACTTTTCTTTTAATGAATCTGCGTAGTTCAATGCGGTTCTCTCACGAGGTTTGAGCTGAAAAATAATTGCGCTTAAATTAGCAACGAAATAAGTGGCAAATGCACTATAGAAACCGAGACGAATCGCCCAACTAGGTCGCAAGGGCCAACTAGCCGCAGACCATACAATACCACTAGACGGCCACGACTGGCCGGAGTCCTGGCAGTCTTATGCGCGAAATACCTTACATGCCTGGTTGTTCTCTGTGAAGGTTATTCACCCTGCAAATTACCTGCGTTGACATCTACAAGGCGGCACGCAACGAAAGGATACCAAAAATTCTTAACGATAGCGCGGGATTTGACGGTGGGCTCAAAATGGAAGCCTGATGTCGCATCAACCTAAGCATAATTTTTATGACTAAGCCAGAAAGCGAATTGGATTTTTTATGGCGTGATTATCACCAGTCGCGTAAGTTTTATCGCCATTAGGGATATTTTTACTTACTTGAATAATGCTATTCATGAAAGTTAAGAATTCCACGCCATTTCTGGCACCAAAATCGACGTCAAAATTAAACGCATGTCAAGTGATCCGATTGGTTTCTCATAAGTCTACCAATCACGACGCACTGGCAATTTGTTTGATTTTCACTCCAGAATCCAGGCATAATCGTAGGTAAGTACCTACACCTAATTACCTGACTATGGCAAAGCCCACTCTGAAATGACGCACGGGACGCACCCCACTACCGCAATGCCGTGTACGTAAAATGCGGTAGAGTGGCGGACTTGTGGTCACACCAGGTTGTAACATTAGTGTGACTAACAGCAATGATTTTACTGGACTCCGGATTCGTGGTCACACCGCTAATATTTCTAGTTTATAGAAATATTAGCGGTGTGACCACGAGTCCTAAACTCGTCGTCGTATTTTGACAAACGTGTTACTCAGGGTTTTA
Organism: Lithophane semibrunnea; assembly: GCA_947363905.1. Classification (NCBI taxonomy): domain Eukaryota; kingdom Metazoa; phylum Arthropoda; class Insecta; order Lepidoptera; family Noctuidae; genus Lithophane; species Lithophane semibrunnea. Next base: position 8,935,601 of record OX376185.1, read on the forward strand.
GGTTGTATGACGCCACATAAAATCCAACATGATGGTATAAATACAGATAGCGATGTAAATTGTTAAGTACCGAAAAATACTTGGACTTCCTACATTCCTTTCTTCATAAATTTTAAGGAAATATACACCCCTTTGCAAAAAAAACGGGCACCGGGACAGTCATTGGCTTTTGTATGGATAATATTAATATTTTTACTATGTAATAGGGAATATGCATGTGATTCAAATATGGGTCAAATATTTTTTTCTATAAACTATGTTACTTCAGAATTATGCCTCCATCAATATTTTTGAATAAAATTTCTTTTTGAGCGAGAAATTAATTTTTAAAAAGTCCCAAAAAACTGTGGGTAATTCAAATACTTGAAAAGGCTAAGAGCGGATGTGACGTAACAATCCGGGATAACAATCAAAATGTCAATGTCAAGTCAATCAACAAGTGTCAAGTCAATGTCAAACGCTCATAGAAAAAGGAGTGTTTGACGTTTACTTGACAGTTGCTTGTCTGTTTTCACGAACTGTGACGTCACCACACCAAGCGCGCCAAATGGACGGCGTTTAAATAGCCCGGATCGGTTGGATATTTTTAAACATTTTTTTAACTACTTTAAATTGCTTTGTTGCCGTCGAATTTTTTTTTACTATTATTTGACGATGTAAACTATCGAATAAAAATATTAAAAAAATACATGCATATTCCCTATTAGCATAAATGACTAGTAATTGTTATAATCAATAAGAATATAGTTTTTTGGCTACACCCCTCTTTCAGCAGCGCTTTTACTAGCTCTTATTGCTTTTTCTGCCATTACAATCAACACAAAGATATCACTTTTAAGTCACAATAAGGCTGGATTATGCGTCAAACATAAATTATTCTACTAAAAATAACGAGAAGTTAGTTTTAGTTGCCAGGATAACCTTCTAACCGCAAACCTGCAAAATGTTAGTAAAAGTCACAAACGGAAAACGGGATTATTTATTGTTTTTAAACAAAAGTTTCGAATTTGGAATTAACTTTTTTCTTACCCACACTTACAATTACATCATACATGTTATTACTGTTTACGCAAACGTACGCAACGGAAGCTCTCAAAAAGGAATAATTTTTCCCGTTTTCGCAACGTTTTTCATTTATGCTCTGCTCCTATTGGTTGTAGCGTGATGTTAAATAATTTTTCAATTCCAACCAGTAGTTCCTGAGATTAGCGCGTTCAAACAAACAAACAAACAAACACTTCAGCTTAATAATATTAAAGTATAGATTACAGAATAGAATTAAACACCAGCACAGCACCACCAGTTGCGCGCAGACTTATTTTGCGCGCACTCTAATTGGGTTTTAGTTTTTATTTCTCTACTTACCTTTTTTTTAAATTAAAAATAGGCTGTCACACTTACCACCCCCAGTTTTTCTGATGCTCTTGCTTTCCACATTCTGATGTTCATTTCGTCGGAGCCAGAGAGAATATATTTATTGTCCAGTGTCCACTTCACACATGTCAGTCTTTGCATTCGTTTTGTATGGTATACATCCCTGGAGTTTCCTTTGAGACTCTCAAATATTCTGACAGTTTTATCATAGCTGCCAGCTACAAATTCTCGTCCAGTTGGTGCATAATCTACATCTATGACAGCTGATGTGTGTCCCATGTGGACGTTTACCGGTTGTTTTAGTTTCCTTACGTCAAATGTGTATAAACTGAAAATTAATGGGAAAGGTATAAATAAAGTATAGATGCTCTACAACACAATGCCAAAGATATTATTTTATTAGACTTAAAAATATATTTTTAATTAAGAATATTAGTAAGTACATACTTATAATCCTCATTAGCTACAGTGAATATAAAAGCTTCCATAGGATTCCAAGATAGGGCATTAGACCTCAGTTCCATTACAACCTTTCTCAAAGGGCCTGATTCACGACAATCATACAAAATTACACTTCTATCACTTGCACATGATGCTAGCAAGTTTTGTTCTACCTGAAAACAATTATTAACAAAATTAATTCAGGTGGCTTACAAACATACTAATATTATAAATACGAAAGTAACTCTGTTTGTCTGTCTGTATGTTACCTTTTCATGCCTAAACCACTGAACAGATTTCGATAAAATTTGGCAATGAGGTAGATGACATCCCAGGGAAGGACATAAATTTCCAAATAAATTAGATTAAAAATGTCACCTGATTGAATGAAACATGATGAAGACTGTCCACTCCCCATTTAAAAACTTTCACAGGCTCATTTCTTGTATTCTCCCATAACTGACAGTGTTCACCACATGTTGCAAATATTGGTTTATTTCTGTGATGTGTTACACCTGTGACTACAGACATGCTAAGCAAAGTGTTTATGGGTTCCTCGTCATCAGGAGACTGGACTTCAGCCTTCCATGTTTTAATAGTTTTGTCATCGCCAACACTGGTGAATGTGTCGCCTGTGGGTGTGTAACACAGAGCTCGCACCCAACCTTCATGAGCCACGAAATTTCTAGTACATTTCCTTATGGCTAAATCCCACAAACGAATTTCACCATCAAATGCTCCACTAGCCAGAACAGCTAATCTGCTAGGATGTTTGGCTATACTGGAAACGCCGTCTTTATGTCCATCAAGGTTACCAATAAAAGGCTTAGCAAACACCCTTTCAAGTTTAACAGCATTCATTGCGCGCACATATTCACGTGGCGCTTCGAGGGGATGTAAACTTGGATCATAATTCCTTGGTACTGAAACAATCAAGCACTAAAAAGTTAGATTATGAGTGCGTAACTGAATAGTATTACAAAAAAAAAGTGTCGTAGAGCGTGAGCGTGTGTAAACGAAAATGTATGATCAGACCAATATCATCATGCAACTGAAAGACGCCAGTCGCCACTGCCAAGCCATTACAGCTAGCCCTGTGCTTCCCGCATCTAGTCTAGCGGGTATGAAAGAGTATATTAGCGAGCGGGTATCAAAAATCATAAGTAAATTTATTGCAAACGACAATCATAATCTCACGTTTGTGGATATCCCGTTTTGTAGCACGCAAATAATCATCTGGATTCCGGCTAATCACTTTTATTTTCATTTTCGACATCTTGTGTGCCTATTTATTGTTTTCACTTTATCAAAACAGATTTCTTTACGATTCACAACATAACCTCAAATCATGCATGTTAGAAAAATATCACGACGATCACCATCTGACAGACATGCTTTCAGTGTTGCCACTCTCTGAGTTTGGAGTTTTGGACACAGAGAATGTAATTTTAAGTTTTATCGTAATTATAGTTCCCCTAGCTCCTTACAAAAATCCCATAAAAATAAAATGCGTTATTCCCTTTAGTAAACACAAAAATTGTGTAAAGTGTTTACAAAAAAAAACAAAATTAGTAATACAATTAAAATAACCTATCTCTGAACAGCCTTGAAAAGCATGACAGGCATTTCATACATAATTTACGCACTGTTCACTTCAAGGCATCTAAGTTCTAAAAATGGATGTAACACAACATGCGAATAGTACTTCAACTTTTCCTTAAAAGTTAACACTGTGAAGGAGACTAAACATGACTAATGGCAGAAAATTGAATACAATTACAGGCTAAAAATCTTCCAAATCAGTTGGCCGTAGACCTGCTTCAACCAAATATCACCAAGCGCCTCAAAAGGCACCACATCCTCGAGCAGAATAAATGATTTGTGTGTGTATGGTGCACATTGGAGCCCTGCATAACTTCGCCAGCCCATGATCCAAACAACACATTTTCTTCTAAAAAGCTGATTGATACATTTGCTCCTCTTTAAAGCCAAAAAGTTGATTGCGTAAGCAGATAGCAACTGGCAGCACTGATTATTACGTTATGTCAGTGTCAACCTAAGTTACAACCATTTCATAGCGACTGAAAGACTTGTATCCATAGTAATGATTTAAAAAAAAAAAAAAATATGTCAGTGTCAACAGTCACTTTCGCTCTCTTGTCATGTCAACAATGCCATGTCACTCAGTGTCAGTTGTCAGTTGGTGTCCAGTCAGTGAGCGGAGTTATTGTTTGATGTTGAAAATATTGATTCAATTGGTTAATTTGATCATTAGCAGTGTCTTGATCAACTCTTCCTTCTTCATACCGTACAGGCAGGCATACTCAATAAAACTGCTGGTAGTGGATTCGCTGTAGCCTGTAAGTCACTACTATAATGAATAATATTTTATGTTTGTAGAGCACGAGCTTTTATTCTGTAACATATAAACACGTATTTTTATTCGTCTATTCTATTCTAAAATGTATTTCGACATGTAACTTTATGAGATTTTATGGAATTAGTTCTTGAGGTAAATAATATACTTTAGAAATTACAATTTATTGTGCATCTATTCATAGGTTTTAAGATGCTTTTTCTTGACCTGTTTATTATCTATATCCATCCATATCATCTATTTTTCTGATTTTTTATATCATTATCTATTTGATTATAAAGTTCATTATAATTTTGTAAATCAAAATGCACCTTTCAAATGACTTGAAAAGGCATTCTATACCTACTATACCACTTCACCAGGTTCACCATCTATTTATATTATTTGCCTACTTAAACAGCTACAAGGTAACCACAGCAGGGGGAAAATACTTTTTAAATTATTTAGAGAAAAACAAAAATTGAATGACTGTTTTATGAAATCAATGAATCTTTAATACTATATAAAATCAATGAATCTGTAATATGTATAAAATATTTTTCTTTTGTCAAAATGTGTATGTTGTGCAGATTCATTAAAAAATATCATGAAATCAATCAGTGTTCCCCTTTTTGGTTGAGTTTGGCATAAAATGCTTATTTTTTCTCTTCTGTACTCTGTTTGTCTGTTCAATGGTGGTAATTAGGTACTTGTCCCCAAAAAAAGGTAGTGTAAATTTCATATTGGTATTTACTTCAAAAAATATCTTACCACAAATGGTTTCAAACCTACAGGGTGTTTTCCTTTTTTATCAAACAAATTAATAGAGTCCAGTGGAATAGCCAGAGTACCTATACTCCATTTGAAATAAGATTAGACGTTTAAATAAACCTTTTTTACAGTCCGTTCAACCGATTTTGACTTCTATTGCGTTGGTCGCATGACAAATGGCAGCTGCAGTAGACAGTTGGTATTGTGTAACCTTTTTTGCTTTTAATGCCATCCTTATGCCTACGGTATAGAAGTCAAAATCGGTTGAACGGAATGTATAAAGGTTTGTTTCAATGTCTAATCTTATTTCAAATGGGGTATAGTTAAGTATTAAAAAAAAAGCGTCTCCTAAGCAATTTTCTTAATTTTAACAAAAGCAAAAAGTGATATCTATCTTAATCAAAAGCTCTGTTATTTTTTGTAAAATTATCGAAATAAGAAAAACACGTAGGTAAATGGGATTCTGTCGAAATAATGTCGCATTAACGCGGTATTAGCGTCGTCTTTGCGCAGCGTTTACCTTCGACGAAAATTTTGCCTGCCCATGGAATAGGTTAGAAGCAAGTAGCGACCTCATCATATCTCAAAGTGTCATTTCCGAAAGCCCAAAGAATGCTGGGACAGACCAAGACAGACAATAAAATCTGAGCTTTGGAATGCCTAAAGCCTAAACCAGAGTAAAATAAAGATACCTTTGCATGGACCAGTAAGTAGTGATCACTAATTTGTTTGACGAAAACGTTTGCGTCTTGTATCGTGCGTATTGACATTGAATAAGTACATATCTACCGTACTTGAATTTCGTCATAATTTACAAAAAGAAGTGGGCCGAAATAAGTAAATATTAGTTTTGTTGTGTTGACTCAATGATGCATGCCCAAATGCGAAATGTGCGGACAACCATAGTCGGCATCTGCGGTACATAATTGTAATTAATCATATTACTTTCAATTCGTTAGTGTAAATACCTACACTTGTAAGGATAGATAACGCCTTATAAAAAAAATACACCAAGATTAACTCTGGCTTCCGCTTTATTACGTGCGCTAAAAGCACTCTTTAAGTGATTTCCCTAATACGTAGAAAAAAGCTCGTGACATCCTCATACTCATAAAATGAATCCGGAGTTAATTGATGCCCACAACTGTTTTCCGGATGAAAATTTCCAGTAGGTAACAAAATTCGTGAAAATTCGAAAATTTACGTGTTACATAAGTAACACGTAAATTTTCTCAATCACAAACACCATGTAAAAGTAACAGTGTTAATATACTTATTTTACTGACCGTACCTATCTAAGAATAGGTCAGTGGGTCGCCTTAGGGGCGGGCGGTGTTCTAAGATAAAAAAATAATCGTAAATTTTAACATTTCTAACCGAATTACAAAATATCTTGGCTGATGAATTTGAAAACAAACAATCTGCTGATAAACTCAAAAGATCTGTAGTCACGATTATTTTGAACATTAATTGGACTGAAAAAATAAACTTCACGGTAGGCGGTCGCAAATCAATGTAAAATCATCAAGCGCTCCCCTAATGTATATAGCACGTATTAATAAAGGACGTCATCTCGTCACAGTAGTAGTTAGATAAGGTCACCGCCTCGCTAGCTGCTCAATGGCAGTATTTTGTTCGTTGACCCGCGAACGGTTGCGTTGGCGCACGCTCAAAAGCGAACAGCATTAATTGTTCCAGTCCCAGATTTTCACAAATTTCATATTTTTTGTGCAATAGTGCGTAAATTAATTTTGGTGTCACCTGTGTGTATTTTTATCAAAAATACATTTGGCCCATTTGCTGTTATTTTGTACTTTTGTTGGTAAGTGATTTAAATTTAATAAATAAATACACCGGTCTCATACCTAACAATCTTAAAATACCCAATTCATAAAAGCAAATTGCTTCTTGAATTTGAATTAATTGTCTGCGCAGACAGGAACACATTTTATTTTTGACCTAATTGTGTTTACTTAGATACTCATGTAAGTAACTGTTTAGAATCTCTTGGTGAAATAACGCTGCCAACAGTGACAATGCCGTTATGTTTCGTTAAAATATGGTAGGGAATTATGTGTGTTATTCCACACGTTAGTACTTATAGAAAATATATTTTTTAATTCTTAAAACACACTTTATTATAAACAAAAAAAAATACTTACAATGCAGCATTTTTTTACTTGTCGTACCAATTGCCTCAGCGATTACGATATTGTATCGATTTTTAACTTATTTGAACAACAGAAAATATTATTACCTACGGTACCAATTAAAGTACTTCAATAACTGTGTGTGTTTTTGGCAGATTGTAACTGAACAATCTTAACACGTGTGTAGTCCCCAATTATTGATGTCCTAAATAACTATGAAGTAACATCAAAACTCATTGCACAGTTCAGTTCAGACGAGAGAGGAACAAACTTTCAAACGTTTGGTTCTACTTTCTTTTAAAAACTCGTCGTTTAGTTCTTGTCAATTGAGTCAAGTAGTTCGCATCGTAAGAGTTTTCGAGAAAAATATTCAGAGCAGTAGAACAATATTCGATAGCATAATTATAGTGAACCATTTTGTTATCGTTATAATATACAGATAATAAAGCGGTCAGTTGCCGGCCGGTTTCCGTACGCGCCTACAATCACGTCCACCACAGCTATTCCTACTTGAATTTTTATGCAAAAACATATATATGAGCAATAATATACTACCTACACGTCTTAGATTTTTATCAAGGTCCTGCTTGTGACAGGAACAAAACTCATTTTAATGATAAAATCTTCTCTGCGTTGTCTGTGTCACGCGAATCACCAGTTCAGGATACTGTCCGCAAAAAAGTCGCAATAAATTATTTTTTCTCACAAGGTGACAAAATACTGACTCATAATCATTAAAAATAGGTAAACAAACATTAAATAAATGCTTGAGATACTTTCATTTTGGTAAAAAGAAGGACGCCACATTCAGTTCATTCGACTTATTTAAGCTCTATACGAGCCGGCCGTTCACAATGAATTGGTAATACCGCGAGCAGTCATTGCCCGACCGAGATTTATAAATCAATCCAAATGATTCGAGCATTATTTGCTTCATACGTGATTGTTGTGGTACGGTATAAAATGTACGATGGTCCACCTGTAAGCTTTGGAAAGTTTAAGGGCGCACCCTACCTCAAATTGTTTAGCATGATCCTCCGTTATGCGGAAAATACTGCAGCATTAATGTTGAAATAAATATAATTATGTTAAAGTTGAGGATTGATGCTAGGTCCTATGTGTGGCAAAACACGATTACATAAAATTTTGCCGATACAAAAAAAAAACAAAGTTACCTCTAAACCGAACTATAAACCATAAACCGCTGGTATTAAAAAAATACTTCAAATTAGATCATGAAACTTTGCATAATATCTGAACTATAAAGCAGGTCTTATGTTTAATTTTTTTTTTAATTACCTCTATTTTCACCGTAAAAAGCAATTACCTAAACTGTTCGATGCTTCAGAGCCGCTAACACCCCACTCCGTCTCGCTCTTACTCAAGTCGCGAGTAGTATGATGCGAGCGAGATAAAATCTGAGGTAGAATACAGCCTTAAACTTGCCTTATAGGTTTAAGGCAAGTTTCCTACCTTGATGATCCTTAACATGTTTCTGGAATCATCGTATTGGAAATGGTAGTCACAGGGTAGGTACTTAGCTAATTATAATTACGAAGTTGTCCTATAATTATAAGGTCATCTTCGGGTCTTGTTTCGAGAAACAATTTTCTGCAGAATAACTTAGCCATTATTATTATGGTTATAGCAAAAATCCGAAGTGGCGCCATAATAAACCGTTGTGAGCCGGTCATTGTTCTCAAAATTATTTTAGAGCCAAGTTGGTTGCGTAAGAATGAAAAAAAAAAGATTTTGCCAAAACTTTGTTCATTCCAATCCTTACGTCAACAAACATACTGACTAACGCCAACTTGTGGTCTTGTGTGTCGTTCATATTAAGCCGAAAAGCTTCATGAAATACTTTGGGTTTCCCCGAACGCACAATAATATTTTGTCCTAAGGAAGTGAAAATATTCGTAAGACATCATACAAGAAAAAAAAATCCTTTAAAACAAAGATTAAAATTTATCAAATACCCATAAGCGTGATTAAACTTAATTAAAGCTTCCGAAGTTCCGATTGAAGTATTGAACCAAGTTTTACGTTGTTTTTACTTGCCAATTAATTTGTTGATTATATTTTTATGACCAAGATCAATAAATTAAGTTGCTAATCACATAATCACAACCACATTTTAGCACCTTTGAATATAATTTACTACAAAAATGAAACGGGTTTTTTGTAAAAATGAGAAGCCATTTCTTTAACCAGTTGAATTTGTAGAGCTTATTTCTAACAATTTTATCGGCACATTTGTGAATCAACTGTAAAATTTAGAATCTAATCATAATGAAATAATAATAACTTTAATATTAAATTCTGGTATGTCAAAGTCAACCAATCGAATATAATGAACATTACATTACTTTTTAATATTTTGTATGTATACCTATATTGATGGTTTTTTGGAAGGGAAATAAGAACATTATGAAGATAATAATGATATATCATTGGAAGATAACGAAAGATTTAATTACTCACAGAGCGAATACAGTTTGCACTAGAACACTGTTATGCTAAAAAGGAACGAACTGACACGTGTCTATAACAGCGAACACAAGCAGTACCACAGACATGACTTGTCGTTTAGTTTAAAACCTTCAATACTTGCCCCTTAATGGGGATGAACTAAGGTAGCCCGCGAAATAGAAATTTTCTTACGTTTTTTTGCAATTTGCCGGTCAGTAGCAGGTTGTATGTTGATCTAAATATGATTTGCGGCCGTAACAAATATGGATTTACAGAATTTGTAATCATTAGAATCAGCAATACAACTCCTTAAGTTCATAAAAGTGCCAAATGTCATGATTTCATGAAATAGTCATTCAATGCACTTACATGAACTTAGATTGCTGATTCTAATGTTTATAATTCTGTAAATGCATATTTGTTACGGCCGCAAATCATACTTAAATCAACAGTGATAATTGAATCACGAGCGCAGCGAGTGAGCTAGAATCTTTCGCTTACTCGCGATTCAAAATCAACACTCGCAGCAAAAACCAACTTTGTTCTCTTGTTGCACAAATAAGTTTAAATAACTATAGGACGGTATACGGAAATAAAAACAGTCGACGGGCGAGTCGATGCCACTCACTAATGGCTGCTAGCTAACTTTCTGTAACATAATAATGTAATAACGCAAATTAATGATAACAAATCTAAAGATAAATAATATAATAAGATCCTATATTTATGTACAGTCGTACAAGATACACGACTGTACACTGATTTTGTGAATTTGGTAAAACCACAATGGTGGTTCCTTTTGAACCCAAATTACGACTTATTTCCGAGCTCAAGCTGCTTGAAACTGTTGCTTTGTAATTGTTTACATAATTTCGAAACTACTATACAGTGTGTAAGGGTAAACACCGTTGTCACTCAAACCATGGGTAGTTGAAAAAAATACAATAGACGCATATTTAGTAACCTATTCCGCTTGACTATTCTTCTAGAATCATAAAAACCCTGTAAGAAATCGACACGTTGCAAACCAGAACGCGATCTGTTACCACACCGAGCGATCCGAGAGCCAAAGATTTTGCGTCCAGCGCTCGGTGTGACGGTTGCCGCCCGTCTTCTACCTACGCAACACATTAATAAATAAATACACTAAGCTGTGATGCAACTTTCCGTTCATACTTTTACTCGCTTAGGACAGGCAAAAATACCTAAGGTACCTTAGGTGTTGTGACGAGTCTAATGTAAATTTGATATTCGTTTCGTTCTTGAAGATCAACTGGCAGTTGCTGGTTGCCACGACCCTGAGCGTGGGCCGGCACGGTGAACTGGCCGTCAGTAGCTACGCATCCTTTGTCCACCAAGATCATTTCCCTATTTAACACACGTTGTTCAGCCAACAAACAGGTTATCACTCTTTACACCCGCGATAGCGTAAAGTTCATCCGTCCATTTCGGTGCATTCTTCATTCGTGTAAGACATAATCACATAACTACAATTATTATTTACGCACGAGAAATACACACATTACCATTATTATTTACGCGTCGCGACGCGACATTACATTTCGTGCGCTCGCTCGCTAGCGAACCAGCTGCCTGGCTGAAGGGGGGTCGCTCGTGCCCCGTCAGAGGTCACGTCCCACGGTTTACGTCCTATAAATGAAACCAAACCACTGGTTTCAAGGATAACGATGTTTACCCTAACAGCCTGTATACATTTGAAATTTCCTTGCGTACATAGTTATGTAACTAAAAGTATAATTTTTTGGTAAAAATGAAAATTTGATAAAAATGTGTACTTAATTTTGACACAATTTAACGTTTATACATTATTATTAGGCACCGTTGGCATACTTATTTTTGCGACTTAATTTTGCTACATAAATTTGAATTTTATGGGCATTAGTTGCTCGTGACTGTACTTATACAGGATATCCAACATTTTTTTAAACCCTTTTTCCGAAGCATTCACTCATTCCAAAACAATCGCTGAACATAGGTGGTGAAGAGTCACCCTGTATTTGTTTCTTTATTTCTTAGAAGTGACTTTAAAGTTAACGACTCAGCTCATGAAATTTAACTCATGTAATCAAAGCCGCAGACTACCGTCCTGTGGAATATTAAAAAGAGTAGACGTGACACTTCTCTAGAATTTCTTTTAATGGCTGTTTTTGTTTCTAGGTTTGTAAAGCCATGAATATGGTTCCTAATTTGAACTTGCTGCACGTAATATGTTTCGCACTGTTATTCGATCTGTGTGTGCGCACGCATGCGGAATTATTCACCGCAATAGCCGAAGTAGAACATTTGCTGGAGACACACAAGCGAATAATAGATGATTTAGATTTTTATATCAATAAGGAAGAGAATAGACTTTCGATTCTAAAGAGGTAAGAATTGGATTAAGTTGGAAGAAGACAGAAACAGTCAACAAAGTAATTTGGTTTGACCTGAATGTACCTATAATACTTTTATTCACTTACAGGCATTTGAATCTCTACAAAAAGGAACATGAAAGGGCAATGGAAGATATTCCCAATTACTTGGGTAATCCAATCAACGCTTTCACTCTTATAAAAAGACTGACGACAGATCTTGATCATATTGAAGATAGTATTAAGATAGGAACAGGTAACTTTTTGTTATATGCTATTTATAAAATAATCCCACTCAAGATCACGATTTATTGTTGGGAAATGGAAGTTAGTACACTGATAAACCATGAATATCTATGTCAGGACTTTGAACTTACACAAAAACTATGGGCCTTACTTTGCCCAGATTTTGTATCACCATGCGGAAATCGAGTGTGAAACGAAACGAAAATTGAAACGATAGACTGGCACAGATCGTAACAATAAAGTTTAGTTGTGGCTTCATTGATTTGATCTGGTTCAATTAGATGATGTGCGAGAAGTTTTATTAGGATAAATCTTCATTAACAACTACTTAACACGCGAATTTTATTTCTTCGGGAGGCCCATTCACTTTAGCTCTATAACATAACATCACGCCTGTATTCCCCGAAGGGTTAGGCAGAGGTGTACCTACAGTACACCCAGATTTCGCCAGTTATGTTTAAGTCCCATGTAATAGGGGGCGAGCTTATTGCCATCAACCGGGCACAAATCCAGACTCCGGGCTGCCACTGAGAAATTCCAGATGGAAAAGCCAATAACACATTGCCCGACCCGGGAATCGAACCCAGGAACTCATACTCAGCAGTAGCGCTTGCAACCATTAGACCAACGAGGCAGTCTTTAGCGCTATGTTCAGAAGAATTCCTACATTTTCATGTTTTTTGTTTCCCTGTGAGGTATAAAGGCTATTAACAAAGACTAGAGGAAAAGCATAATGCACATAATGGCACATTTTAAATTAATCAACGCCACACGGCCATAACAAAATGATAACAGGCACTTTATGCTGTGGATATGTTGTATTAAATGAAACAATAGCATTCTCGCGATCACGAGAAACGAGCGAAGTATTCACCATTATTAAAGTTTATTCAGGTTGAATTATTATACTCCCAAACAAATAAAAAGGGTCACAATACAATAGGTAATGCGTGAATTATGTTTTGCACATGATCTGGGAACTATGAAACCTTAATGAGGTGTTACATTGTTTCCCACTAATGAAGGTAACAGAAACTGCCTGTATAAATGTTTTTTATAAACAATTAGCTTCCGCCCGCGGCTTTGCCCGCGTAGTATTTCGATAAAAAGTAGCCTATGTAGCCTATATTCCTCGGGATGCCATCCATCTCCTTGCCAAATTTTATCGAAATCCGTTCAGTGGTTTAGGCGTGAAAAGGTACAGACAGACAGAGTTACTTTCGAATTTATAATATTATTAGTATGGATAATTGCAATATTTGGATATGTTTAAATGCTGTGTTTTAATGTGACTCCTTCGTTAAGATAGACAGAAGTAAAAGGAGAAGTGCAGATATTGCCCAGCAGTAAGAAAATACCAGCTTATAATGATTTTGAAAAAAATTACCATATTTCCAACAAATTCGTCTTTCACTAAACAAACTAAGCTTTTAACAATGATTACAGAATACATAAAGAATATTACAATGAATCACGTAGACGTGAAGTATCCCGCTTTGGAAGATTTGACGGGTGCCGCACAGGCGCTTACCAGGCTTCAGGAGACCTACCATTTGGATGTGAAGGACCTCTCCGAAGGCCTGCTCAACGGTGTCGCTTATAGGTAATGTATATATGTACCTCCTCATTCCTTCACAAAATCTTTAAGAAAATCAATTGCTATAAACGATTTTCAGGACCCATAAATCAGTGTAACATAAAACTTAAAGAATGTGAAGATTTTGCACATTTATAGGTTAACTAAGGTTACATAACATAAGAAGTAGCTACTTCCTTCCCTATATAGTTAACTAGCTATTTCCTGCGGCTTCGTCTGCGATCCAGGATGAAAAGCCTATGTCCTTCTCCAGGTCATGGTCTACCCATGTGCCAAATTTCATCCAAATCCGTTCAGCCGTTTTAGCGTGAGAGCGTTAAACAAACACACGTTCGCATTTATAATATTATTGTATAGTTAGAATTTCAGTTGGAGTCACGTTTTTTTAACCGATTTCAAAAAAGGAGGAGGTTATTCATATGACGACTACAAAAAGTAAATAAAAAAAAAAGATCTTACAGGGGTTAATTACTAATTATCAGTATTTAAAAATTGTGACATGCTAAATACCTAACTGTCTACATTGTTTTTCGTTTCACTATCTATATTTTGCGATACGCTAAGTGTAGCTAATTCTACAATTATGACTTTATTAGCGTGAAGCATGATATTAGCGATTTAGCACCAACTCGTATACCCATACAATAACTATGTTTGTCTGAGTATAATTTGTGTTGGCATAATAACTTACATCATGTTAAGTAATAGTTTTTCGTATCTTTAGATATGGTTGCCAGCTAATAGTTTTGAATTTGTAGAATCAATCAATCTGTCTAGCCTTTTCCCAACTATGTTGGGGTCGCCTTCCAGTCTAACCGGATGCAGCAGAATACCAATGTTTTACGTGGAGCGGCTGCCTATCTGGCCTACACGATACTCCTTGGTAAGACTTGTTGTCAGACTTCGGGCTTCTGACGACACGTAACGACTGTCAAAGATACGAATGACAGCCGGGACCAAAGGCTTAACGTGCCTTCCGAAGCACGGAGGAGTCTCAGTATTTAAAGATGGTAACCCATCAACGGACCAACCTCGGCAAGCGCAACTTAACCTCATGGATTGAGGCTATTATTACTAGCCACGAGCTCCTCTCCTGAAAAGTTTAGACATTTATTTCCTACTAACTGCGCCCCGCGGTTTCACCCGCGTAAGTCTCGATCCCGTCGGACTTTCGGGATAAAAAGTATTCTATGTCCTATTCCAGGTCATGGTCATGGCCTGTGCCAAATTTCATCCCAATCCGTTCAGCCGTTTTAGCGTGAAAGCGTAGTTACAAACAAACAAACTCACTTTCGCATTTATAAAAAAAAAATCAAGTAATAAAAACTAAAACCCAACTACGAACAACTACTGGTAATCTGTTCGATTTATGACCTAACACGTGTGACTCCGGATTGTTAATTTGTCTGTCTGTGGTGTCTTGTTTATACCTTTTAAGTCGTAGTTGGGTTTTAGTTTTTATTACTTGATTTTTTTTAAAATTCTTTTGGGGTTATTGAACTTAAATGTGCTCATTAAGCCCTTTCATTTGATACCCAACATGGTACGATTAAACCATTTTTTTTTAAGTTCCTCACTTTATGGCGCCATTTTTAATTTAATGTGACTTCACGTAACCAGCGGACAATCACGATACTTCTAACGATACCTCATTTGTCAAATTGTGATAAGTGGTTTGGAAGATAGGAGGGAACAGATGAACATACATACATACATACATACCGGTCAAAATCATAACCCTCCTTTTTTCTTCGCCGTAGTCGGGTAATTAGTTGGATTGTAATACCCATTACAATAGGAACTAAATACGTCATAGTTGTAATAAATGTGACACTATGTCATTTATAATAGGATAGATAGAATAAAAGCTACCTACAGACATAATTTTAGCGACGATACGCGCCATTTCGTTGGTTTCAATTGTAGTACTTATAACAATAGGAAACTTTACACAAGTATTTTGTTGTACCCATCCTATTACTTATATCTCGATATTAATGGAAAGAGTCATGGGCGTACCCCCCCTGGAAATCTCGCAGAACAATTATGAACTCGCCTAATTACTAATCAAAGTGTAAACGGGGCCTTATGCTCTAACTTTTAAATAAACCGCGCAGTAGTCACTGGCAAAATGCACGATGCAATTGCCAAAAACCGGCCAAGTGCGAGTCGGACTCGCGCATGAAGGTTTCCGTACCATTATCTATAAAAACGGCAAAAAAAATCACGTTATTTGTATGGGAACCCCCCTTAACTATTTGTTTTATTTTAATTTAATTATTTATTTTTAAATTGAATATGTAAATAAATATTCTGTGAATATTTCAAGCGTGTACCTGCTGTCGTTTTCAATATCGAGCAAAAACTAGCAAAAATATCACGTTTGTTGTATGGGAGCCGCCTTAAATATTTATTTTATTCTGGTTTTTAGTATTTGTTATTATAGCGGCAACAGATATACATCATCTTTGAAAATTTCAACTGTCTAGCTGTCACGGGTCATGAGATACAGCTTGGTGACAGACGGTTAGACAGACAGACAGCGGAGTCTTAGTAATAGGGTCCCGTTTTACCCTTTGGGTACCTAAAAACCGCGCGCGACGATGGCACACTACACTACATATACCTAATGTTTCATGTAGGTGTGTTTGTGTAGTGTGTATGACAAAACAGATCCGACCTAAAAAATCTGACTTGCCCCCCCCTAGGCCACAAGCTGGGTACGCGGTATCCTGCCTTTTCGCCGAAAATTGTTTGGCAGATTATCACTTGCCAACCAACGTTTCGCCGATGTTTCACTTTGACAACTAACGATTAGCAAATTTTTGTATGACAACGTATCATTTGGTAGAATTATTGTTAAGCTGATGATTATTATAATGACACAAAACGTTTGGGACATTTATCATTTGTCAAACATTTCAATCTTGGGTTACAATAGGTTAGGTTAGGTTAGAGTATGACAAACAACGCACGAGCCGAGCGAGTGGAGCGAGTGTGGCGCGGCAGCGGCCGGCGATGTACCAGAAGCGAATCGCTTTTATAAAAGGAAAGAGTTAAGTTAGGTTAAGTCACATTAAAGATAAAGTAAAAAACAATCACTCACTGAGCACTCTTTAATACACTCACTCATTATAATTGAACTCTACTTGAAAGTTGACATTTAAAAAAGTGTCATTATGAAAAGCAGACCAAACGTACAGTTGGTAACTGTGAGGTTGGGAAATAAAACGAAATTATATGATAAGTTGGCAAATGATTATTCGGCGAAATAAAATTCTGCGAAACGTTAGTTGCCAAGTGAAAATCTGGCAAACAATTTTCGGCGAAAAGGCAAAGATCCTTGCTATGAGTCGTCATCTCTGTAATCACACGCTTTCTAGCCTTATCATCTTTCACATCCATGTCTAGTCCACATTAAATTAATATTTTATGTTCATTTCAGTACTCCAATGAGCGCGGGCGACTGTTACGAACTCGGGCGCGCACTTTACAACGAGAAAGATCTAACAAACGCACGCGCATGGATGGTGGAGGCATTACGCAAATTGAAGGAGGAAAATATTCCCTACTCCTTCACTGAGGCTGACATACTGGAGTACATCGGCTTCTCTTATTATTTGCTTGGTAAGTGTGCTTTTTTTATTAGACTATTTTGCGTTGCGTAATTGCGTTTCACTGGCTGGGCAAATGCCTCCCTTTTTTCCTTAACCCTCTCTATTTTGTGCGAACTCTGTCCATGATGACCTTGAACCTACAAATATGAATAGATCATCAGTGTGGGTTATAGTAATAAAAACTGTTCCACCTGCTTGAGTTCTCCACCCTCTCCTTACCCGGAACTGTCAGTAGAAGCGAGTAACGGAAAAATACCATAAGGATTGGCCCTCCGTTCTGCCAATAGCACATTAATTCTGTCCCCAGAGCAAACAATATAATAAAAACTTTTCTAGCAGTACTCTTATACTCTGATACGAAGATAAGTTATTTATATTTCCAGGCGACACAAGAAGCGCACTGGAATGGACACATAAGCTGCTAGCCGTCGACCCCAAGCACGCGCGCGCTAAAGGCAACGTGCCGCACTATCAGAAGAGCATCGCTGATGAAGAGCAGAGACTCAGAAAGGAACGGCGCGGGGTGCGTACCATAAACAATTTCTCATGTTCAGTTTGATTGAGTAAAAATTGCACATGATACTTACGTGTAATTCTGAAAGAAAACCAATAATTATATTCCATAATAGCTTCCGCCCGCGGCTTCGCCCGCATGGTATGTCGTGGTATATCGAAAAGTAGCCTGTGTATGTCCTTCCCCGGGATGCCATCTATCTCCTTGCCAAATTTTATCGAAATCCGTTCAGTGGTTTAGGCGTGAAAAGTTAACATACAGACAGACAGAGTTACTGTCGCATTTATAATATCAGTACGGATTTCTTCAAAAAAAATATTACGAATTCTTTTTAATGCATTGGTCAAATATTGCTTCGCAACAGATGTTGTTTTAGTCATTTGATTTTAATTTATTGTCGACATAGGTCTTGCTAATAAATATAAAATGTTAGAACCTATCATAATGCAGTAAATATGCACGTGGTTTCTGATAGCGACAAGGTCACCTTGTGTTCATCTATGAGTGCCGAGTCTATGAATCATTTTATGGATTATAGTGGTGTCTTGGGCCAGGATTAAATCCCTCACAGTGTTCCTGCTGTGTTTAACATTATTACTATTCCTTAGTCAAACTCAAACATATTTATACTCTTTGACATTTTCCTACTCAAAAAAGTTTAATAAAAAACATAAACATTATGATTTACTGTATAAACACTATCACATTATTTTTAACTCTTAAATTCTAGCTAGACAGGTCAATAATATCAATTGCCTTTTATTTATGTGAATACGCTATTATTACAAAATATTTGATGTAAAGTTCAATAACCTGTTCGGAATTATGTAAATTATTGTATGGGGTACATAATCATTTGTATATAAACAAGATATTTTTTATACTATCGAATGGTTTACTTAACACCTTTGTTTTTGTTAACTCCAAAAAAACTGAGTCTACAATAAAATAATTTAATCGATATGCTCGATAAATTCTTTAACGGATAACGTTACACCAATTTTCCTTACCTCGCAGAAACAAGAAAAACACGTCGTATTATTATTTTATTGTAGCACATTTCTATAAAATAACATTATTTAAATTAAGTCTCTAATCTAATTTGGTTATAAAATGTTATTGGTTGGTCTACAGGAGACTGGTGCGGAGCAGCAAGAGGAAAAACCGGTTAAATTGACCGGCTATGCTAAGGAGAGAAAAGTCTACGAGTCGCTGTGTCGCGGCGAAGTGGACATACCCCTTGCCATCTCTAAGAAGTAAATATTATTTTAATACTTTATTATTCAAAGACTAAACTATACTCAACGGTAAGACTTGTGGCAGTCGCGGTCATAAAAAGTTCGAGTCGGAAAAGCCTTTAAGCCTTTTTGCTGGTTCTACAATGTTTTTAAAAGATTTTTATGTATTGTATCTGCTCAAAATTATTTTCTTATAAAATATCAGCGTTCGATGCACTGTTTTTAAACCGCTCGTCTTTCAACAAAGGCCTCCTCTAAAGCTCTATAACTTTCTGTCTCTTGGCCTCTGAATCTTGCCTACATTTAATACGGGATTCCTACTTTATATTCCTTTATAGTATACTAGCTGCGCCCCGCGGTTTCACCCGCGTAAGTCTCGATCCCGTGGGAATATCGGGATAAAAAGTATCCTATGTGTTAATCCAGGTTATAAGCTATCTGTTTGCCAAATTTCATCCAAATCCATTCAGCCGTTTTTGCCTGATTGAGTAACAAACATCCAAACACAACAAACACACAAACTTTCACATTTATAATATTAGTAGGATAGTAGGATATACTTTTTTTTAATCGTTTGATTGTGGTGGTTATTTGTAAGCAGATTCAGTTATCACACATTTCCAGGCATTTTTTTGTCATTTTCAGTCTTCCAGGCTAGCTTTTCCTGGGACTAAGTCTGTATTGGAGACCAAAACCACTATTTATGCAGATAATTGATCAGTAAAAATATTGACTCACCTTATTTGTATTCTCATGGTCGTCATACGATCTTAAATGTTAATCGATTGCATTTGAAATGTAAAAATCCAGTATACCAATCTGAATCATATTACATTGACCCCAACCATTTCGTCCCAACTTAGGTACGGCTACGTCATTAGAACGATTCCGATGAATAATGATGATTGAATAATGTCCACCATCATGGGTTGTTGAGGGCATTAAGGCTAGTGCCAGCTGTAAACTATCATACACTTATTTCACTATTTATACTCATAGTAAAGTCTCTCTATCGCGCTAAGGTTTATTTTTTAATCATAACTAATACACGGTCCCATTGTAGGGCATGGCCCCCCTTTTCTTTTTCCACACATCTTGAACTTGAGCTTTAGGGTCAATTCACACCGAGACACAACGCGACGCGCACATTTTTATGATCCGATACAATATCGAATTTATTTACTACACAATAAGGTACACGCGCTGCGCAGCACCGCGCATCTCAGCGTACTTTGACATGCGTACACGCTCGCACTGAAATTATACTTTTTTGTGATGAAAATACGTTCGATAATTGTTAAAAAGTGCGCACAGCGTCACGTTGCTTCGCTTCGCGGTCAGTACTGACCCTTAAGATTTACCTAAAATGGTCATAAATCTATTCATTATAATAACATATTACATTACAATTAAATAATAAATGTTGTAGTATGATTGATTATAATATAATGTGAATATTAAAAACAAAAGTAGAACAAACGCAACTGGTTTCGTATTTGTTATGTATTTATTCATTGTTGTTCTATTAGTTTTTATATTAACAATTACTTTGCTAACATAGCATTAACCTGTGATAAAGAATAGTTAACTAATTTGAAGGGCTCTATTGCACTAACTTCCTTTTGACAAGGTAGGTCAGTATCTACCTATGGTCCAGTGAGCATAGCACGAATTCGACTCAGGGCCGGCGAGTACCCGTATCCTGTATATTATGTTTTGCGTAGCTTATGTTTTTACATTAGGTGTTCCTCCCATGTAGGAAGAATGAATCTCACAATACTATTTGCGATTTTAAATAAGAAAACCGAGCTTTAATATTATGCTAATATCGTACCATTCGTTTTTTATTACTTTTAGCAGAAATTCACGTTAAAGTATCTAAATGAAGTTGATAAATTATCATAAAAAACGAATTCCATTCTTATGTAACTGTATATGGTATGGTTATCTTCCCACGCATACAGTTAGAATGGAACTTTTAAACCCAAGTCACAGAATAAATAAGTAGCAGTATTATATCTCGGCAGTGACCTTGAAATAATTACCTATGGCCGCTCGGTAGATAAACCTTCCGCGTACATGTGTAACTGCCGCGCACTCGATCGTGTACTGATATAAACTGTGATTTCGAAGCGCGTCGTTTGCTATAAAAAGTTTGATTTCTGTACTTATTTATACTGTGCCCAAGTTCTGCTGTATTAGGCAGCAACCATAAACCTTGACTCATTTCGTTTAAATGTAGATGAAGGGACTTTTTATTCCAGAAATTACTAGTTGTTACTTCTTCTCAGCTTAAACACTAGCCTTATTACCACAAAACCGTGTTTATCAGTTGTTTAGCCTGAACACCGTTTAAACATGACATTTCTGTATGGAGTTTGACATAAAACTGACACTAAACACGCGTTGAACAAGTGTCTTAAGTTTTTGTGGTAAGGCCCTAAGAATTTGAGAAGAGCTGGTTCTTTAGAAGCTCTCTTTTGTAACTTTTAACCATTAAAAAGTGTTGATCCTCATTCTATTTTGAATAAATGATTTAAATTTGTTTTTTTTCCTATCATCCACAGGTTAACATGTCGTTATCTCACAGAGAACCATCCGTTCCTTCGCCTGGCGCCCATCAAGATGGAAATGATGTACCTCAACCCAGACGTTGTGATATTTCACGACGTGATTAGTGATGGAGAGATTGAACTGGTCCAGAAAATGGCCAGGCCAAGGGTGAGTTATTGGAACAACTTTTTGATGTTGACCATTGCTTAATGGGGGATAATTTCCCGAATACTATAGAATGTGACCTTTTTGGTTTTGCATGCAGCTGTAAACCTCCACCTGTCACTAACGAGACACAACAGAATTGTAATTGTTATCGGCGCTGTTGATGATAGGTTCGTCCGAAATCGCAGCATTTTGCTGAACAATGACCTGTTCTGGTACAGATGCTACGCACAGCCGTAGTATTATAATATCTGTGGCACAGCTTAATTTAACTTGACTCTTGACTACTTTTGTATCATTTCTTATTTTGTATTTTTCTATTGTGTGTGCGTTTTGTTTGTGCAGAATAAACATTTTTTATTTTCTTTTTTTCTTTCTTTAAAAGGCCAATCAACAGTTGAGCGGTACATATATTATAACAAGTAACAAATGTCATCGTACTCGCAGATTCCTAACCTTGACTTTTATAGCTGTTATATATAAAATAAAATACACGATTTGTCAAGCTGTTTTATCCTTTCTAATTCATAGTCACACTAATCAAGGTTAATTACTAGAATTTCCAGTTCTATATTTTATTTTAAATTAAATAACGGGTGTAAAAAACACTTCACGAAGCCGAAAGCCACTTATTCCCGACATTGTGATCATTTCATCAACATACTTGGGAACCTTCTATTTACGGAGATATTGAAGGACGAAGTTCCATCTTTTTAAGACGTTTTTTAAAGTAAGCAAGTTTTAAATGTTTTATTTTATTTTTAAATACCCTCACGGACCCTGAACCGCTGAATGCACCTATAAACAATGTTTTGCGTGCGTTACGTTGTGCACTACCGTCAACAGCGATTTGTCACACCAAAAATAAAAGTCGTTTCCCAGCAATTATTTTTGTGCTATGTTACTTAATTTGATGTACAGAATTCGTATTTGACGGCTAAGTGATGGGTCTTTACACCCTGTATACAGCCAGAGGAATGGATTGATTAGCAAAATTAACTTTCCTGAAACTGAAACTGAAATAGTCCGTATATTGAAATCACAACAGCTGTCCTGATTTATTAAATGGTTATGTCCCCAACTGTTCAATGTTTATTTATTTGTTTACTTACTAGCTGCTGCTCGTGGTTTCGCCCGCGAAGACGCTATTTCTTATACTAAAATAAAAGTAAGCCTAAGTTACTCCCTATAACATCAGCTATCTGCTTGTGAAAGTCCAGTCGAAATCGGTCCAGCCGTTTCGGAGATTAGCCGGAACAAACAGATAGACAAAATTGTTATAAGTACCGTTTATACTTTCATAAGCATTTAGTAAAAAGTTTTTATTTTGACATTACAAACACATTTCAATTTTATTTATTTGTATAGAGTATACATTACAAACAAACACTTCAATTTTATTTATTTGTATAGATGTACACACGGTACATAAATAACATAGAGAAACGACATAATAACCATCCTTTCCTTTCTCTGACTTTACTTTGCTTTACTTATAACTTCTTTTTTTGTTTTTTTTTTTTCTGTTTAGTTCAAACGCGCCGTAGTTCACGACCCGAAGACCGGTGAACTGGTACCGGCTCACTACCGCATCAGCAAATCATCGTGGCTTCGAGACTCCGAAGCTGCGGGCATTGCGCGCATCTCTCGCAGAGTGTCCCACATGACAGGTCTTAATATGGACTTCGCTGAAGAACTGCAGGTCGTCAACTACGGGATAGGAGGGCATTATGAACCCCACTATGACTTTGCTAGGGTATGTCAATCATCATCATCATAAGTGATCCATAGACAATCTAGAGTCAAGACAAAATCAAAGTGGTTGCTAATTTAACTATAGAATTTTATGACATTGCTTCTACATTCTATGATTACCTGGGTCAGTTCACACCGAGATGCGACGCAAAGCGCACTTTTTATGATCCGATACAATATCGAATTTATTTAATACACAATAAGGTACACGCGCTGCGCAGCACCGCGCATCTCAGCGTACTTTGACACGTGTCAACATTCGCACTGAAATTATATCTTTTCGTGAAGAAATTAAGTTTGATAATTGTTAAAAAGTGCGCGCAGCGTCGCATCACTTCACGTCGCGGTCTGAAATTATCCTAAGTCACACACTGATTCATTGTTTGTTAAAATTTTAGTTAGTAAATATGTAGTTTCTTGTCCATTCTTCTCCATACGAAACTACCTTGTCGAAGGAGCAATTAGATTCAATTAAACTTTTTAACTTCAATTCTTCTTGTTTTCTTGTAAATTGTAATATTGTGATATGTGTATTGAATTTGATGGTCAGAGGCCTCTCCAATCGCCATCCAATCTGCCCAGCTTTTTCCCAACTATGTTGGGGTCAGCTTCCAGTCTAACCGGAAGCAGCCGAATACCAATATTTTACATGAAGCGACTGCCTATCTGACCTCCACAACCCAGTAACTGGCTAAAACGATACCCCTTGGCAAGAGGTTGTCAGACTTTCGGGCTTCGGACGACCCGTAACGACTGTCAAAGATCCACGGATGACAGCCGGGTCCAACGGCTTAACGTGCTTTCCGAGATATGGAGGAGTCTCAATATGTCAAGATGTTCACCCATACACGGACCAACCCCGGCAAGCGTAGCTTAACCTGAAGGATGGACCCGTGCGGCTGTTATTACTTAGCCATGAGCTGATATTACTTAGCCAACCGCACGCCATATAACTAGATTTTTGGCTACTCTCACCCAGGCCCTATAATCCATCCCATGTGTGAAATTTCGCCACCTTGTATAGAATTCCTAATTATTATTTCATTATCTTTATTTTGCGTACCAGGTGTATGTTCTTTTAATCATCGTTTTTGTTCACAGAAACGGGAGAATGCATTCACCAAGTCAGGTGGAAACAGAATAGCGACAGTGCTTTTCTATGTTAGTATTCAAATAATAAATAGTTGTATACACAAACTCATTTATTGTTTACAAAGTCAGCAACCCGATTTTTTTTAAAATCAAAATACATTTATACACTTTTAATATTTATATATCTAAAGGCTTCTAATAAAATCTAAATAAGTCATAGACAAAACTTATATAAGATAGTTTGATATGTCACGCTATGCAGTAAGGGGTTATAAATATAATGGGCGATCTTTTTGGACTGTACCTATTGAGTTTCTTCAGAGAATGTTTTTTTTTATTTTATTATTTACGCGCTGGCGCTGGGGGCACGGCAATTGATGTAAAACCAAGCGGTCAATTGGTTAATACAATTTTTATTTTCTTACTAATGGTTTATTTTGGACTGAATGTTTGCCATTCAAGTTTTAAAAAAAGCCCATAAGTCTTACACCCGGTTTCTGATTCGAGAGTGTGAAGTTGAGAAGTTGTCAAACTGTCCTTATGCATTAATTAACAATTTTTATTTAATGATTTCCGTTAACGCCGACCCGTCTTAAAAAAGCGTAGTGAACAATGCTCGTGCCTTCTCCATATGAGAAGAGGCCTCTGCCTTTTCTCTTGGACAGAAGGCGGATCGGCGATAACATACTTATATTAATTATAGTTCATAGCTTAATAGAACAATTTTTATTTCGTATCTTCCTGTCTGCCCAGATGTCGGATGTGGCTCAAGGCGGCGCCACAGTGTTCACGGAGTTAGGTCTGAGCGTGTTCCCGGTGAAGCGAGCGGCTGCCTTCTGGTTGAACCTGCACCCCTCCGGCGAAGGAGACCTCGCGACCAGACACGCCGCTTGCCCAGTGCTGCAGGGATCCAAGTGGGGTTAGTAACATACTATAGTCTGTTCCAAAAGTATCTGATGTAAATGTAAACAAATAGAAAAGAAAACGTCTCTCTCGTCATATGTGGATGCCAATTTATAGTGCCAGTGACAAATTGAGTGCTTTGATTATTTGAATATTTAAAATGAAATTCTGATTTCAAATCATCTTAAAGATGTTTTTCATTTAACAATTGAGGTTAATTTTATAACCAAAATTTTATTCAAATAAAATCTAGTGGTAAGATATAATGTTGTTAGTGACATTTTCATCAGGTACTTTTGGAACAGACCATACAGATATTACATTTCACCAACACGCGTCGATCATTCCAATAACTTATAAAAATGACATAATAGTCACATAACGAGCGCTCGTCAATTGCATTATCTATAGTTACATGTACAGTTGCGGAAAGAAAAGGTTTACAGGCAGTACGTAGTCGGTCTCAAGCACGGTGTTTATCCTTTTCACTTCGTGACTGTACCTAGGTGTAGGACGTGGCTTAAGGCTGTGTCACAGTGTTGATGGTATCAGGTTTGATCATATTCGCGGTGAATTACGCCATCACTAACTAGTAGCACCTGCATCCTACCGTTAAATATAGGTGATTAAAGGTATGTAAGTCCGTCCTGAAAGTATCCTCCTGTCCTGAAAGTAAGTGAAGTTCCAAGACCTGCCAACTGTTGCAGAAACTGCAACTAATTATCTGTTGAAAAATAACAATACATTAGAAATTGCCAATCAATAAATAAATACATTCTTTGTTGAGAGTAACCATGAGACTCACACAGTGTTAGTAACAATAAAATAAACTTACAAGTATGTTAGTGATACAATTACAACAACAATTACACGAACACACACAACAAAGTAATCACTGGTTCAGCATTGCAGCTGAGATACTGCCAATGCTTTTCCTTAGCAAAATATCTAATTTGAGAAAACATTTATGTAATCCATGCTCGAGCCTAATTCCTTACTATGACTTCAAACAAAATTTAATTTAATTCTGCTTACAACATTCCAGTGTGCAACAAATGGCTCCACCAAGGTGGCCAAGAGTTGCTGAAACCCTGCAACCTGGAGTACCAAGAAGAGGGCATGATTCGACAGATCCCGCGCCCAGTACCCAAGACATCCAGGTAGAATTACCAGTCCATATTGATGAATAAACTGTACAAACAGTACTGATTAGTGCAAATGTAGAGATCTGATTAGTGAAGCAAATTGTGTATTTGATAACTGTAAAGTGGGTATTCGTTAGGCCAACGATATGGAGGGTGTATGCAGCTACAAACGTGTATGTATTTTGTGTGCAGAGTGAAAAATGCGCACTGATTTCTATACCAATTATGTGCGTATGTACACGGCTACATATCAAGCTATATATTTCCAAGATAAGCTTACCTCTCATTGTACGTAAATCCTGTACAATGTGAGATCATCTTATACTGGAAATGTATAGCTTGATATGTAGCCGTGTGTACTAAAGGATAAGAGGTGTGCGATTTTTCCACTAAATTTATCGATATCGTTGGTTAAATCTCTTCATCAATCCTAACACTACTGAGTCGGTATTCCATTCCTTTTAATTCGTTATTT
Organism: Lithophane semibrunnea; assembly: GCA_947363905.1. Lineage (NCBI taxonomy): Eukaryota > Metazoa > Arthropoda > Insecta > Lepidoptera > Noctuidae > Lithophane > Lithophane semibrunnea. Next base: position 8,962,834 of record OX376185.1, read on the forward strand.
AATTTTTATATGTTACAGAAACTTAGTATACTTTATACGAACGTTCTTATCATATGCAAAGTTTGCTTTTTTAGTTAATTGAGATGATTTACTAGCCAATTTACAATGTATAACCGTGTTGTGTAATGAATTATGGACAAGTAATAATTATCTTAATCTTGCCTACAAATAGGTATCTAATCAAATGAAATACATAGAGGCTTCAGAGTTGCCGTTTGTCTATAAAACTAATGTAATAATTTATTACCAGTGTATTTATAAAGATACGATAAGAATAGTTTATTTAAATACTTATAGCTTTTGTAGTTCAAATACGTTGATATACTTTCTGATTTATATACAAAAATATTTATATTAAGAATAAGTAAAAATGGCATTTTTTAATTTAAGTATGTACAAATAATATTATGTTTATGAAAACCAGTCATCTAATTTAGTTTTAAGTACCTAAGAAAAGATATAAATTATGTTCAATCTCATGAAATGCATTTATTCAAAGTCTTTAAACATATCTAATGTTAGTAATAACAATATTGCTTTACTAGATAATTAACTAAAAAATTATGCTTAAATTAAGTTGGCTATAATTAAGAAATATTTCTAAAATCGATTATACGTAAACAAGCTTTGTTTTCCAGTTATTGATTATACAATTTTCATTGGTGCCTTGTCTTTTGATTATAATAATATTCAAATTAGCTACACCGTATCTAAAACAGCTGTTGGTCTTCAAATTCATTGCCGTTATTTGCATGAATCGTGTGTAAATAATAACTCTTAAATTAATAGTGTATGGAAAAAACCAACAAAAGCTGCGATTTCAAATGTACATTTTATAATCATTGATTAACCCAGTATAAAAAAGAAAAAAAAAAAAAACCAGTGTTATCCAGTGTCCATCTCAATCTTCTTTCTTGATTAGCTGTGAGGAGAGCAATTTAAGACAACAAAAACGTTACATATAGAATTATACGTATACTGTACATAACATTCCTGTTGTTTATACATTACCCTAAAGCTTCTGGCTCCTTATTGGTGAAATCTCGAGGCGCCGGCGGCGCTCTTTAGAGTATTTCAGAACAAACAAAGTAAGTACATGCATGGTGAACTTTAGCATTGCACACTACTGTGTTTGCTATGAAACACTCTTCTTGTCTTCCGTTGGCTTTTGTTTCTTCAAGCTTCTGTCTTCAATTTTGTTTTCTGTTTGTCTTGAAAAATCTACGTAGGGAACTCATTTTTTGTTCTTACAATTACTGGCTAAACTTTATAATACAATTGGTTTTTCTTTACCTTCTACGGGCATTACTGATTGTACAATTTGAAGTACATACAAAATTAATAAATTACTATTGAAACATGTTGCTTAACCTTCGAATATGATTTAGTAGGAACGGTCAGCAACAGAAGTTGATTGATTTACACTTCTGTTTTTTTTTAAATGTTAATTATTGAATAAAAAAAACTGAACAAATGTTAAATTTTAAGAATATAAGTAGCAACATATTACATGCATATAAGTAAAAGTGTTGATGGACTTTTGTTGTTGACTGTACCTACTACTATATTTTTATGTTCTTTATCCAATCTGATATTTCTTAGTTATTTATTTAATTTTATGGCAATTCTTAAAAGATATGGGCAAGCTTCTCGACTGGGTGGTAGCGCCAGACGTCATTGCGAAAAATTCCTCTTGGGAGCTAGAGTACCGACGACATTTCTCAAATTGTATGTATAGTCATATAATTTCTTCAAATAGCTTCCAGGCTACATGTAGCTAACCTTCGGCGTTACATTTCATTGTCACAGTATAATGGCTCTTTGTTTTAAGGTCAATAGTGTAGTGATTGGAAAATGGGTTCTCGGGTTGCTTCTGCGGATTCCGCATTCACGGAAACGTTAATGTTTCCTCCTGAGTTTTCAATACTGCGTAAAAACTGATTTGTGAAAGTTATGTGCAACTTTACCGCGGTAAGTTATATCCTTAAAAGGTTACTGAAATATATGTAATAGCATTTACATAAGATAAGTGTAAATAGGTTATCTTACATATTGGGAAATTCAATAATAATCTGCATCTAGCTTCTTTTTTTTAAGACGCATTCCTAAGTTTATAAGTTACAATTATTCTCAAAAATCATTAGGATTTGCTGTCTTTAAGACAATAAAGCAAACCTTGTAGTAGCAAATTGATTCTTATTCAATGGGTATAGTATGAGTTTTAGTTCAAGTAGTTAGATAGTATTTATCAACCTCGATATTGCGGTTTACAGCAAAAACCATCATGGTCAAACTAAAAAAACAACTGAAAGTAAACATCATTATAAAACATAATTATACCCCAGAATCCCTTTGGCAGTCAGGTATATCGTCATCTATGGTTCAATAAAATATGAATGAATGAATATGCTATAGGGATGCATCGAAATGCATCTTGACCGATACGATACCGATACGGATCGTTAAAATAAAAGGCGACTATAAAAAAAAATTGTTAAATAACATTGAATAACTTACAATCACAAAAATATTCTCAGTTTTTTTAAACTGAGAACAATTTAAAAGAAACTTGTATCGGAAAAATCAAAATATAGCCGATATATCGGTATCGGATGCATCCCTACTTCGCTGCTTTTCGGGTTAAACGAAAAGTAATAAAGAGAAAATAACTGTTCCAACTTTCAAAATGCATGTTGTTGAACTGGCAGAACCTATTAGTGAACTAATATTTGAAATACTTATAAATATGTAGGTATATGTTTGTAAGTAATTCGATATTTAATTGTAATAAATCCATAAAGTTGCATAATACTAATTACTCCATAATCAATAACTTTTTAGATGTTCATAGTTTAAATATCGAACAGCTGATTCTATAGTAACCGTTCAAGTTTTGTCGTAACCTCTGCTTTGGAGTATTGATTCAGAAAGTTTAGAAGTAAGATAAAGCTTCACTTGGACGTAACGATCGCACTGTCGGTCTCCAAAGTACGTTATAGCACTCTTGGTTTAATACAATTTTGGCAAGGTCGAACTAGTGAACGTAAATATTTATAAAAGTTTGGAAATTTCACCTCTTTGCAGCACTTTGGAGCCAGTATTATGAACGTTACTCAAAGTTATACAATCAGGCGAACTCAATTATCTTGCACTTGCAGAAAAGAAAATCAAGAAATGTCCCATACTCACCATGTTTTGGAACATCAGGATCGCCCACATCCAAATATCAATTCGTTTGGTTTTTCTTTTTCCCATCTTTCAACAAAGAAAACAACTCATATAAATGTATGTCCAGTAAACACGTTTAAGATCGATTGGAAATCCTTAAAACATTGCGGCAAAAGACACAACCAATTCCAATTCTGTTTTTTTTAAATGTATTTATTTTATTGCTGATTGGATCTGCTATTGACCTCAATCTCACCTGATGGAAAGCGATGGATGACTTTTGGTTTTACAGTAATTTCCCTTCAAAAATATCACTCACCCTTTCCGAAGTCTATACAGTTGCTGTTTATATAATATCCTTCTTCACAGGCAAAGTTATTGATACAGAATTAAGACCCTATGAAAACTGATCTTAATCATTTTTGAGGAATATTGTAATCGGATTTTTATTGATCAAATTGCCAATAATAATTTAATTTTTTTTGGGTGATCCACAATTAATATGTAGGTAGTTAGTTAACACTACACTTTCGAATCAGCCAAGTGCTGGTAACAAACTGATGGCTAGTGGAGTCGGTCGTCGATGGCTAACGATGAAACCGGAGCTGTGGACTGTAAACATCCACTGACTGGAATCCTCGCAGGCTGTCGACGCACCGCCGACGCTCGCGCTCAAACCTCCATAACATTAGTAATATGGCACATAAAGATAACTGTTGGACCACCGGGAAAATTAATTATCTCGACAGGCCCATGACCTTTTAATTTGTCTAGCCGCCATTAAGTTCAGTCTAAACAAATATTTATAGTAATTATGGAACTTAGGGGGAATAATACTACACATAGCTTGATAAAGGTGACCATGCTGACGTGTCAACTTACAATCAGTGGACCATAATTTTGAACCATATAAGTAGTTGGCATATTGCATAGTATGACGTCACTTCGTTAAGTGGCTCCTATATTACAAATTTTACAATAAAATGTACGCTGCTAGAAACCAGACCTTTTAAGAGTTCCGGTAACTTGAGAAATGTTATGCCAAATAAGGAATCCTACTGTCTTTGAGCAATTTATATAAAAGTATCTAAAAATGTTTTGAGGGTTTCCCTAAAAAGGTCCTGCTCCACAAGTGCTAAGGTTTAGACCCAGATTTATGCCGTATTATTTTGAGTAAAATTTTAATTTTCTTATTAAAATTCCGACCCTGCCTTTTTACCCGACTGCAAAGACAGGGTTATTTTTTCACGCGTATCTATGTATCTTTGTATGTGCTTTATACCCTCGAAGCATTCTCATGGCTGCTGGGCGGATTTTAATACATGAGGTGTCTATTGACTTGCCGCGGACAGACAGACGGACATGACGAAACTATAAGGGTTCCTTGTTGACTACGGAACCCTAAAAAATGGGGCTTGAAAAGACGATTCCAAAAATATAACACACTAAAAGGTCCAAAATTAAAAATAAATAAAAATCTGACTGCAACTGAAAAACTCAAAACACCCTCACTTCAACACAAGAACAAGATTGAACCAAGATAACCGCCACCAACTGCATAAGACTGCTTGGAAACTGCTTGTTTTGAACTTTTTAGTTGCAGTCTGTATTTTAATTCATTCAATGTTTTTTTTATTTTTATTTAGTGAGTAACGTAGACAGACTACCCTTACTTTCTTTCGCTTGCAGGGCGTAATCTATCTTTCGTGTTGGTAGGTGATAAGGATCTACTAAGTTTGATGAAATCTAAAACAGTATCGTTTACAATAAGTGCAGTGATGTTCTTAAGGGCCTATACAACCTCAAATTGCTTAGCAGGATCCTCCGTTATGCCGAAAATAATGCAGCATTCATTTTGAAATAAATGTATGTTAAAGTTGAGAATTGATGCTAGGTCCTATGTTTGACAAAAACACGATAACATAAAAGTTTCTGTATAGAAAAAAATCCAAAGGTACCGCTAAACCGAACTATAAACATAATATTAACTGAACTAACTATAAAGCAGATCTTGTGTTTTTTTTTAAAATTGCCATTATTTTCACCGTAAAAAGCAATTACCTAAACTATTCGAGTCTAGGAGTCGCCAGCACCCCACTCCGTCTCGCTCTCACTCAGGCCGCGAGTAGCATGGTGTGAGCGAGATAAAAATGAATTTGAGCTGAGGTAGTATATATAGGCCCTTAAAGAGAGCGTCTTCGAGGGTTTATTAATAAGTAGGTACCTATTATAATAGGGCTAACGTGGGTTAACTTTAAACGGTGAAATGCACCCAATGAATGTCAGCGATCAAAATTACCCCATGGCCTTTAAAATATGCAAGACAGCTTGTCTACTCAACCTTGCGAAGAGGGTCTTCCCACGCCCTATGTGGCAACCCTAAAACATTGTTTGTACCTGACTTGAGAGCAGTTTACGGTTAATTGCGCATACCTACTATTAATATATACCACTATATATAAAAGCTACGCATTTTTTTTAAATATCGTTTTTAAAATGCATTTCCTAGTTTTTTCTCTATGGGTGGTCTAAGGGCTGTTGACGCAGAACTCGATTAAGTGAACCATAGAGAGTACAGTCGCCTGACTGTACTGTGCGGTTGTGAGTGCATGGTAACAGTTTGTCATGGACGCACCTTTATGCTATAGCAATAAGGATCGTTTTCATCGTTTAAGTGTTACCAATGACTGTACATCTCCAGTTAAGCCTTCAGTGATAATTACGTAAAGGTTTGTGTAAATAAAAAGGTGTTGATTACAAATAATTATGTTGTAGGCACGCGTTTCAAATGTTTTCCAACACAAGAATCCTCGGAATGATTAAACAGGATGGGGCCTGCGTGAAAACTTGTTGTTTCTTTTTCACATGTTTGTAGACATATGTTGGTATGTCACGCGACCTGTTTACATAATATTTTCCCTGAAAAATGCTTGTTGACGCCATAGCTGCGAGGAACCGATTTGCTTTTCCATACCGTTGTGTTCTTTTTGAGAATCTCCAGTGCAGATAGCTACCTACCTTATAATATGATGTCTGTATAATTTGGTCGTTGGTCAGAGTGGTGAGGTTATTAAAAAAAATATTATCGATAGGGTCTACGATTGATGAACAAACCTTTATAGTTAAGCAGGTAGGTATAGATCGAGTAGAGTTAGAAAATTAGATTATCAAGTTAGAAAACACGGAAACAGAACATAATTTTGTCAAGTCTGCCTCATTAGTCTAGTGGTCGCAAGCGGTACTACTACTATACGTGCTGCCTCTGTCTGACCATTCGGGGAATACAGGCGTGGTGTTATATTATATTATCAAGTGTTCTTAATCCATTGCTACTGAGATAGTAGTAGTATTGAGCCGAATTGTGTGGCGACTAATCTCTTTTTCGTTTGCTTTGCCGCAAAGCATGAGCTTCTATGAACTATCGAATCTTCCGTTTTACAGTACAAGGCCGTTTACGTAATACTGTGTTGAAAGAAAGAAAGAATAACGTTTATTTGGACACAGTTCATGAAACACAAAATACAAACAACAAAATAAAAAAAATAAAAAATTTGAAAAGAATAGTGTGCGCCTCACGGCTGCGCCAAAAAGGTTCATTTCAGCATTAATGCCAGACAGGTACTGTCTGACGCTGGTTTTCTAATGAACCTTTAGTGACAAGTGACGGGAAGACAAACAGTTTCAACATACCCAATGAATAAATATCTATATGTTGGGGATCGGTAAGGAGTGATCGATACCCTAACTTATACAGGATGTGAGGGTAAACACTCTTGTCATTCAAACCATGGGTAGTTGACTTATATATAAAAATAAATGACCGAACACAACAAAAAAAAAACGTTATTTTCATTAAAAGATTTTAAAAAGTTTCTATCTGACACCGTGCTTGCTAGCGAAACAGCTGACTGATTAAGGGAGGGATCGCGCTCGCTGCCGGTCAGGTCACATCCCGTACCCCCTGCCCGTGTTGAGACGCAAGTTCGTTGCCCTAGCGCATAGGGCAACGAACTTGCGTCTCTTGTGGTAAAATTTAGATCTAAAAAATTTTTTAAAAAAGTTGTAATTTTCCACTGATTTTACGTTCTATAACTGAAACCAAACCACTGGTTGCAAGGATAACGGTGTTTACCCTAACACCCTGTATATTACTAGCTGTTGGCCGCCAGTTCGTCTGCTATCCAGGAGGAAAAGCAGCCTAGCGTGAAAGTGTAACAAACAAACCCACTTTTGCAAATAAATGCGAAAGTAGAAACGGCTGAAAGGATTTGGATAAAAGGCAGGGGTAGACCTTGACCTGGAAAAGGACAAACATAAGCTACTTTTCATCCCGATATTCCAACGGGATCAAGAATTACGCGGGTCAAACCGCGGGGCGCAGTTAGTAATATTATAAAATGCGAAAGCGAGTTTGTTGGGTTGTCTCACGCTAAAACGGCCGAACGGATATGGATGAAATTTGGCACAGGGGTAGACCATGACCTGGGTTAGGATATAGGATGCCGTTTATCCCGATATTCCCATGGGACCGAGATTTATGCGGCTGAAACCGCGAGGCGCACCTAGTAGTACTTATTTCACTTGAAACAAGTTTAAAAAAGGTTTTCCTCAAAACCTTTCCAGAAATTCTGTGTTTTCCCAATACCGCGGGATCCATTTTGGTGGGTAAAAGTGAGTTTCAATCCGCATAGACATCTTCTTCTAGCTTGGCTTTCAGGCTTCAGCATCGTTTTAGTAGCTCCTTACAAAAGCTGAAAAGCAATCACTCTTCTAAGTATCATTTTGCTTTTGCGCAATGCGGTAACAGACCGGAAACTTTTCTCAGTCCCGGATCTTTTGTAAAGATGTTCAATTTAGTCGTTGAAGTTGTAGGTATGATGGGTAGGAAGTAGTGTACTAAAAATCTATCTATCTGTCGGGGTAATGGGGTCGGCTTCCAGTTTAACCGGATGTTGCAGCTTTATTTTACATGGAGTAACTGCTTATCTGACCTGATCTCCACAACCCAGTTACTGGGTAACTTTTGGACTCCCGACTAGCCGTAACGAATACACAAAGATTTACGAATGACACCCGGGACCAACCGCTGAACGTTTTTTTCGAGGCACATTAAATCGGGGTATCGATATGGAATGAATATAAAGTGCCGAGCCTTAGAGACCTTTACACTCTCAATGTCAATAAACATTTGCGTGGGCATTCCCTAAAGTTATGGCAAAGTCATCAAAGAAAAAGCCTTTAGCCTTTTCACCGCCCACGTACACAAAACGCGATGCGCTCGCCAGCGCCAAGCTATAAATGTATAACGAAATATATAGTAAACAGTAGTGATGAGGGTATGTTCCTATCGATAAATGAAATTTATACGCCTACGTCAGGCTTTATTTTATAAATTTACGAATATTAATAAAAATTGATTCAATATTTCCATATTTATTTTATTTCACATTATCGTGAGTAAGAAAAAACAGTAAAAATTATAAAAAATTGAGAGAAAAATGCATAACTCAATAAGAGCTATAAGAAATGTGGTACATTTCTAATTGTTTCATTACGTCATCTGTTGACTTTATTTCAAGTCCTTGGCGCTCAGAGCACGTTAAATTCAATTCTTATTAAGGATGTCTATGATCTTTCTTTCTTTGATTGTGTATCCCGTGTTTTTACTTACTTTTTGATGAATAACGTTATTATTATTTTTACGTCTCTTGACAATTCTCGGGACCCTGGGGTCCTGGACCTATGGAAGGCGTACGAGGGGCCGAAGCCAAATCGCAGAGGTACGGGCCTCTGCAATTTGGCTTCGGCCCCTCGTACGACTTGGCAGGATATAGAAACAAAGATATTGGATTATGGGTTTAAGTGGCTAAAGTAAACTGGTTATTTAGAACGATTGAAAGACTATGATTATTATATAGTCGGAATTACATCAGAATCATCGTCTTTTGTGTCAATATCCTAATATCCTCCACTTCCGACTCCGATTCCACACCGTGACAGATATTATAATACTACGTACACCATGCATAATTTTTAGTCCAATGTTTTATTAATTTTATTTTATCTTATTAATTATATCTAAAGAAGGATGCGTGCGCGCTTTCCCGTTTATTTTCTGCACTATGCCAAAGTGACCTTGATACTCATGACGTCACTGAACGACTTCTATAGTAGTCCGTGGCGCTCGGGGCAGTTACAACTAACTTTTTTGTAGGGATGGGAATATAATTATCGACAAGGATTGGTAAACAATAACTACAACTATTTAATTCCGGATCAGCAGCCATCTGAAGGTCGAAATTGGTAAATTTTCGATTTGTTATAAAGTAGTTTATAAGTTCATATTTTACTGACCTCAAATTGATTTCGATATTAGTATCTATATATTTTTCCACCGACGAAATCAAACAGTGATAACTTTCGCGTCCCATCACTGGCCGACTTTGTATAAAGTCCTTGGCGTTCAAAAAATATTACGAGTTTTGGTTTTTGCCGATTTTAAGACAATTAAGGGCTTCTTTTGTGTGGAAAACTAGAACACAGGGTTTTAGACAGTGCTATATTAAATAACAACAGGAAACAAAGCTTTTAAATAAAGTAAATTATTTTTTATAAGATAGTTAAAATGAAGAGCTTCTAATGAAGTCGTGGGTGGCGCTGGTGGCACGAAAATCCGGAACTTCTATTGAAGTCCGTGGCGGTGAAAAGGTTAAAGCAATTCTTGTCTAACTGAGTTGTAACAGCATGGAATAGGCTCCCGGAAAATGTTGTAATGGCTCCCTCACTGAACTGCTTCAAGAATCGACTGAACAGATTAAATATCTCCAAGCTATTTCATACACAGGCATTAGCTAATTAGCTGCTAGTGTGTCTAACCAAATAATAATAATGTAATGGATACTCGGCTGAATATCTACCTCAAGTTAATATGGCAGGAGCGTCACTGATGTCAGAGAACTCAGCGGCTGCGGTCATCATCCTTCGTGGTAAACAAGTTCATGACTGCCCAGTCAGTCATGAACTTGTTTACCTACTTCTTATTATCTCTACTCTAAATTATCTTCAGCTAAGCCGCTCAATTTTCAAACTGACATTCATTAGAACCTATCAGCAACATTTATTTACCAGCACCCATTTGCTGACTCAACTGAGTTTCAAGGCCGTAGCAAAATCTGGCTGTATTAGCCTCTTACCTCTTCTGTCATAAATATTATCAGCTAGTCCGACCCGTAGAACTTCACGGACAAAATAAAACATTGGGGACAGCGGGGCAGTCTTTGGGGACTGTCGATAGAAGTGAAAACTAAGCAACAATGCGTAACCTCAGCGTAATCCAAACGGTAGACGGTAGATGGCGCTAAAAAAAAACAAATCACTTCAAGCGTGACGATGACCCGAGTTCCATGATTTTTGTTCACCCAAAAAGTGCTCAACGCGCTTAAAGAAGTTTTCACTTCAAAATACTCGCCGATCCATATCCATCTAGAGATTTTTTATCAGTAGGTGCTTCGAACTAAACTGTTTCTATTCATCCGTTTAGTTCTACTGATTTTTGATAAGACGTGCGGTTGCAGTTGCAGAATCTAAACACGATTATTTTCAGCAAACCTTTATTGTTTTCAAGATGTATTACATCAAAAATAAAAACATATACATTTTGGCTTTAGCTTGTTAAAATACTTATCGAGACAAAACATTTAAAGTTTAAAATTCCACTACCCATTTATAACATTTAATTATATTTTTTAAATACATAAAGTAAATACTGATCAAACATTTAACACATAATAACATTTATTTTCTACGTAACTATCAGGTAACACAACATTTATCTTGGAACAAATACGATTAATGATTATACGTCGTTAGACCATGATTGTTAGAAAGTAGAATTGTCAAGGTTGCAGAAGGTAAGAATAAACAAACAGTCCTGTCTCGCAACGTTACCCTGTATATATCTCACAACAACGTCCTTTATATTCTCATTCTCTTTTAAAATAATATCATACTTATAGTAAGATAAAGAGGATCAAAAATATAAATCTTCAAAATATCGAGATTCTTTAGGTAGACAATATTGATCTATAGCAGAAATGTAATAAATCAGACTCATAAGTTTATCAGGAATGTGCACAGCTTACATCTAATGGGTAACAGCTAAGAGTGTTTAACACTAATATATCATTCTAGGGATTGGGTTCCTACATCAAAAATCTGTTACTACTTACAACATAAATACATTTAGTACACCAAACACTCAAAAACAGTAATTATTATTATTAGAATATCGAGCCACATTCGAGAAACGTATCGCGAGCTGACTTGATGAATATTGTGCCGTTATTTTATAATATATAACTTACTAATAATAATTATCCTTAATTTTAAATACAATTAATAATTGTCAAATATAAAATGACTAAATTTGTAAACTTGTAATGGCAAGTGATAAATTTAACAGCCTGGTTGTAAGAATATCACAATAATGTGACTTGGGTAAATTTTTATAAATTAAGTACAATAATTGTTGTATAAAAAAAAATAGAGATTAGGGCACAAGTAACCTCTTCAATAATATAACAAATAAAAAATAAGATAGTCCCGGGAATTGGTCTACTAAAGTCAAGAGACTTTATTAGCGGAGAGAGAGTGGGACTATTGGTGTTTAGATCTCATAGTTGCGGAATTTGTTGATGACCTCAGAGGGAGGTTCTTGGTTGCCGGTTCCCCAGCGGCCCCAGAGAGCGGCGCCGCCCTCGGATGCGCGGCGAGCGGCCGGGTTGGAGGGGCCCAGGCTCGAGGGGCCTGAAGCGCGGCCGCACTCGCCCTCCAGCATACGGTCCTTGGTGTTAGGCTTGGTCCAGTGCATGGACTGCTGCACGTGGTCTTTCATGCCGAGCCACTGCTTGTACCCCATGGAGATGCCGCTTTGGCGCCACTTGTCGTACAGAGCGCGCTTAGACGGATCGCACAGCGTCTCCTTCGCCTCCTGGTAGAATAAATCAATTTGTTTATGATGAGTGATCAAGTCATGAGAAAAGTTTGTGTGTAAATGTAACTTTCTATAGGAGGTGAAAGAAATTTTAAAAGCGGTTAAGTAGGTAGTTTTTGAGTTTATACATTACAAAAAAACACAAACATACAAAAATCAAATCTTTTTTCTTTATAATATTTAGTTTAGATAAAAATGACTGATAATGATAATTCAGTGTTATTAGTAAAGTACGAAATAAACAATTTCTTGCGTGGCGAAACGTATTGCATCAGTGGAGTCGGTACGAGATCAACAATGCTTTATTATTCAATGCGACACACCGATCGGCGTAGAAAATATCAATAATACCGTCTATTGCGGTTATGGCCCACCCACCGCGATCAGTATTAATATCGGGTTTTCTATATCTTTACCACGAACGAAACAAGTGCCTATTAGGGACATATTCATGTTTTTTTTTTTTTTTGCGAAAAACTGTCTAGGAAGATATCGCGGAGCGTCCTGTTAGGAACTGTAAAATTAAAAAGCCTACAATAGAACATTTGCTGGAGTCCGGTTACAATACCTAATATTGGATGGAATTACATGAAACAAATCAAAAATGCCGCTCTATTACTCCTCTCATTAACTTTAAAAAATAGGTATGCTGAATTAGCAGATGCAAATGATTCTTGGAATTCAACTGAGCCGTCAGAAAAGGAAACCAAGCGAGAATTAATAGGTGAAAAGTCTTCACGACACGTCATCTCTAGTCTACCTACCCGTTATCATGGTTGGTGGGTGTTCAGTCAGACACAACTTCAAGTAAAAAGGTATCGTACAAATTTTATTACCTACCATTAGGTCCCCACCTATGAAATCAGCGTTTTGTATGGGGAATTTTATAGAAGTTGCATTTTTAATACTAACATTTTCTTAATTTATTTAACAACCATTAACACTAATGTTTTAAAACTTTTATGCACTAATGTTTAAACTAAGATAACGTAATATGCCACTTAGATTAAGCGACAAAAATAAGTTCAGGCTAAGTTAAAAAAAAAAATAGTTGTCTTTTCTGCTAACAAAAAAAGGAGTCATTTTTAAGGTATTTTTTATGTTTAGAAAACTATAAATAACAATTTTTTTTTACTATTGGTACACTTGGTCAATGATGGTCTTTATTCGATATAATACCAATCAATTGAAGAATATTTTAAATCAAAGTGACGAGGTTCTCTATTTGTGAGAAAAAAACGCTAATATCATAGGTGGGGACCCAATATATCTAATTAACCCGATTCGAGTATTTTTCGTATTTATAGTACCCATTTTTGGAGTGATGAAGCCTGAACAGACGAAGCTGCGCCAGAACGATCTGACAGGATAACGGATGCGTGCACAAATCCGAAAAACGATTTTCTTCATAATTATCATCGTTCCGACTGTCGTTCATGTCGCCATCTTCTAAGTTAGGAACAGCTACACGCGGTGCGAATTTTGGTCAGATCAGATCATTCTGAAGCCAGCCTTAGAATTATCTTAGATGACAACAATGTAGGGACGACGACAATAATTTAAACTTCTTCTAATGACATTCCCAGTATTCATTAAAAAAAACAATCAAATCTATCTAATAGTTTAGTCTCTTATGGCTGGCTAGTCAAATATCTGCAAAACCCATAGTCGGCCCATCATCCTTACATAATTATTATCTATACTAATACGAGTATTATAAAGCTGAAGAGTTTGTTTGTTTGTTTGTTTGAACGCGCTAATCTCAGGAACTACTGGTTGGAATTGAAAAAATCTTTTTGTGTTGGATAGTCCATTTATCGAGGAAGGTTACAGGCTATATAAGATCACGCTACGACCAATAGGAGCGGAGCATAAATGAAAAATGTTGCAAAAACGGGAAAAAATATTCCTTTTTGAGAGCTTCCGTTGCATGCGCTGCGTAAACGGTTTAAGTTACTCTTTAAAAGTTCTAAAAAAAAGTCCGCGACAGCATATGTCTATCTTTTAAGATTGACTTACAGAAATTAATGCATTATTTGCGAAGGAGTTTTATCAACATAATATTAATTCTTATTCAAATAAATAGTTTTAACATCAAGGGTATTTATGTAGCAGTAAAATACTTTTTAATTCATTCGAATCGGACATTTAATTTCGAAGTTATCACGAGTTTAAAAATACAATACGCGAACCTTTCGTTTCTTTCCTTTCTAGAGAGGAGAGGATGGGCACACGGGTAGACCATGACCTGGAATAGGACATAGGATACTTTTTATCTCTATATTCCCACGGGATAGAGACCTACGCGGGTGAAACCGCGGGGCACAGCTAGTACATATTATAAAACAAAGTCCTCCGCCGCGTCTGTCTGTCGTCCTGTTCGCGATAAACTCAAAAACTACTGCACCGATTTTCATGCTGTTTTCACCAATGGATAGAGTGGTTCTCGAGGAAGTTTTTAATATATAATAACCGACATCCGCGCGGGCGGAGCCGCGGGCAACAGCTAGATAGTGATAAAACCCATAGTCGGCCCGACTATGGGGTTTATAGTTAGTTTGAAAAACTTTTTTTTAATTCTAAGTATGTTAAGATATTTGATAGTTTCAAAATATTTCTATGCACTAGTAGTACAGTATATCGGGCTGGTGTCCGCAACTCCAGGTCCAAGTATCTTTTTCATAAATTGTCGTATTGTTGTCTCCACATTTTATACTTCAGGCCTCCTGCCTTTCCCTGTAAGCGCCGACAATTCCCAAGCAATTTCTATTTTATTGATAAATCGTATTCCGGCCGTAGAACGAATCTAATAATCGAAAAAATTATCGCCACGAACACGACTTTTTTCGCGGAATTGAGAATTTTCGTCGAGAGCCAATAGAATAGTTCCAAAATGATAGAAAGGCCCTGCACGTCTACATTGTTGCCGATTTTGATAAAATTAATCTTGCCTAAAACAAGAGAAGACGGAGATGGCGGGGGAGCTGGTCTCTTTGAACAAATATTGGTGCTTGGCAGCCGTGGACAGAGAGAGGTAGGTGGAAGTGATAAATAAAAAAAACCGGCCACTTGCCAGTCGGACTCGCGCACGAAGGGTTCCGTACCATTATCTATAAAAATGGCAAAAAAAATACGTTTGTTGTATGGGCGCCCCCTATTAAATATTTATTTAATTCTGTTTTTTAGTATTTTTTGTTATAGCGGCATCAGAAATACATCATTTGTGAAAGTTTTAACTGTCTAACTATCACGGTTCGTGAGATACAGCCTGGTGACAAACGGACAGAGAACGGAGCCTTGGTTATGGGGTCCCGTTTTACCCTTTGGGTACGGAACCCTAAAAAACTAGAGAAGACCTCGAGAAAATACAACTACAAACAAAGTAAGCAGGCACTTGAAGTACTTATATGTCTATCAATTAAAGTCTTAACAAACTTGAACATCAAACTTTATAAGCCCGAACTTCCCGTTTCATGTTGCCTTATTAAATATCTATGTTAAACTTTTAGCCTACGGGAGTTTAAAACAGTTTAAATTTTGAAACAAGGAGTTAAAATACTTAACTAAACAATTAATAATAATATTTGAGCACGTTAGTATAAGACAAATTATTTGAAAAAGTTAAATTTAACTCCAGTCTTAACAATTATTGTTTTTACTAATAGTTAAGTAGGTAACATAACTGGCGAAATTTGGGTGCACTATAGATAGGTACACCTCTGCCCAAACCTTCGGGGAAACAAGGCGTGATGTTATCAAGTTAAGTTATGAGTAATTTAAAATCAAAACCAAGTTCATATAAACAGTCGAAGCATCCTGGTATTTTTAAACGACTTCTTCAAAAAGGAGGAGGTTCTCAATTCGTCTGCATGTTTTTTTTTTTTGTATATTTGTTGTTCGGATTTCTCCGACAATTATGAATCGATTTTGATGATTCTTTTTTTGTTTGGTAGGTCATGCTTCCGAGGTAGTCCCGTATAAATTTTATTAACTTTGCTTGCGTAGTTTTTAAGTTACCTTCAATATTACGTATTTTTTCCCACTTTGTTTATCTGGACGATGTTTTAAATTGTGTATTCGAATTAATTTGTGTGGGGTAGTACCACCACAACGAAAAAAGGAAAATTAAAAAAAATGGAGTCGGTGGCAAAAAACGAAAATTGAAGAGCAAAGACACCGACTTCCGAAATTAAAGTTATTTTTCACTTTTTAGTGTTTTTTTTGGAAGTCGGTTTTTTTTTTGTAATCTTTTGAATCAGAAGGTCTTCTAATACATTCCTGTTTTTTCTGAATTTATTATGCATAAGCATAATCAGCCTTTAATGTTCCCACTGCTGGGACTCAGTGCGAGGGGGAGGGCCGTCATCCACGCGGGCCCAGTGAGGGTTTGTAGATGTTACATGTCTTCGAATTTTTGGTTTTGGCCATGACAGTTTCCTCACGATGTTTTCCTTCACCGTTTTGAGAGCAGTGGTAATCAAGTAATTTACACAATGTGGATTAGGATTCAATAAAAGAAAACATATTTTTTCTTACCTTCAGTTGCTGAAACTTCGCTTCAGCTTCCTTATCCCCATCGTTTTTATCAGGGTGGTGCTGCAGAGCAAGCACCTTGTACTCAGCAGTGATCTGCTCAACCTGTAATTAATTCATTTAATTATTAGCATCATAACATTTAATTACAAACAATTGCTAGGCAATCATGTTTAAACTATCATTAAGTTTCGCATTAGATCTTATTAATTCATAAATTATTTCTTGGAACAACTTGGCCGCACGAAGTTCATTCGCAATGGAACGTAATATAACGGGGAACTGGAAAACCCAAACACAAGGCATTGAGTCAACAAAACTTTGTTTCCTCCAACGCGCAATTACACCTTTCGCTTAATTAAAACTTTTACAAACATATTACATTCATACACAAAAGCTGTATGTAGCTGCTTTTTTATCAGATGTAGGTCAACTCTCAGGGCCCCCGAAAAAATAAGGTCATCGAGCAGTGCTACAGTAGAATCAATAAATTAGGCACTAGGAATCCGAAATCAGAGCACATCTGTTATTGTATGTACCTAAATTGGGTCAAAATATTTATATAATTTAAGTTAGGTTGAGGTAACTTACACTTGAATTCTCGTCGCAGCCCAACAAGCCGTAGAAATCGTCGTCCGGGTTCCTTTGATAATTTAGTATTTCATCGACGCCAGTCATTTTCACGACCGTCCCGCACGAGACCGAAGCAGATACTAAATCTGAGGTAGCGCTGCCCGGCTACACTTACTAACGGAACCGAGTTCATTAGTCGACTCGTGCGAATCGATTGACTATGTAACAATTTATTTAGGTGATGATTTGTTAAATATTCTTTTCAATTATTAAAATGTATTACTATTTAATACCTACAATGTATGAAAGTATTGAAGTTTAATAACAGCTTTAAAGGCTGTTTGTTACGATTTCATTAATTTTTCAAAAAATGTGGAATCAAACTAAGTATAATCTTTTCCAAGTAAATAGCCTAAAGAGAGATAGGTATATAGAAAACAAGCTATAGGTACATATCAGCTATAGGAACACAATGTTGCTTTTAATAGAGTTCAACGGTATTAACGAATCCTTTAACACGTATAAGTAGTATGCACACCCAGTTTTACCCAGGTATACATTGGTAGAACGTGGGGTACCGCAAGGCAGTTCCGTTGAAGTGGTCGCGTGTGGCGGTATACTTGCAAATATAATCTTTGCCAAAAACAGAATAGGTACCTAAATAGAGTACCTAATAATTGTTGAATACCTAATAATGGTTTGAATTAAAATAGAACAGTCCAAGAGTACAATATTACACTTTAGTGTGTTCTATACTTCCTTTAGTGCCAACAAAAGGAGGTTCAATAAGCGTTGGTCGGGCCAACCAAATCAAATGCATTGGGGTTCGTTCGGTACTGTAACAGAATTTTAATTGTATTCGTTAAACTGTCATACAGTACTATAAGTAGGCAATGTATGTTTTGCCGCCTGCCAAGATAATCATAGCATAGATTTTCCTGATTAATGTTGATTACATTTTATTTTTTTCTTGACATACAGTTTGATACGAATTCACTTTCCGAGAGGGCTTATACCTTGCTGAGACCCATGGAATTATCAGAACACATGCGTTCAATCAACTCTTTCTATTGCAGTTTCTTGCTGGAAATAGGCTTCGTTCAAGTTGCATTACGGCATCTGGTTCTGCACCTTCCGCGGCCTGTTTTCCGTCGCCTCATGTCGGTCAGCGATTTCTACAGGTAAGTGAAATATTCGACTATTAAAAAAAATCTGAATTAGTTGTTTTTGCACGCACTACTTATCTCGCATGTATAAATAATATACGATCAAAACTTTTAATCTGAGCAAGCAATTTATACAAACTACCTCGAGTCTAAGATCGTTCGAACTATTTTCTTAATGATTGGTCAGTGTTGCCATTATGACCGTAAAGCAGAATAATAAATATATTCTGACAAAATTATTTTAACTTATAAGTAACTACCTAGAATCAACTATGATGATTTTCGTGAATATTGATTTTTATTTGCTACATATAGGTCGTAAACTGGCCTTATTTCCCGTTCTACGTTGCGATCTACATATTTGTTATGCATGTATCGGTGATGGAGGATAAATATCGAAACGTTATAGTATAGTTATTAACACTGCTCCCCGCGCCACGCGTTTACGGATCGATGCATTCAGGTGGATAAACTGCGCGGACATAAAATCACTACATTGCACCAGCCAGTCAGTGGCCTGCAATGAAAGTGGGAGAGTAAGGCTTGTAATATGAAATATCTGTTGTTACATCTGTAGTAGAAACTGCGTCATAGCTCACGAAATATTAATAAATTGTCGTTCGCACATAAAGTAACTTTTATATATATGCCTCCAGTATTTTCGGACCTATACATTACATCCGTTTCTTTGGCCGTGCACTTCTAAAAATGTTGTAAGCATTTTCAGAAGCGCACGGCGCAGTTTTTCGGAGACTCTGAACTTAGAGAGAGACCTAGAGGTTTTTTAAAGCTAGAAGCTCACATGACTAGAACCGATAAACACGGAATCCCCACACAGTTTTAGTCTGCCCTTCCATTTTCATCCTAGATTTGACATTGCTCTTGTATTAACCTTATAACGGTATCTATACATTATAGCTACGTCAAGGACAAGTAATTATTTCAAAAATAAAACCGTATTCTAAACAACATAAAATAAAGTTTAATTAAATTCATTGTAAACAAATTTTATCATAATTATACAATAGGCAATGAGGTAACTGCGTAGTTACGTAAAGTATGTTATCTATAGTAACCGCAGCTGTACCAGAAATCGATTACGTGTATATTGTCGAACCTTACATAATTAAGTAGGTAGTACATCTGAAATTCCTATTATTTTTGAGTAGGTATTACTACTCAAAAATAATAGGAATTTCAGATGTACTACAAAATTCGGTCTTATATCTTCCGCACCCAAACTAACCCACCTGCCTGAATAGTTGCCATAACGTGGTTCGAGGCAACTTCCTACGCTGTGATCTCTGAAGTGTTGTCTACCCTCCAAGTGGTAGCAGGTTTATTCACATAACGTGCACAGGCTAAAAAATAAAGAAAGAATTAATTATTTATTCGCCACAGAAATACGTGGACACAAAAATATAACTTAATTAAAAAAAGATAACACGTGCAGACAGCTTACATTTTTCTTTGCACTTTTTTGTTCTCCCTGTATTAAAACTAGAGGCAACAGGCCTCCAATTCTTCTGACTTAAAGGCGAAGCTAAGGTAAAGCTGTTCCCGGACCCATTGATTGTTCACGAAGTCAAAAAGAGTCTTGTAGGTGTCACTAACTTAGAAAGAGTCTTGTAGGTGGAACAATGCATACAGGACGCCTAGGTAAGAGTTCCGCAGGGGTTATCTTAGGTGCGTTCACTTTTAGGATATTACTTATGTGGCCGGTGACAAAGGCCCTAATGCGGCTAGTAATCTACTTTCCGACACTTAGCTTCCTAAATAGAACATTAATGTAATTGTAGAAAAGTTAAATAAATTATTCTCCCACCAAAATATTAACCTTGGACTAATAACGTTGCTTCCAGGCCAAAATATTTCATAAAATCAGGTCACAGTTGCCCTTAGAACGAATATGATGCTTAATGAATTCGCCCCAGTTTATAGACTCTAGCATATTATCCCACACAGTGTTGAAGGCCCATTGCGTAAAGTGGTCCCTAACTACCTAATAACGTTAAGCACTAATAGGATGGTCCACTATATGTGGCTTTACGAGCATCCAGGAAGAGCAACAAAATCATATACATAGATAAGTACTATTTACTACGCTCACATAACTAATCCCACAGGTAACTAACAGATTTACGGGCGTCTATTTTTGTTTTCTTGTCTCAGCCTACAGAATTTGATATTGATGTTTCTATCGTTTAAATAAATTAGAAATGTATCGTTTTCATAAATGTGATATAAATAAAATAAAGTACGTGCATCCACTCAATGGTTTGAATGTTAAAATCTGTGTGTAACGTCTCGTGGTTATGTGAGTAATTTGTGGCTACTGTATTCAAATGAGCAGACAACGAACTGAAATTAAAATAAATATATAAGTACCTGAGTAATTACTTATCATACGTGCAAAATATACATGCTATCCATTGAAATGTACGCGCCAGTGTAATCGTGAAGGCTGACGACATTGCATATTCCGTGCATGCTCTAGACATTGGCGTCCAACGCGCTTTTGCATCAAAAATAGCTACTGAAGACGCGCTAAACGTAAGTTTACGCGGCTGAGCAGCCGCCGCGGCCGTGTGCCCCGCTCCATACACATTTAATAAAGATCACAAATCGAAATCGAAGTGTAGTATTATAGTGTTGTTTTTGTGAGTTATCGGGACTAAATGACAAGTTATATTATGTTTTGGAGGGGCAGCCATCGGTAGGCGCTGTCAACGAACTATTCGCTCGAAGATCTTCCATCTTTGGCAGCGGAAGTAGCGGCGGATGTCCCGGCAATGGGTGAGCGGTGGCATATGAATGCTTAACAACAATGCTCGCATCTTCGTTCCCATATTTTCTATGCGATCCGTGTCCCTGCCGAAAGTTTGTCAACCTTTATTTTTTGTTTGTATTCTTTAAAGCTTTATAGGTAGACTTATAAAATCCTTTTGCCCTTGCTAACCCTCGCTTAAAGTTTCACTTCAGATTGTAAATTGAATTTATAACCTAAGACTTGACAAGGGTAAGTGGAGCTTTTGTGGTCAATTGTCTGAACAAAAATGTGTGTTGTTTTATCAAACATCGGGAGTTGATTTATATTGTGATGAAGTGGCTACCTTGAATAAAACATTATATTTTGACACACTTATATGTATGCTTTGTAAAATTATATTCGCGATGTTTTTATTTTCAAATGAGTTACATGTGTTACGACCCCTAAAACGGTTGGAGTGTGTCTGTTGAAGTGCAGGGTCCCGGGTTCACAGCCTCTTTACCCGCTTAATTAGGTTCTTTCTCATTATACGTATTTATTGTGTACCTATATGTTACCGAATAATTTTACATTTCTTTTTGTACTTTTATTCTATCTAAATCTTTACCAGCCCAATCTCCTGTAACCTTCTCCACCATCTCCTTTATATTATACGTATTTCAATCCGGCGGGTGTCTGTTGTATTACTTACTTTAATTTAATTTCGTAGTTTATGTTCGGATACTTGCCAGTGTCAGTAATAAAACGAACTATCTACTCAACAAAATTCTAAAATCTTTGTTATGCGCTTTTAACTTTCTAACACTGTTTGATTTTGAGAGGGTTACTTAGATACAAGCCAATATAACTCTGAATTCATTTAACGCTAAATCTAATTACAAAGTCAGAATAATTTACTATCGACGCCTTACAAAAGTAAACAAATAAACTTTAATCAGTACTAACATCGTAAAATTAATTAGCCTACTGAGCTCAGAATAATATGTGTGACATTGACAGTATAGGGTACTGTTAACCGCGCCAAATAGATCTCTCTACGGGTACGGTAGCCGTGCCATATTCAAACAAGGCATCAATTAAAACTTTAATATTCATTGAATGTAGCGAGAGGTACTTTAACGAACTTAGATAACGATCCAACTTTAAAAATAAGCTAATTTGTATTAACAATCGCGTCCGCTATCGGTTCACCTACTCGCGTTTATTACCTACATAGTTGATGTTGGAAAAATAATACCATGAAGTCGTAGTGTTGTATAACAATAAATTCATTGAAATAATCGTTGATGTACAGTCACGGAGTTTAATTGATGAGCCACCTGGCACTGTTCGTATTTTAGCCGTGTAATGCAAATCGGGTTTATTCGGTTCCCGACACGCAGTCATATATCTTCGTATTAGAAGAAGAAAATTATATTTCACATCTTTACCGGTTGGCTAACCTGAGAGCCAGAAGTACAAACTTGACTACCCAAAGTCAACCAATTGCAGGTCTAGCAACAGTAATCTAGCAACGATAAACAATCGTTGCTAGATTACTGTTGCGATAGTAACGTTAGCGTACGGAGAAATATTATTAATCATTTCGACAAGTTCGAAAGTAACGTCTCTGACATTGATATTTCAACTGTAACTGTCTTCAGTTAATGACCTACGATTCAAAGGAGGTCGGTATCAAATAGATTGGATACCTAAACTTAATGCAACTTTGTTTTTATTTTTATCATTGAGAACTTATTAGTCAACCTCTATGGATAAGACTATTTCCGATTAAAAGTAATTTATTTGTCATCTTGTTTACGAGCGTGCGATTTGAGTTCGTGTTTAATCGTGTAATCTCGGGAATGTATGAAACTGCAAAATTGAAAAGTTTGAAGGTGGCTCATCAATTAAAGTCCGTGACTGTACCTACCTTGGACCTATTAAAACTACGTCTAACATGCTTCATGAACTAAAACCAGCCGTGCGTAGTAGATAGTTATGATGTGAACATTTTAAAAATAAAGTAGAAATAGAGGAATACGAATGTGATCTGAATTCGAAATCATATTTATTAGAATTTAGAACGCCTCACTACGCCCCATGATCGAACGAATCTTCCCGGGGCGTGTTCAAATGACGATTTTGTAACATCTCTCCGTCCATCACTCACAAGTCACATTAAATGAAATACTAAAGATCAGAAATTAAATTTTACGAAATATTTTTTCAGCGTTAAATATAATGAACAACCACTTCAGTGTTATAACAGTCTCATAAAATATGTGGGTTACTTGTGTATATGAGAGAGATGATCTAAATCACACCGCGTCTGGGATGCGTTTCGTGAGAAGACAGGTTGGTCGATGAACTGTTCAGTTCGGCTTTCTGGGACACAGACTACCACATCGGTATCTGGTTATCATCATATTTAATTATTTACAAAGATTTCCGTAATACAGGAATATTCTTGAATAGGTATAAGTAAGTAGTCTACTGGGCCAAAGTAAATCGCGAACAAAGAAATGTAAAATAATGCGTAGGTATGCATTGTTGTAGAATTTAATGGCCGCCTGTGGGCGTCCACCGATACTTTTTTCAGGTCATTACTTAGAAACTCAGTAAAACAGGGATTATGGCCCTGTTTACGTCTCACATCTCCATCATCATTAAATAGGTGACGATCAAATAAATTATTATATCGAGTTGAGATGTACCTATCCTATCCACTCGGATTTTCCTCTTTAATTGTGTCATGAATATTGTCATTCGGATTGGCTGTCCTTCCTTTTTATAAATATTAAAAATATTTAAAGCTGTTTTTTTCTTTTGGTATCTCTTAAAAAATTGTCTATACATCAAGGTGAGGCAAAAGTAATGTCATAATATGAATTGGCTACCATTTTGTCGAAATGAAAAAAAGTTTGGCTCTGTTTTCACGGAAAGTTTATTTAAAGGTGTATTTATGACATTATGTCGCAAAAATGGTAACGGTCAAATGACCACCTCCTGAGTTGATGCACATTTGTGCTATATACGGCATTTTGAATTGTTACTCGCAAAACAACCTCCTAATTGGTGACTTGTTCTTCAATGTTGGCTTTTAAGACTTGCAATGTTTGTGGTTTGTTGTGGTAAACGCAAGATTTCAAAAAGAGGCTGCAGGCGCCGTCATTTCTGGCGATCTGGCCGGCCAGTTCAAATCGCCAAAACGGGAGTTCACAACGTCTGGAAATTGGTGTTCCAAAATCTCCATCGTTGCCTGAGCTGTGTGACTGTGTGTATCGCTCAATTGCATTGTCAACTAATTCTCTATCTGTCTACAACATACTTATCAAATCACAATGACATTAAGACGCCATTTACAAAAATTATGCAACATTCACATTTCCTACTGCACAGGCTGGTTAACCAAAGTATTGAAAATGTCAATTTATTCCCAGAATATCAATTAGAATAAGATGGTTAATTTGGTAGTACCTACTCAAAAAAGAACAAAATAATCCCATTTCCAAAATATTGTGATCATATTTCAATACATTGGATTGGTTGCTCCATGTGTATTTGAGACAGTTAAGTAGGTACAAGTATACAGTAAATTGATTCAAGAGGAACGGAAACATCCAATTGTATCTAAGCCATCAGTCGTCGCGATAGTACGAAACAACTGCCTAACTTTATTCATGGCGGTCTAAATATTTTATCATATAAGTACTTAACCAAAAAATTTGAACAGGCAGCTTGTTGTGTGTTACCACGAGCTTTTTCTTCTTCTGAAAAGAGTAATCCTAACTAATAGATAAATAGAAGATACAATATCTACATACTCTTTGTTGGTTTCATCACAGATTAAGTACGTACAGTTTTGAAAGTTCTTACAGTGGGCAAACTTATTGCTAAAAGTGATATGTTATCGACTGCGAATTTGGTCTAATGATATTTGGTATCATCTCGTGCTAGGGTTGGAGCTAAACGGTAGCTACCACGCAGGCCAAATCGATCTGCAAAGTTCGGCCGCGCTTGCGCGGTCCAGTCGTCCTCTAATATTCTTAACAGGGCGAACAAAAGCCCTAAAATCTGATACCCGATCCAAAATTTAGGATATTCCCTATCTCTAAGTAAGGAATTGATGAGATGAAATCAGTAGTCAAGTTCCCAAAACATAAATCATTTAATGCTTTGCTTAATTGCAAATATGAAATACAGGGACTCTTGCTCTGGAGTAGTTGTTTCACATTTTTTCTGTTACCTGTGTTTATGCCAATAAAGAATTAAATAATTTATAAAACAGGTAATTAGGTACCTACTACCAAGAAAATACTGACCGTCTCTCATCTTCCAAAAATGAAAAATAGAAAAGTAATTTAAAAAATACGTCTCGAATTCTCATTTTCAAAACCCATAATGAATGCTTCGGAAAATAAAAGATTTTCCTTTTCTTAGTTCCAACTTCCACGTAATCCCTGAAAAGAAATGAACAAATTTTCATCCCGCATTTGTGTGATGTTAAAATCAATAAAGCTTCGACATAAAAGCCTTTTGCCGAGCTAGTAACGCAGGTAACGTGGTTAGTGCAGGATGCACTTTACTAAACGAGTCTTTGATGGTGCTAACGTAATGAAGCGATGGTGTTAAGTTAATTTACTAGGGCTGCGTTTATTCCAAGGAATTTCGCTTGTGGGAACTACGTCTATAACACAACGATTAATTATTATTTCTCAAGCACGAAACCAATTAATAAGACAAAACAAAGTCTGTCGTAGGTTAACGACAGACTTTGTTTCAGTTACAGCGGTGTTTATATGCGTATAATTGTTGGGCTATTTTGTTTGTTAATATTTTCAAAATAAATATGGTTCTAATTGAAAATCTGTTTCTTTTTTTTAACCCCAAAGGGGAATCTTTTGGCCTGCATCTAACCTGATGGTACGTGCTGATCAGGCCGAAGGTCGAAACGAGCTTCACCTGGAATCCTCACCCACAGAGGAACTGTCTATCTCACGTCTCACTGCCAAAACACAACAATGCTGTTAACAAGGTAACACTGTTGTTATGACGACAAACTTAGATAAGATGGTGGTAGCTAGCCAGGTGGACTTAGTAAGTACAAGTCTTACCACCAACCAAACCGAGCAGAAAATTGTGCCCCCACTGGGAATCGAACCCGGGACATCTGGGTCTGAGACAGGTGGTCTAACCACTAGAGCACAGAGGTGGATTACATAATTTTGAAGAATCTCGAAATAACATTTAAATATATATGCGTCAATACGGGCCTTATGTTGAAATTCACCATGAGCTCTTACACAACATCCTACAGGGCCACGCTCCTTATACCCTCCTATTTTTGTTTTAATGCCGTAGCTATAATGTTTACTTTACGCATAGCACATAAAAGTTTTGTCAATATAAAAATTGATCAACACGTGGTTGAAGCCAGACCGCCTTTGCTTTCAAATGCAGCTGCAAGGTATTTCTAAGTTTAGACCGTTATGATCGATTTTTTCTTATTACGTGTTGAAATTTTTTTTAGAATAACCTTTACTTTGTTTAACGGCTCAAAATACAAGGGAAATTATAGCTTTAAGAGCCTATAGCTGTAGGTTATGTAATGAACCATAATTCATCTGTTCATCATCATTATAATATCTTACCTACATACTTATGGCTATACACACAGAATTCTTTAGCTGCTTAATTTTTTACATGAGTGGCTCTACATTAAGGAAATATCCAATTACCAAAGCTCTGAAAACTGCGTCGTACTTTACAATCGTCGATATTTTACCTACCTACGCTGAAACATTATATTTATTATGTTTAGTGCTCTAAGTAAGGAAAATATTATGTTTTCTAAAGGCTAGAACTCAAAAAGGCATCATTTTTTTTTTGGACTTCAACTGAAGTTGCACATTGCAATCAGTTCCGGATTACCGGAACATTAGTTAGAAATGTCAGACCGTATTTCTTTTAGGAAGTGGGCAGCAACAAGACATTGTAGGTAAATATAACAACGGATATTGTGTTAGGCTCAGCGAGTATTGTGCGCACTGTAGCGACAGATTGCCATCCCATCGCCCACGAGCCGTAAGGGAGACCGGGGCTTGTTGCCTATAGGGGTAGGTTACTGCCAAAAACTCGTCAGCAGTACGAGTTTCTGGCCACCTAATCACTGGAGAATGCATCTCGGTCAGTGGGGGCTACCATCTTATACTTTTTGTTGTGAAGCCTACTGGACCATAAAACAGTGTTGTTATTAAATCGATGTCAGTGCTTGGGTTACCCTGGTAATGAAACAGAAAAATGTTGTTTGTGGCTGGTTTACTAACTTTTTGAGGGACAGGTTGACTATACTTCTTAGCGTGTCGATGTCAATCTAAATAGACTCGGTCCTGCAACCTACCCCGATGAGATTTCTTGTTCGGCAAAAACCAGTAAATATCAAAAAACGAAATGTGATAGATGTTATTTAGCTAATAGTGTCACTGTCAAATAAAGTAATTTTTATACACGTAGGTAAATATAAAAAAAAAGTAGTATTTTTTTTTAAACATGCATTAAACTCACACTACATATTATAAGTTGGATGATTATATCGTAGATAAAAATGCTTGGCTTATGCTGGTCCTGCTCCACAGGCACTAGGGCTCACTAATTATTTTTAATATTTGGAAGAGTTGCTTCCCCTTTTTTTTCTGACTTTACAAACTTAATGTTAATTTGTTTTCTTTAAATTCTATTATATTAATCTCTCAAGTAAGTACATGCAAATTATAGTTTTGTATAAATTAGAAGCATTTTTTCAATTTTGTAAATGTGAGTAAGTACCATGGAGCCGTTTAATATGGTATCATGTTTTATATTGACTTGAAAGAGCATGGCAGATGAGAGTATGTCATACTCACTTAAATGTCTCGCTGATGGTGGAGCGTGTGTTGATCATTCGGTTCCCTACAAAATGGTTGAGCTGGATGGTGCTGATCCACGTGTCATGTTCGTGAACGGGCGCTGTCAGTTGAAACTGGTCATCTCTCATCTGCCAGGGCTTATTTTTAATCTTATATTTTGAATTGTTTTTGATTATTTTTCATTTGACATTGTTTGGTGGGTTTGATCGTATGGTGACTAATAGGGATTATTTTTCATTTGACATTGTTCTCACATATAGAAGCACCAAGAATACTGTACCCAGGATTTTGTAATATATATATCCATTTTTAAAAGAGTGTCCTTGGAGTTTCTTGCCCGTTCTTCTCCATAGAGATCTACGATTTGGAATGGGCAACTAGCTTCAACTTTTTGACTAACTGACCGACTCTTTGACAATTCAAAAGTGCCTGTAAATGGTTTAATTGAAATAAATGCTTTGAGTTTGAGTTTCTTGCGTTTTATGTGACGACGAACAGGTAAGTGAAAAGTTAGTCAACCGCCCCCTGTCTCCCCTACTGCAACACATTTCTCGCTTCAGAACCTGGCGTGGGATGAGAAGCAGCTGACACTCCGCTTTCATTCCACTTCCCGATAATCATTAAAATATATTTCAAGTTTCAAATGGATGACATATTTCCTGACAAATTGGACGTTTTATTTTCCTGAAAACGTCAATTTCTTTGGAACTTTTACGATTTACGTTTTAGCCGCACCTCGCTGATGGCTCATCGGATTCTGATGAGACTTTAAATAAGTATAGATAATAAAATAAAATAAAAACTCTTAGCTCTATATCAAAATATAGCACATATGACAGCTTTTTTTTTTTTTGAGTGTGGGATATCATCCAATGACTCTTCCCGCTCTGGGCGGAGCGGAAGGGCGTGTCAGACTTTTACTGACTAAAACCTTCCCGTGTTCCTTCAGTTGCCTGTTGCCAAGGTCCCGGTATCCCTTTTTGATTAACCCGCAACCCTAGCAACTCTAGGTATATCAAAATATATCATAGCTTGATATGTCTTTTACTCGCAGTCGGTCCTTTTGGTTGATGCCACGAAAATTTCTCATTTCCTGAAATTCGCGCGAGCAATTCCGCTCCTAAAAGTTTGTATAAAATGAATTGTATGAAATACCGATGATCGTATGGTGACTAATGAGGGATTTTAATCACAACGTGCCATTTCTCAGCGATGAGTACGAAACACAAAAATAAACCAGCTTGCATTCCCTGAATCTTACCTCGGATTTTGAACTTCACAGCATATATCGATAACTATAAGCACCTATAGGTCTGTTGGTTGGTGGACGTTTTCGAAAATGTATGTCTTTTTCGGTACCTACGCTTTAGTATTTCAATACGTAGAAGACCTTTGTTATACGATGCATTTATTTTATTTAGAAAGAGTGGGAGCTGACTTGCATTTTGCCGAAGTCTTAAGTATTTCATCAGTCATAATTTTGACGATCGCTTATGTAAGTTATAAAAGGACTTTGTTCAGAAAAGAACCTTCTTATATACCTAGGTAGGTACAACTTCTTTGAGAGTTTACTTAAATGCATACCTAATGCATTTAACTTTTAAGTAATAGCATTCTAATGACATGGGATTTAAATTCATGTCCGAAACAAGTAACTGCTACCAAGTATAAGTACTTAAGTAAATATATAAAAACCTAAGTGTAGTATAGTGAACCCATACTAATGCGCGGTACATCGCTATGTCTGTAAATCCTTGCGCCACAAGACTGAGCTTTGTTTTACAGCAGATGCAAGTAAACACAGTCGACCCGACATCTGGTATATTTTTTTTACTTCCACTATACGAAGGGCCTACTCCTGTGTCAATCGATATGGCTCAGCTGTAGGAAACGTTTTGAACTTTAGAGGCGAAATAAAACTTCAAAGAATCACAGTAAATGCGTGTTCCGATTCTTTTGTTATCTACTGCCCTATTTAATCCTAGAGATCAATGAACTCATCGCAATATTTGATATTTGTTTGGACAACAATGTAGAAAGGAACTGTATACCTCAACGCGACATCATGTAATAAGACGTAAATCCATGCCACATTGTGTACAAACAAACCATATACTGGCCCGCGTCTGCTTTCCGGCATAATCTAATTTTATGTTCTCTTGCATGTACCTATTTTTTAAGCTCTGTAAATCGGATTTCGTTTTTATCTGGCTAGTTTCGATTTGTATTTAGTAAAAATATGAAATCTAGTTAATGGAATATTGATTAAAGTTTTAATTAACCTGCTAGTAGGTAATCGCAGGTACGCTGGCAGGAATTAATTTGTAAGCCGAGGAACCGCACTGCTATGGCTACGACAGCCCCTCGTTTGTTCACAAAGAGCTGTCTAGTATAAGATTTCATCATGACCTAATTATGTGAATTATAACTTAGATAATATAATAATCTCAACTTAAGTTGAAAGCTCTACGCTCCGTAGCGCGTGCATTCAGTTAATTAATAATTACTTATATCGTATGCGACTTTAAACTCAAAATATGTTAGTAATAGCCTCCAACGTCACAGTTCTCATTTTTCGAATGGGTCGACAGACGAGCCGAGATTGAAATTGTAATACATACGCACAGCGTCATGCACAACTGGCTCTTGAATGTTCATTTCAGATTTTGTGACTCCAGCTTTTAGCTGTATTTAACAGATGTAGGTATATGGGTCTACGCAGGCGTAAGTAATATCTGGGTATAAAAGTTCTTTGCAGAAATTAAGTAGGTATACGTAATGTAGGAATAGATGTAGGTAGTAAAAATTGTACATGAAACCGCCATTCCGACCAAACTCTTTAACTTCTTTTCAACACAAGCTCCGGATATTCAGGCTCCCCCAAAACTTGTTTACCTGTAACATTCGTAGCTACATCCTCCCTTACTTCCTACAGGCTCTGTGTCTATTATTAGAAGGGTTATAATTACTCGAATACAGTGTTCCCCGAGGGGTCTGTGAATGGGCGCGTGTTTACAAACACCACGCCTGACTCCTGGATGACGGGACGCAAGCGCAACACACGCATAAACACTTAAAATTAAAACTGGCCACACAACTCCCCTTTTCATGAATATGTACTGAAGGCGCCATGTTTTCACTATGTATTGGGATAGTCCTGGCCTGAAATGGTTTTTTAAATCCCTATAAGTATACCTATTATAGCATTGATGTTTGTGGTTGTCAATACCTTGTATGCCTGAATAAGCATATTCAGAGAAAGATTAATGTGTTGGACGGACCATTGTATTCTATATTTTCTTCTGAATTTGTAGTTACGACCATTTGGTTTGAGGTTACTAAGGCATTTAATAAGTATTTCTAATAAGAAAAATATCTAGCCACAAAACTAAAATGTCGCATCAAATCATTTTTCGTTTGCATGTATATTTTTTTCGCGTATAGCTATTATCATATCAATTCACATGGAGTTGCACAGGCACAAGAAATCCCAGGAAATTGACCTCCATCCATATCGTTCAATATTCATCGATACATGGTTACAGCGCATCAGAGCTGTGTATACACCGTGCGTTTCCTGTGCGCGCGTGCTATGAAAGCTTTGCTTCCTTGTGAAAGCCCGCACGTGTGGGCCTAAAAGCCGCGCTGGTTCCACCTGCGCGCGCGCCGTATCCCGAGATACGCGCAGGCCGCAGAGCACGCCGCGCGCCCGTCCAGATGTGTCGTGTTTAGTGAACATACCGTGATCTCCGACCATGGGACCCCAGTTTGACTATTGCCTCCGTGCCACCAGTGAGTTATCAATACCTACTTTACTCTTACTTTGTTTGTTGTGTAAACCTCATTATGGAAGCCTTGGATCGTACCGCCTGCGCTGTGTATTAAAACTTTTGCAATTTTCCAACGGCATAAGTTCATTAAGTTATTTAATTTCCGATACAGAAGTAGTCGATAATTTGTGATAAGTTTGTCTTCAATTTTTTTATTGAAAAGTCTCCGTTTTGAGATTCGTATCGTATTTATATTTACAAACAAGCTTCGTTGTATAGGTACCTATACGATAAACGCTGATATTATTATGTTCATAAGGACATAAAATACATTGTTTCCTAATTAGGCTTCGGTGTGTATTATTAGTGTCGATGATAACTGTTCGCGACACACAGTAGGTATTGTCGTGGGTAATTAGTATTCAAGTGCACTCTCGTAGCCATAGTAATTAACGGTGAACTCGGGGAGCGTTTCAGCACTGAACCTACTGAACATTTCCAAACATCGGTAAGAATAAAATTAGTCATTCGTCCGAAATTCTCGAAACACATTTTGGAAGCTTTTTTAAGCTTTCTGAGAAATACGATTGATTCATTAATCAAGAGGCGCCTAACCTCATTTGTTGAGACTGAGACTGATGATTGTACTAATTAAATGTACAGTATTGGAATTTTTTACTATACCTACCTACTACAGGATAAATGTTTGTTTTATTATTTTAGTTTATAGTAGGTAGTATACTACAAATAACTGTAGTAAAAAAAAAAAGTGTTAATTAATCAAATAAATAATTTACCTATCATAACCATCGATACCGTTTTCCATTATATCGCATATCATTTTTTTATTGATGAACTGTATTTATTAAGTTATTACCTAACCTAAGCACACCGGTAAAATTTTTTGTATACATTTTTGTATGTTATGTCTTATTAAATTATCATATCGCAAACGAAATTTTAACCTAACCTAACCACTTACAATCACATCATATTAGTTAACTACACACATTATTTTATAACTTTATTACCTACCTACCCCTCTAACAGAAGCTTTTTTAGTAACTACAAACCTACAGACTGTTACTAACTGAACTAAAATTCAATCAATTACTGTCAAATACGTCATTACTGGCCAATAATGCCACAAATGCCACAATAACAGTGAATAGCATTGTACACCTTATTTAGGAGTAGGTCCGCTATTGTTTGTCACTTGTTTTTATTTAGCCACATGTGCTAAGGGCCATTTCTATTGCCGCCCCGCGGTCCTAAATCCACCCAAAAACTCGCAGATGCGGGCACAACAAAAAATACGAATCTGGTAAAAGCTCCTCTTTGACATCCCAATGCAACAACAATTTAGAAAGATAAATCTTCATTAGGCATCATTCATCCTATTTTATTGCGATTTTCTTCTCCTTTGTACTTAAATGCTATACTTCGTTTACTTTATGATAGGTTTATAAATGGTTTATGATGTAATTTCTGCGTACCGACACACATTCTAAAGTGCGTTAAATTCCTAAGTGTCGTTTACGACTGCTGATGCTGCTATTAAAATTAGCTGAAGTTGTATCGCAACCAACGCGGTTAATGTAAGCAGTAGGTACCACAGAGGGCACTAGTAGCGTCTATTACTGTACCACATTCCCTCGTAAGTACGTGTCATGTCAGCTAGCCAAATGGCTTATCATTGCACTACTGAGACATCTACATGGGGAGTAGACAATGGGCGAAAATTGCCTTCAATTCGCATTTTCCGGCTTTCAAAAGTAGGTTGCTACACTCTGCCCGCACTGGACGTAATGGAGAGCCGTTAGTTCATTGGGGTTATTGAATAATTCCCGTGTGTCGGACTCGTAGAGTACTGGCCACCGCCAGCGAGGGACGTCGCATCGACCGCCTCGATGATACTCGGTATTGTATACCCTTTGTATCATTTGTCATTGTACCAAATTGGGTACCTACAGTTTTGATACGTTACCTTGTTTATTTACAATTCTTATCATCTTTTCAGATAATCCGTCATATTTCGCGTTGCCAAACAAAGATGTGCCTGACAGCGGGGAATCTCAGGGCTCTTCCGAGCCATGTTCCCGGTCAGCTCCCGGGCGCGTCTGGCCGGATGCTGGCCGGCCATTCGGCTCCCCGCGCCGCAGGGAACCAGAGAGCCCCAGACGCAAGGAGTTCAGGGCTCTGCTGAGATCTCTCTCTGCTCGCGAGCCAGAACAAGCCGAAGCTTTTCTAAAAGGACAGCCGAGACCAGGGGATTGCGCTCCTGGCGACATGAGACACACGTTTACTGCTCCGCGAATCAAGTAAGTTAAAAAGAAGTTTGAAATAACAAAGTAGGTACTGATATCGGTTTAATTTATCGATACATACAGGGTGTAAAAAGATTCATCACATAGCCGTCAACTAAGCATTTTACACAATACATCAAATTAAGTAACATTTCACAAAAATAATTGCTGGGAAACGACTATTTTTTGTATGAAAAGTCACTGTTTACGGTAGTGTGTAACGTAACGCACGCAAAACATTGTGTTTATGGGTGCATGCAACGGTTCAGGGTTTGTGGGGTATATAAAATTAAGTTATAACATTTTAAACTTCCTTTCTTTAAAAAAACGTCTGAAAAAGTTGAAACTTTGACTTTCAATATTTCCGTAACCGGAAGGTTTCCAGGTATGGTGCAGAACAAAAAAAATATCACAGTGACGGGAACACAGATATTATAAACGGGAATAACTAGTGACTTTCGGCTTCGTTAAGCGTCTTTTTACACCCGTTATATTGATTCATAACTTTATTTGTTCTACAGGAAGGGCAAAATAAGCACAACAGTGGTAACAACA
Organism: Lithophane semibrunnea; assembly: GCA_947363905.1. Classification (NCBI taxonomy): domain Eukaryota; kingdom Metazoa; phylum Arthropoda; class Insecta; order Lepidoptera; family Noctuidae; genus Lithophane; species Lithophane semibrunnea. Next base: position 8,997,554 of record OX376185.1, read on the forward strand.
GATGGTCCACAGGAACGCGAAGAAGTATTCTACACAATTCCCCTTCAGGGTAGGAGAAGGCACTCGGTTGGCGGGTACTTGACAACGGGTGCGGCTGGGGCTGGTGAAGTGACCGCAGTTCCCAGTGAAGTACCAAGAATGCCCCCACCACGGTTCAATCAAAAAGAAGAGGACACCATCAAGAGAAGAAAACCAAAGAATTTCTCTTTCAAAGGTAAGTTCAATATTATTGTTTGTTTGTAAAAAATGTAGACGCGTTGACGTCTAACTTTCAATCGTTATCATCAAACTAAACATGAGGAAATAAACGTATCGGAAACATCCATAAATAAATACGTATATGTTATGATTTATCTTGGCCAAGTGTGAATTATTTGAGAAACATTTATACAATATTTACTTAGGCTGTTTGCAATTGATCCGAACTCTATAGATTTGACTGAAGATTATTCCAGAGTGGAACGTAAACTTTTATTGAATGGTATATTTGCCATCACTTATTTACTTTAGAATGATTTACACGTAAACATTTACTTTTATGCGGTTCGTATTAACTTTGCAATTTGTTACCATTATTTGTTTAATTGTGTAGTTGGCATCACCTACTTATTGATTACTTAAGGTAATTAATGTAGATGTAGTTAGTCTTAGATATTATCTAACTTAACGTGACCAGGATGTGAAAAAATTAACATTTAAATCTTTCTTTGTCTTCATAATTATACTTATTGAAAGTTGAAAGCTACAGTAGAGGAAGCGCCCGCAGTAAAATCTATTCTAAGATAATAATGATAGATACGTGGAAGTGAATAATAATGATAAACGGTCATAAACAAGTCAATCGAAACCTAGGGCCGATACCAGAGAACGTTGCTCCCGACGAACGATCCGCCCTTCGACCCTCGCCGATACTTGCGCTGCACGATACAGATGCATCTCCCAAATGTCTAATAACCTCAGCGGCGCTTTTGATATGTTCATATCTCACTTGCCCTTTAACTAAAAGCTATCTAAAACAAGGATGCGATGTAATACTTATGTTTTATCAGAAACAATAAAAACAAAAGCCAACCGTTACGTAAGATGTCTATTCAAGCGTCACCTATAAAAAGATTTGTCTCTCAAGACTCTCAACTTCGATATCATCAAGATTATATCAACTTATCAATTTACAGGAATCGTAATATTTCGCCGATTAGGCGTATCTGCGAAACGCGATCAGAATATAATAAAAACGTTTTTCGTGTTTACCATCTTGTATTTGGTCGTCGATAACGCTTGGGGAATATTTACACATGGGCCCAAGTTTGTTTTGCAAGATTAGGCGGTTGGGCGTCAGGGATGGCGTTGCGACTTGCCATTATCGTTGTCGCGTCGAGCTTTTAGTATGCGAAGTGCGTGCGCTTGCGCCGCCGCCTGACGCCAGCGCGCAGTCGCCGGCCGCGCGCCACATGATCGCGAACCGACACTTCGCTGTCACAGTTCTGAGGGCTCTTGTATTAATTTCGTGCGCTTTCTAGTGCTCGCCTGCAGTTCAGTCAGTGCAATGACAAGCGTTTGAAACTGTCGGGAATAACGTCTTCTCTCACTCGCGTCGCTATGGAGGATAAAAGGAGCGAAACAATGGCCGACACAAGTAAGTTTTGTTGAAAATTTAAATTTTTTAATGTTACACTTTGTGCTTTCGAAAGTGTTTTGCATTTAAAAAACTCTTAGGTACGGTATACGTTACTGTATTTTTTTCGTCATGAAGCGTGGATTATTTTGACAATAATTAAATTAATTTGAGTGTGTTGGTGCGAACTTCTGTTATCTAATTTACAAGTAACAATCACGTTCCCTAACTTGAGACAAATACGCGGTAGTTACTGCGCAGGCAATTAAGCGGATAAACTAACTAGTAACTCGTAAGCTCCTTAACAAATATATGACTGATTATAGCATTCCATCCATATTAATTATTTGATATTATTTGCTTAAAAGTAAAGGAACTTAATTATAATTCTAATTACCTTACATCCCGACTAAACATAGATATTATTCATTAATATTGTACCACATTTTCCTGCATATTGCTACGAGGCTACGCGGGAAAGCTATAAGCTTAATTTCCACAGTCCTTAAATTTTATGTGTCTGGTCTGTACTTTCGACGTAAAAAATGTGTTATTCGGAGATTTTATCACAGTTATTAAGTAAGTACACGACTTGGATTTACTCGATTTTTTTTTTTAATTATCGTAGTTGATAATTTATTGGATTGGATAAGTATAATATATCGTGGCTCATAGCTTCATACAATGACACTATAACACTTGTGCATGGCGACCACCACAGCTCCCTTAATGCGATAGATAATAAGCCATTGTCTTCGCTAAAGACGTCTTCAGCGGCCTTCACTTTACTGAACTCAACAACGTCACACTTTGTAATTCGAAAATGTCCAGCTCCATCCAAAATCAATGTCAAAGAAACACCGTACAACATCACCAAATTAAATTCACCGTTGCCATGCTGATGTTTACACGATAATGAGCTTTAAGAGCTAAGAATTAGGAGGAAGCCCCATGGGTTGGTTGGCACCCGAGTTGGTCGCGGCGAACGCATTAAATATGCAGGGTGGCATGTATGGCTGAATAAACATAGTGTAATTTACATGCATCGAAGCAACTCCCGTAATGTACTCGCATTGGGAATGTAAATGCGTAAACGTCTTGTATAACTTGTCTATATTGTCGGTAGAATCGCTCCCACAGATTGTGTTAACTGATGTATAGACGACAGACAATTGTTTAGGTACAAAAGATGGAAAACCGGCCTGTGTTTAGAATCAGCATAAAAAGTGCGAAACATAAAGCTGACTTAACCATCTGAGGTTTACGAGATCCAAGAGATAGAATTAAAATCTAAATGAACTTATCAAAACTGTTAGTGCTGTAGCAACTCATTATATTATAAAGAGGGAAGATTTGATTTTTTGTATGTCTATTTGTTACAATTTCACGCTAAAATGGCGGAACGGATTTGGATGAAATTTGGCACATGGGTAGAGACCATGACCTGGGTTAGGACAAAGAATACTTATTATCCCGATATTCTCACGGGATCAAGACTTATGCGGGTGAAAAAGCGGGGCGCAGCTAGTTATCAAATAAAATACCAGAGAGATGTGGTTATATATAAGTACTATTGTAGAGACATGAACGTATTTCTCCTTTTGTCTCCTGAGCTGTTGTCATGTTATCAGTCGGAGCATTGAATTATAACTTTGTTTTTGACGTCTATCGACGTTGTATCGTGATAAAAACAAGACGAGACAAGGCATTATCATCAACGACCGCATACAAGGCTATTATTAGTTAATACGAGGAAATTGTCTCATTACATCGATGTAGTTAACAGTACAATATATGTTGTATTCTTGTCGAACACAGAAGAACAATGATCCATTCAAACTAACCCAAAAAAATTCAAAGTTCTCTTTATGTCGCTCAAAGGGAAGTCCTATTTATCCAATTTTTTAATGAGTCAGTAAGTGGAATTTGTTATTTAAGCCAACATGTGTATGTCAGCTGTTCGTAGGGCTTGGAACAGTCTGCTTGATGATAGGGACGGTGAGTCAACAATAAATCTATACTAATATTATAAAGCTGAAGAGTTTGTTTGTTTGTTTGAACGCGCTAATCTCAGGAACTACTGGTTGGAATTGAAAAATTCTGTTTGTGTTGGATAGTCCACTTATCGAGGAAGGCTATAGGCGTGATGTTATATATGTTATATATATATAACATCACGCTACGACTAATAGGAGCGGAGCATAAATGAAAAATGTTGCAAAATCGGGAAAAAATATTCCTTTTTCAGAGCTTCTGTTGCGTGCGCTGCGTAACCGGTTTAAGTTACGCAAATATCATGTATGATCGAATTGTTCCTCTTTAAAAGTTCTAAAAAAAAGTCCGCAACAGCATATTTCTATCTTTTAAGATTGACTCACTATAACCATTTTTTATGGTAATCAAATTTGTTCGAAACTAATGCATTATTTGCGAAGGAGTTTTATCAACATAATATTAATTCTTATTCAAATAAATAGTTTTAACATCAAGGGTATTTATGTAGCAGCAAAATAGTTTTTAATTCATTCGAATCGGACATTTAATTTCGAAGTAATCATGAATATAAAAATGCAATACGCGAACCGTTCGACGCCGGCGCGACGTTCCCTATGTTCGCGAGGAGAGGATGGGCACACGGGTAGACCATGAATTGGAATAGGACATAGGATACGTTTTATCCCTATATTCCCACGGGATCGAGACCTACGCGGGTGAAACCTCGGGGCACAGCTAGTTATTAAAATAAAATGTGTCTTATAATTAAACCAGAAAGTATGATTTAGCGTCGAAGAACTGACAGGAGCCAGAGAAAAGAACGTTTATTTTGATATGATGAATCACATGGCGTCGGGTTCACGCCGGCGCACATTCACTATTTGTTAGCGAACATGTTTAATATTAACCCCTTTTTTGGCAAACAATAATATCCTCTTGTAAGTAGGTTATAAACATTATCATAATCGAAACATAAACACAGATTGATGAAATCAATTTTAACTATAGATCGGTTAATGAATCTGTAAGAAAGTGTAGTCTTCTGCATTACTCACGGGTTTCAGGAAACAATACGTAACTATATTCAAATCGTTTTCATTAAGGTACCTACTATACTCGTATGTACATGCAACATCTTGTATTTAGTAATTCCCTAAAATGTGATCTCATTCTGACTGACTGCTGGAAATCTACGGTGCGTTTCCTCGTATTTCTTGGAAACGTCTTATAACAAAATGAATAGACAACGTCGTGTCACCCACGTTCAGTCCCACTGGGGAATATTGGATTTCCTATTTACTAACAATGTAAGTACGGGCAGATGATACAATATTGTCATCACATTATATGCCTCATAATTATTTTCGTGTAGATTCAAAGGAAACTAATCTCATAAGGTCGGTCAGTAATTACATTCCGGGTTCTAAATCTCGTCCCTTTTGCCAACATAAATCGAGCAATACCTTTTTGGCTTAAGTAAAGAAAATACAGATTCAAAAGCTACCTGTGCCTTATTAGGAGGCGTTATAGGGCTACAATATTTAACTCAAAACATCAAAGACGTCCGCAGCGGCCATTGAACTGAAAACTGAAAGCGGTGGAGCAGCGACGTAGCCCCGACTGTAGCCCAATGTAAGTACCTGCTTTGTTCCACTTTCCAACTTGCGCAACGTCCTTATTGTGGTGATAAAAATAGGGCTTTAAGTGTAACCTGACGGTAGACATGCGATGTTCAAGCTAAGAACAAAGTTCTCCGATTGAACTATCAATCGGAGACCTTTGTACTTAGCTTGAACAATATTATTAATATAAAATTATACTTTTTTTTTTCTTGGATTGCTGCATACTCATTAAGTTGCTCTACATTTTCGGGATTTTCAGACTTATGTAAGCAGTAGGTGTAATAATAACACGACATAACAAATATTCTTATAAATCAGCGAACATTTCTCGGTAGAAATGGCAGCCAGACATGCTAATGTACCTAGAATTTATAAAATAATATTCTCGAAACTTTGTTAGTTGTGTGAATATTATCTTCACTAATATTATAAAGAGGAAAGATTTGTATTTTTGTGTGTATGTTTGTAATGAATAAACTCAAAAACTACTGCGCCGATTTAAAAAATTCTTTCACCATTAGAATTACCCAAAAAAATCTTTCACCATTAAATTATAGCCTATGTTACTCATAAAGATTACACGCGAGCGAAGCCGCTGGCGGCAGCTAGTTTTATATAAACTACTAAAGCAAGCAAATTAACGTAAATAAATTCCATTCTAATTCGAAATCTTTCAAGAAGGCACTTCCGTTCTACTTGAGCAGAAAATAGTCGCATAGCAACACATAACTGCATATCGGGCGTCATATTCAGCCCTCCAGTTCTGTTACTCGCTGCATTTAATCGGCTATAGTTATTCCGGGCGACGCTGATAGACGTTTGTCTATTTAGGAAACGGATATTACATTTAGTCGGGTCTTCATTTGGCGGCAGAGGTGGGTAAGTATAAACCCGTACGAGTTTCCGGCGCGCGCGCAGTGCATAGCATATTTTGTGAGCAGCCGATGCGTATGCGTGGCACTGGATGCAATAAAAATTTTAACAGCGACCGTATGCTTTCATTCATACGCTAGGAAAGGCATTATATATGTTTTTAGGACAGCGTTGAAGCTTTTAACGCTCTTACACCTAACTGACCATCATGCATTGTGTAATGAAAGTGAAAGATAATGGTTCCTTTGCAATTAACGCAATGTTTTGAATCCAAAAATAAAAACGCTCTCAAAGATTAAAGAGGAATTCCATAGAGTTACTGAGATCACTTGACTTTCAGACTTTTCTGTTCTATATCTAATTTAAATGCATTGCATTCATTAATCAATAACGGTCGATTGACTTCAAGTGTCTTTACGATTAACGTAAGGACGCACTTAACATTAATTAAAACTGCATCATTACATGCACAATTGGCTTCTTTATAAGCTTCACGTATAACATTACTTCGGTTCCTTTTATGCAGATAAATATGAGTAACCCTTCCACCCCCACACATCATTAAAAATAAGTGCGATTTGTGTATAAGTTTCTTAACAAGGATTTAAAAACAGCAACGTTGTGTAGATAGGTTTATGAAGCGTGTCTGCGCGATCCATGAACTTCGATCCAGCCAATGACCCCCATCCGATATCAAGTGAACGACATCGTTCATGCCTTGATTATCCCTTGACAACACTTCCTTTCAATGTTGTACATATTATATTTGAGCTCGCCAGTCTTGCTCATGACAGCGACGAGTGACTCTATTCACATTCGGAATATATTATTATATTATGTATGCAGGTAGCTATTGCTTATTACACTTCCACAGCCGCGCTTATCGAATTTGGGATGATTATTATTTATAAAGTAGGTATTTCGGGGAAATAGAGTGTTATCTCCGAATATTTCTGAGAAATTTCGACAATTCTGGCACTTTCAAAGCCAATGGCCTGAATGATTGATTAATTTAACAGTCTGACATTATTGGTAAAGTGGATCGCTTCTCGATCGTAAATAGAAGATGTTTCGGATACAATAAAATTAATAATGTAAATGATAATGTAAATAATATAAATGTGAAAATGAGGTTGTTTTTTACGCTTTCACGCTAAAATGGCTGCACGGATTTGGCTGAAATTTGGTACAGGGGTAGACCATGACCTGGGTTAGGACATAGGATACTTTTTATTATATCCCGATATTCCCACAGGATCGAGACTTATGCGGGTGAAACTGCGAGGCACAGCTAGTATTATATATTTATCAAATCAAGTTTTTATTATCTTTGTTGCAGAAATGGAGGACATAGCAATACTGTGGAGCTCTGGGTCTCCCGAGAGCGCGCTTTGGTCCGACTACTTGGTCGCTAGCTTTGATAAGATTATGTCGCAACGAGCTAGGCATCATTACAGGTAGCCTACCAATTCATTCATAAGATTTACTACTAACCGATAAAGTGATAACCTTGAGAAGTGCAAGGATATCAGTTTATGAAATCAATAATAACGTAGATAAGATTTTCCGTTTTGTTTTTAGGATTATTTATAACCAACATCCGGATTAATTAGCATATACGAGTATATTGGATATAAAGGCTTACTAAGCTATATATTATTGCAGAGTAACACCAATCACCGCAGAGGAGTTGCTTGCGGCTGACTCGCAAGAAAAAATAGACAAACTGACGAAGGCGCAGTTACAAATAGTGATTCTGTGTCCAATACTTGCTACTAAGTTAGCAGATCTGAAGAGAGATGTTAACGGAGACAGTCTGTTCAAAGTTGACAAGGTACTAGTTATGTTGCTTGGAGTCGAGAAGAATCAAGTCATCTCCGGTAATTGTGAAGGTATGTTAAACGAATATCATTCTAATGAATACTTAACTCAAATTTTAAATCTTTTAAAATTCTTGCCAGACCGAGCTTGGAACAACGTCGCACTTTTAAAACTTGAGGAATTTCGAATAGAAAAGCAATTTTGTTAGTCAATTTGTATTAAATTGGAATTTGCTCTTATTAATTAAGTACTCAACCAAATTGTATGATCTCAATTCATTAGTAAGTTGAAATTTTAATTTAATGAAAGTACGTAATAGTGTTTTCTCTTGCACAGATTATCCGACAATAGACCAGTGGCAAATGATGTGTGTGCGGGAGAAAGATACGTCTTTCGTGGACACATTCCTTACAGCAGCCGTCGGGATCCTCAGAACCAAAGACTGTAAAGACACAGCCACTGACAGAACAAGCTTCTCTATCGTCCCCAAGAAAATTAAAATCGTAAGTACTCACTAATTACAACTAGAACGAAACGTTAACGACAACTATTTATCTTAACTAAACACAAGATGGCATACTTCACTGCAAACATGCCACAAATTCTTACGAATCAATTTAAACGTTTACGAGGAAATCCCAAGTTCATTACCGACAAATTAGACCGTTAGGAACAAACGTTTATGAAAACGTCCACACAATATTCAACCTTACACGCAAAGCTTTTGGGTTTAAAATTGCGAGGAAGTTTCTGTGTCACAAAGTGAACGCCTGTTTACCTTAACAAAATAAATTCACAACGTGAGTTAATTAATGTCGTTTGCACGCAGGGACAAAGTCGAGTGATAGCGCTCCTCAACGACCCTATTAGAGACGAGGACAGCATAAAGATAATGGTGGACAAGAAGGGAGAGGTCATTAACATCCCTAGCTTCAAGAAGAGGAACCCTTACACCCTTCAGTTCGATATACCAGGTAAAGAAAGATGCTTCAACAGTTTTTATACCGGGTGAGGGTGACCCATCGTCATGCCACTTGAAAAACCCATGAATGAAAGATCCACGCAGAATGCTCTATTAATTTTTTTGAATATCAGAAGTCTCTTTTATTTAGATTTTCCTGTTTTCAATATTTACAGACTTTTGTCTTATACAGCTATGTATTCTCGGCAGATTTAATTTTGGGAATACTAAAGTGATATTATTTATTACAGAGTCGTGTTTGGAAGTTTCCATGCTCGTATGGGTGCGTGTGAGCAAGAACGGCCAGTCGCTTGGACGAAGACAAATCAAGTGCGAAAGCCGACTCAGGGAATTAGATCAGCTGCTAAGGGCGTCGGATCATCCCCTGGAATTTATGTGTCAAGTATGTATCCTTCCATTTTCGATAGCTTTAGATGGTGATTTTTGATACTACAGGGTGTAACGAAATAAATAGACACACTTCGTTGAACACGTATAATTTTTGTAATATAAATACAGACAGACACTTTTTACAAAAAATATAAAAAAAGGCGAATATGAAATATAATTTAGTCGCGGCTATGGAGACAGTGGTGCCGAATCACGCGTAATTAGGTTAAGGAAAACTTTCGGAATAGAACTCTTAGGTAAATTTAGTTACGCGTGGGAGTTCGGTGTGTATCAGCGATTGCAAAAGCTTATAAAAACCATAACTTACTAGCGCAAACGCAACGCATCGAATAAGGAACCGCAACCGAAGGTTGACCTAATGCCAGCTTAGTCTAATTTGCATACGAGATTATTTACGCGTAAAAAATAAACTTGAACGTATTTGAACTTGAAGGGAAAACTTGAAGGGTTTACAGCAGCTGCAGTTTGCAATGCAACGTGGAAGAATCCGAGAAAACGGCGCTTCGCAGTGGATAAATAAATAGTTAATAAGTCCCGAGGTGGTTAGTTCCTGGACCGTGCGGTACGTCAAGAGGCGGTATTCCTTGTACGTGGCACGGCGCTCAGTCAACTGCGCCGCCGGGGCGCCTGATCCAGGATTATGGCGAAACGGGGAAACGAGGTGGGTTCCCAATACCCCACCGATAAAGGCCAAAATAGGCCTTTTCACTGGTTTTTAACCTATGACAAATAAGAAGGTTTTAGACTAGCGAAAAGGATACCGACATACCTTGGAGAAAGAGCGAGTATAGTAGCACAGATAGAATCCGATTATACGTACCGTAAAACAAGGAAACGTGGACACCACAATAAAGACTATAATTAAATAATTATATTGCAAATCTTTCAGCATAGTACGCCGGGAATTACTTGAAGAATTCGAGCTCTTGCGTTCATGATAAAAAACCGCGACTGACGGCTGCCAATAAAAAATTCTTCATCTTTCTTCACGTCAGATTCAAATTCAAAAAATTGAAATTATCTTACGATTAAAAACGACAACATCGATGGCCAGCGAAGTAAAAAAGTTTTAGGCTCGAAGATTTTATGCAGGGTAATACTGCAGTACCCCCTTTCCAACAAAAAGAAAAAAATATCGATAATGGCGATAAAAATAACTAAAGGAGTAACATCCCTAGAAACGAACGACATAAGGATGACGTCACTAGAGGAAGGTAGAGGGGGGTAGCAGCACCAGGAGAGAAGGGAGCAGCTCACTTGAGAGAACTAGAAGAGAAATAAAACTATTAACACCTAAATAACCTATAGGTAACCTAGCCTAAACTAATGACTAACCTATTCTATCTTAACAGACCATCGAAGTGCAAAAGGCCTCCAGATGTGCCTGCTAAACCTACGCAGGACCTATCGGGAAAGGTATACAATAACTAAGGATAGAACAAGAGGATTAAGAATTCAAAATAAACAAAAGGACAACACTAGTTGAAAGAAATATAATATATATATCGAGGTCAAAAGGGGTTGACATCAGGTTATAAACAAGAACCTACGTCCAAAAGGAAGAACATCAAGCTATAAAGAGGAGCCTGAGTCCCAAAAAAAAAACCCCAGTCTAACAAATAAGGGACTTCAACCTTATATTTAATGACCCTAAGTCTACATCATAGTCCGACTTTCAACTAAGTCAGGGCTTAGAGTCTGACTAGTGTGATGAGTAGGATTAGAAGGTGCGTTTTGCCTCCGGGACATGCCCAGAGGTCAAACACAACCCTCTTGATCGTATCAGTCGGATAAATTATAATTAAGTATGTTATGGAATAGAGGAACAGAACTCGTCTTCACCGCGGTCGGGTAAAGAGGAAATAAACGACTGCTGGCGATAAAACACTATCCAAGCACTATCCAAGCTCTAGTGATAGAGAATAAAAGCGAAATGTTTACAAGGTACCCCGCAAGCTTCCTTGCAAAAAAATAGCGTTTCGAGAATGTTCTAAGTTAGTTATTACATTTTAAAGGGATCTGCTTACCATTTTCAGAAAAAACGTATTAATTATTTGTAGTAATTTTATAAATTGACAACGGCAACTAGAATGACATGACATAATGTAAGAAAAAATGTCAGTTATACGAAATGAAGGTCGCATGGCATGGCCGATTAAAATGAGTCCCTACCTAAAAAGTTCTGAAATAATTTTTGAAATTTATGTAACAAAAAATATAGAACGACTAGTGTATTTCAGTTGATGAATAAAGAGGAAAGGCAATCATTTCAGGATATCTTTTATGTGGTACTGTCCTGAATGGACGGAATCACAGTCCTTGAGAACATACGTGGTTCTAGAGATGACTCTGGTTACACGGCTCTTAATAAAACGGGGCGCTAATTTTCCAGAGAAATAGTCTGACCCTGAAGACCTAGAGAAATTTCGTCTCCATACAACGTCACCGAGGTTGAGGGTGATAGCCGAACGGTTGGTGTTATAAGATCGGGAATTTCGGAGGAAAGCTATGGATAGATTATCGGCGACCTTAGCATAAACCTCGGCGAGGGAAGATAGATTAGACGCGTGCTGGGACCGACTCTCGGCTAAATTGGTGCTTCGAGTCTGACTATGCGCACGAGCGGGATCTATAAGGACTTCCCTACCGAACATGAGGAAGTTAGGCGTAAAATCAGTAGCCAAGTTAATGCAGGAGTTGAGATATAATTTGACTTTGGGTAATAATTTCGCCCAATTTCTCTGGTTTTCACCAACCAATATGCTCAGACACGTGACGACGCTTTGGTTATAGCGTTCTACGGTATTGGCCTGTGGCGTATAGTAGGGTGTATACATTGGTGAGTCGATGTGAAAGGACCTAAGAAAATTTAAAAAACGGTTGCTACGAAAAACGGTAGCGTTGTCGCAAAGAATCGCCCGTGGCACTCCGAAGTTAAAAAATATCTCGGATTCCAGGGCTTTAATTAGGGAACTTGCGTCTACCTTTTTTAGAGGAATCAACCAGACATATTTTGAAAACACATCGACCATTGATAGAATATATCGATAGCCATAGTAGGCGATAGGCAACGGACCAATTACGTCTATGGAAATAAGCTGCAGGGGTAAAGAAACTTCCTTTGGATATCTCATCTGTCCACGCGGTTGGGTATTGGCGATTTTGTAGGCTTTGCAAACGTCGCATTGTCTCAGTGTTTCGGTGACGTCGCGAAACATATTCGGCCAATAGTATAGTTCCTTGATCTTAAGGTAAGACTTGGTAACGCCGGGATGTATGGAAGGGAAATTGTTGTGCACTTCCCAAATGGCGTTGGGAACTTTCTCAGCCGGCAATACGACGCGCCAGGGATCAGATAATAAAGGGCTGGAGATGGGCATCCGTCTCAAGAGCACCCCGTCCTGAATGGCGTAAGCAGGAAACATTTGTGGCGTGTCGCGTGCGCCTACATATATCCTTTTGTACCACCTATCGGTAGTATGTTCAGGACCTTGGTCGAACGTAATAGGGCTAGTATAGATCCTGGATAGAGCATCCGGGACGACATGTTGTGTTCCCTTGCGGTGGATGATATCGAAGGTATATTGTGAAATGACGGTGGCCCATCGAGCTAAACGCCCCGATGGGTTGTTTAAAGTGAGCAGCCATTTCAGAGCCATGTGGTCGGTTATAACCGAAAATTTCATTCCATCTAAATAGCAGCGGAAGTGCTTTATGGAATCCAGAACAGATAGGAGTTCGCGTTCAGTGGTGCTATAATTGCGCTCCGCTCTGGAAAATAGGCGGGAGTAATACGCAATGGGATGTTCTACACCGTCAACGTTTTGAGATAGGACCGAACCGAGACCGACAGCCGAAGCATCGCACTGCAATATGAATGGCTTGGCAAAATCAGGGCAAGCCATCACTGGAGTGTTGACTAATGCTTCTTTCAGCTTAAAAAATGCCTGTTCGGCAGCTTCGTCCCAATTTATAGGATCGCGACCCTTCCTCTTTCCAATAAGAGCTGTAAGAGGAGCAATTATGGACGAGAAACCATCTACAAAACGCCTATAGTAAGAGCACATTCCTATAAAGCCGCGCAAAGATTTAGCGGTAGTAGGAGTGGGGTAATCGCGAATAGCTTCCAGTTTACTGGGATCAGTCTGGAGCCCTTTTTCGTTGACGATGTATCCCAAGTATTTTAGCTCACTCTTACAGAATTCACATTTTTTTAAGTTTATAGACAAACCGGCTTCTTTGAGGCGGTTTAGCACCTTCCTAAGGAGTGCAAGATGACTGTGGAAATCCTTAGATATCAAAATCAAATCGTCGACGTATCCGAAAACACAGTCGTCGCTGGTAGAAGTGTATTCGAAGTTAACGATAATATCAGTTAGGCGTTGCATTTCTGAAGCAGCGTTTGTGAGCCCGAATGGCATTCTGACGAACTCGAATAAACCGCGTTGGGGAATTATGAAAGCGGTTTTCTCACAGCTCTCGTTATCCGCGAGAGGAATCTGCCAGAAAGCACTCCTGAAATCGAGAGAACTTATATATCTCGCACCACGAAGATTGTCAAGGATATCTTGAATACGAGGTAGAGGATACGAATCCCTGATGGTTACACTATTTAATTTACGGCTGTCGACACAGAAGCGAACAGACCCGTCCTTTTTTGTAACCATTACAACAGGACTGGCCCAAGGAGAACGAGAGGGACGGATAACACCTAATTCTAACATCTTATCAATTTCGTCGTTAAGAATTTTTAATTTGACCGGTGAAAGAGGGTAAAATCTTTGTCTAATTGGCATTCCTGTTGTGTTAATTTTGTGGGAAAGCCAAGTAGTTTTACCGAGCCCAATCTTATCAGACGAAATAGCCTCAAATTCGTCAATGACGCGTTGTAGACCTCGCTCTTGGTCGGGTAATAGGACATTGCGGGGATGTACATATCGAGCTTTATTTACACAAGAAACCAGAGGCGGAGAATGGTTAAAAGCGGGAAGGTACATATTGCCTTTAATATTTTTATTAAAAGCCTTACTAAAAACTGAAGTTAAACCGAATTTATTCCAGAATTCTATACCTAAGATAATTGAAGACGTAGTAGAACGTGCAACTAAAAATTCATGCTTGAAAGTTGTACGGTTAAATTGGACCGGGAGACAAACACTCCCTAAAATATCGATGGGTGAATTGTTGGCGGAAATAACCCGCGGACACGAAACATTGGAAATCCGAGATATACCTAGTTCCTGAATGAGGATATCACTAATAAGAGACATCTGTGCGCCTGAGTCCAACAAAGCCCTAATGGGGCGATTACATAGTAATATTTCAACGAATGGTCGGTTGTCTGATGAATCGTTGGCTATCACCGGTGACACTGTACGGGATGAGGCGTGTCGCCGATGGTCTACACGTTTTTTGGATTACAGTTTGGACAATCCCGGGTAATTACACCAGGAGTGCGACATCTAAAACAGAGCCTACCAGGGAAATCTGGACAGTTACGATACGAATGTCCGTCCTTTCTACATTTAGGACATAACTGTATCTCAGAAGAGACGTTGGACACCGACTTCGACGCTCCTGGCAAGAAGCTCTCAAAATGTGACGCCATATCAACAAGCGACTCTAAATCATGGAATTTGTGGATTGACAAGCAAGGGAAAAACCTAGGGTGCATATTGTGCATAATAATATCAAGTAAATTAGAGTCATGGATGGGACTGGCTAAGCGATCGTTAAGATATGAGACCTGGATGACGAAATCCCTGACCGATTGGTCTGATTTCTGTCTCATGTTTCGAACCTGTTGTTCAGTTTTGAACTCAAAATCTATGACTCCGAATGTCTTCACGAAAGACTCCTTAAGTTTTGTATATGACAGGAGTGGGTGGCGAATGGACCTAAAATATTTCAGTGCAGCTCCTGACAAAACTTCATGGAAGCGCTTCAACAGATAATGATCAGATATATCATCCGCTTCCTTACATTCATCTATCGAGAGAAAGAATTCACGGACGCAGGTGTTCCCAGAAAAGTCAATTTTCCACTTCGTGAGAGATATTTGTTTACGGGGATAAGATGGACATTCGTCGGATTTGATCGGGGATGGTAAGCCTGATGACTCAGCAGTCCTAGGTCTCCTAGGTGGGATTGGGGGGGGCCTAGAAATGATAAGGCTCTCTCCATGGGCGGTTTCACCAATGGACGAATCCTCGTCGGCCATGCTGGATCACGGAAATCACACAAAAAAAACGGAACGAAGATAGCTGGACTAAGGAAAAAACAAGCTAGACATCTAGCAGAAAAATCAGACACAAACGCTTACCTTGAACACGAAGCCTATTACGTTCACACCACAGACGCACACTACAGGGAACTAAATACAACTACTACAAGAGATAAATAAAATTCAGGATTGATATATATTTGATGGGACGAAATGAAAGATTGGTCATTCAATATGGTTACAAAATAATTATTTTAAATAACATTGCACACACATCACATTAAGAATATACATAAACTTCATTTGACCAGCTTGCCGTTCAAATATTCATAAGTCGTTCAGCAAAAGCAGGCATCCGTGGTGAGAAAAGAAACTAATGATTTCTCTGAAAAATAAATAGAGATTAAAATTGCCCTGAAAGAGCACCACACACAAACTGACAAAAAAAATATTTATGTATGCATAGGGATATCATAATTTACTTACTTTTAATTCGGGCGCCATTTGTAACGAAATAAATAGACACACTTCGTTGAACACGTATAATTTTTGTAATATAAATACAGACAGACACTTTTTACAAAAAATATAAAAAAAGGCGAATATGAAATATAATTTAGTCGCGGCTATGGAGACAGTGGTGCCGAATCACGCGTAATTAGGTTAAGGAAAACTTTCGGAATAGAACTCTTAGGTAAATTTAGTTACGCGTGGGAGTTCGGTGTGTATCAGCGATTGCAAAAGCTTATAAAAACCATAACTTACTAGCGCAAACGCAACGCATCGAATAAGGAACCGCAACCGAAGGTTGACCTAATGCCAGCTTAGTCTAATTTGCATACGAGATTATTTACGCGTAAAAAATAAACTTGAACGTATTTGAACTTGAAGGGAAAACTTGAAGGGTTTACAGCAGCTGCAGTTTGCAATGCAACGTGGAAGAATCCGAGAAAACGGCGCTTCGCAGTGGATAAATAAATAGTTAATAAGTCCCGAGGTGGTTAGTTCCTGGACCGTGCGGTACGTCAAGAGGCGGTATTCCTTGTACGTGGCACGGCGCTCAGTCAACTGCGCCGCCGGGGCGCCTGATCCAGGATTATGGCGAAACGGGGAAACGAGGTGGGTTCCCAATACCCCACCGATAAAGGCCAAAATAGGCCTTTTCACTGGTTTTTAACCTATGACAAATAAGAAGGTTTTAGACTAGCGAAAAGGATACCGACATACCTTGGAGAAAGAGCGAGTATAGTAGCACAGATAGAATCCGATTATACGTACCGTAAAACAAGGAAACGTGGACACCACACTAAAGACTATAATTAAATAATTATATTGCAAATCTTTCAGCATAGTACGCCGGGAATTACTTGAAGAATTCGAGCTCTTGCGTTCATGAGAAAAAACCGCGACTGACGGCTGCCAATAAAAAATTCTTCATCTTTCTTCACGTCAGATTCAAATTCAAAAAATTGAAATTATCTTACGATTAAAAACGACAACATCGATGGCCAGCGAAGTAAAAAAGTTTTAGGCTCGAAGATTTTATGCAGGGTAATACTGCAAGGGGTAGTATTATGAAGTATTAATGCCATCATTATTCCACTGCGAAAACGGGATGGTGGTAGCGGCCTTGTCTAGCTCCATCTTTCTCTCACACTGGAAAAGTGGCACCAGCTGCCTTCGAAATTGTCGTTAATAGCATTGACACTCTGTAAGAAACCTCAATAAAAATGGATCCTATCCCTTTTCATTGACGTTTCTGAATAAGAAGATTCCAAGAAGCTTTTGACTGTGTTCAGCGATCATCTTCAATATACAGGATGTAAGGGTAAACACTCTTGTCATTCAAACCATGGGTAGTTGACTTGAATATAAAAATAAATGACCGAACACAACAAAAAAAAAAACGTTATTTTCATTAAAAGATTTAAAAAAGTTTCTATCTGACACCGTGCTTACTAGCGAAACAGCTGACTGACTAAGGGAGGGATCGCGCTCGCTGCCGGTCAGGTCGCATCCCGTACCCCCCGCCCGTGTTGAGACGCATGTTCGTTGCCCTAGCGTATAGGGCAACGAACTTGCGTCTCTTGTGGTAAAATTTAGATCTAAAAAAATTAAAATAAAAGTTGTAATTTTCCTTTGATTTTACGTTCTTTACATGAAACCCACTGGTTGCAAGGATAACGGTGTTTACCCTAACACCCTGTATATTCTTCTTTAATTTTGAATCTTTCTTTACATAGACCTTGGGATTCAAAACAACCAGCAAAGAACAACTAGACAGTTGGATGCTAAACGCATTCCAGAAGAACATACCACCGCATTTCAACCTGCTAGCATCCACTGAACAATTTAACCCGAAAGCTGATATGTCTAGTAAGTTTCCACTTTCATTCAATTGATGATTACAGCTAATTAGGTATCGGCTTTCACATTTCATCGAAACGGCGACACTTAATGCAATTTTGTTTAGTACTAAAAATGAGAAATAAATTATAGGTGGAGAAGAATACCCAACGTTGCTGCACTGGGCGGCACGGTTCGGTCTGGAGCGACTTTGTTGGCAACTTCTGGAATGTCCCGGTGGTGGCGCTGCAGTCGCGCTCCGTAATGTTCGTCAGCGAACACCCGCAGACCTCGCCAGGGACCACAAACATTACGCACTCGCTGACGTACTAGCTGATCATCTTGTAAGTACCTCATCTGACTTTGATCTGATATAAAAGGATGATGTAAGAATATGTTGGTCATTTGTCCTCTTTTTTCCAGAAAATAAATGAATTCTCCAACATGTACTATTATCTGAAAAACATGTCTGACAACGATAAAGAAGAAAGCCAAGACGAAGCTAAACAAGATGACCTGCGAATTGTTGAAACATGTGACACGGTCGACTCACCAGTACGTGATCATACCTCTTCCGATCCTTTCAGTGAGGCGTGCACGCAGAACTTAGAGAAAAATATCGAAAAGCCAGACGATTTCGAAAAGAAGCAACGACCAAATCTGAGGCTTCCGAAAATTAAAGAACAGTTCTACCAAAATGAATTCCCGCTTCACGACAACACGGTTGACAGAATTCAACAAGCCCTCGAACACGATTACTTAGTCCAGCCATCGAATATTAAAGTAGAAAGCCCTAAGTTCAGACCAAATAACTTGTACGCAAATAGTTCAAGATTGATGCCGCAACAGTCGGACATATTCTTGTACTCGCCCACCGAAGAATCTAAGACTTTTACCATTGACACTCCTACTAGTGATATAAGCCAAATAAATCTAAATACCAAAGACGTTCGTAGCAGTGGTAGTGTGAAATCAGGCAAAGAAACCTTTCCCCTGACTGGCCAAGAAGAGTTAGCTGAAATAATTAACGATTTTAAAAACAACGTTTTCACGATATCAGAAGTGGAAAAGTTGGTGATGGAATGGAAGAACAGGAATGAGACACAACAGTCACTCAAAGAAAAGCAAGAACAGTTGAACAAAATGAGAGAGGAGTATGATAGGATCCAGCTGAAGATAAAAGACAACATGAAAAGACCCACGCCCTTCGAGAGGGTGAAGAAAATGTTCTCCAAGAGCAAGAATAAACGTGAGTATTTACTGCACTTTGTGCAATGTTGGTAGCGTGTTTTATTAGTAGATTCGTGCCCACTATACCACAAGAATCGCAAAAAAGTTGGACCATAGTTGAACTGCTGTGGTACGAAGAGCATCAGTCAACTGCGTTTTGTTATCTGTCGTAGCACGTCAAACTTCAGGGGAAGGGTAATAACTTGCTTTTTTATTTGTTACTTATTTTATTTACGATTGATCATTTCAATTCCAGACCACCACCATGACAACAACAACGGAACTATAGAAAAACGAAATGGAAACACGAGACCAAATAGCAGCCTGAGTGAAAGTAAGATCAGCATATTATTATAATATAATATTAAAGCATGATTAAAATAAAAATTCATAGTGAACAATGTCTTCAACATTCATTTGTTTTTACCAGGTTCATCATCGTCGGGACGCCTAAGTACGGTCAGTGGGGGCAGTGTAGCTGAAACTAACAGCGTCCAATCAGAAATCGATGACAAAGCTAGGTCTATTGTGAGTATTAAAACTACTCACCAACATTCTTCCTTTGTATCTCGTTCTTCTTTTGAATACTCTCTCTCCTTTCGTATTTAGAATCTCGTTTCTTCCTCTCTTTTCTCTCAACCTTTTTCTCTTATTTTGAATGTTCTCCTTTCTTATTTTGAACATTTTTCTTGTGTTTCTCAGATATCATCCAGCACATTGACAATGCATTCAGCGTGTGACGGTGAGAACAGAATGGATGACTACTTGATCCCGCCGCCGCCGCGACCTCTCAACGGCGGCTGCCCACAATTCACTACTTTTGGACACCCTAAACACGACAACAGGTAAACGAAAGCAAATTAGGTCATATAGTATAGGCATGAAATATAATTTTCTCTTGTTGGAAGCAAGTTCAATTCTCTGATCAGTAAAGCAACTGTGGAATCTTATTTTTTTAAAGTATTTGATTGGTTGAAGAGGACATGGATAACTAAGCAATAATAAAATTTTCATTAAATGCTGGGACGAGATGCCTAGTTAGTTGGTAAAAAAAAACTTGTTAATTAAAAGTTTAATAAATGAAGATCCTACTAACCCGATTTCCATGTTTCAGAAATCAGCATATGGCTACGATAGTTGAGCGTGAAACGTCAGCATCTCGTGAAACGCTCGACTGTGACGCAGACACGCGCAACGGCACACACTTGCGACTAAACTTCGGCTCCCGCGACCGATCGCACCCGACAAGTCGCTGCGACGATCGCGACGGCGCACACATGTACATGAACATATCTGCCACTCACACGTAGTTGTTATCTATAGTTGTATTCTTGTATTCCAAATCACATGACATTTGCGTATTTTTTACAAAAACATTCATTGTTGTAGGTCACTCGGTAACAACGAATTGTTGACATTCAGAAATAGAAATGACTATTTCTCGTGGGTGTTGCGTTAATCCGCGCGTAATTTTTGAATTTAAAGACCGTGCCAAATAATATAAGGTTAGTCATTTCATAAATGAGATAGGTATAAACGTAAGTCTCTTACATGTATAATAGAGATAAACGGACTAGGCCAACGTTTTAGATGGGAGAAGTTTCAATATTAGTGCCTAAGCACTACATCGAATCAATAAGATTCACAAACTCAATAGCAGTTTTGTTCCAACATTCGAATAGTGCGATTTTCCATTAAATTATATGAAGACTGAAAAGATGCATGTAAATATTGTATATATTTTTTTAATCAATTAAACGTGTTATCTCTATTTATTGTCGTCGTCGATTTTAATTAAAGCAGATACGTAATATTTTAAATAGTACAAAATATATTCATTTTTAGTTAATTTAGCCAAAATAAAGTTATTATTTAAGCATTTACCGTATAATTAAGAAAAAACATTTGCATACGAGAATCTTGGCATAAAGATCTGCTTGAATAAAATATTTTATACCTATTAATACTTTTGTATTAAATCGTCCAAGATGCATTTTTGTATTGTACCGTGTATACTATGTATTGTGAAAATAAATTCAAAATGCTATATGTTTTCTTGTACTTCTTAAGCCGTCACCCTAATGTGTGCCGTTTGGTTCATGGCTAAAAATAGTTCACTCTAGTCGGGGACCAGCGCAGGAAGAGATCTCTTGTCGTTTATCAGACTGCGACTAATCCATGTTATAAGGAAGAGGTCTAGCATCCTTCGATAAACCTATAACGAGGATCTACATATCATCCGTCAGATAATATAGACGTCCGTTCCGTCTGTTATTCCCTCAAAGGGGATAACAGACAGAACGGACTTATGTTAGGGTCCGTTCAGACCGAGACGCTACGCGCAATTTTTATGATCGGATACAATGTCGAATTTATTTACTACACAATAAAGTACACGCGCTGCGTAGCACCGCGCATCTCAGCGTACTTTGTCACGTGCCAACACACACTGAAATGATACCTTTTCGTGAAGAAAAATAAGTTATCAATAATTGTTAAATACTGCGTGCAGCGTCGCGTCGCTTGACGTCGCGGTCTGGACCCACACACGGCGGGTGCGGAGCGGGAGCACATCGGGTCGTTTTCATCGCGTGAGTCGCGCCGTTCATCGTGATCACACAGAGTGCGGGCGCGGGGCGGCAGCGGGTCGGGCGCGGGGCGGCAGCGGGTCGGGCGCGTGGCGGCAGCGGGTCTGGCGCGGTCGGACTTTGACAGGCGGCAGCGGTTGCAGTGTGACAATGACGGGTGATTCAGACTCGGACGAAGAATTAATATTTTTACTTATTTTTAAAAGAAGTTGGAAAGTTTGTAGGTTCATGACATTAATAAAAAAAAGACATCAATATGGAGAATATCATCGATACGTGTATTGCAACGAATGTAACGACGCTACACCCGCATTGCTATTCTGTAACCATCTTACCTTGAAAACTTAGGTGAAGTGAGAGTGCAGTGAGTCATTGTCATCGATACCTACTGATGCTAAGGCAGTGACAGTTCACTCCAAGCTCACTTTGATATTTTACTACACTTAGTTTTCACGGAGATATTTTTACAGAATAGCACAACCGCTCCCGACCCGCTCCCGTCCCGCGACGTCTATGGTGGCGGGCGCGGCTGCCATCCCGCGCTGTTGTGTCGGCGGGCGGCGGTATCCGGTGACTCGCGCCCGCGTTCTATGTGTTGACATCCATATAATTCCTTGAATTACAAAGTATTATACCCGCCGTACTCCCGCGCCCGACCCGCTCCAGCCCCGCACCCGCTCTGTGTGTGTTTTGGGCTTTATAGTTGGCTATTCCGTATCAGTGGCCATATTATGAAGAATTAATGTTATCATTTTTCTAGTGCCAGAGAGAGACGACCTATATCCCCTTCCCTCGTTCGCAACGGAATCATGATGGCATTAAGGCGCTTCGCAGACAGAGCAACTTTCTTTATGTTATATGTAAACAGCTAGTTGCGAGTTACCTGTTGCCGCAATACGGACTAAAAATTTGCTGTCTGCGGAACGCCTCATACTTCACAATAAGGACCCAGTTCGGTTCACTATTTATTATCAGTACACACTCTATCTCAGCAATAGCACAGATATTATAATACTACGTACAGATACCCAATCCCATACAAAGAAATGACACCACCCTAAGTCTGGCTATTGAGCTGGCTATTTTTCGTTCTCAATTTGTTTAAGGCTGATTTTAGAGTCACGCTGAGCGTCGCTGAGCGTCGGCGCTGACGGCCCAATATGTATGATTATATGATATATAATCATACATATTGGGCCGTCCTGCTCAGCGCTGACGGCCGTGCCGTGCGATAATCATACATATTGGGCCGTCAGCGCCGACGCTCAGCGACGCTCAGCGTGACTCTAAAATCAGCCTAACATATGGCAGCATCAGCGACTCACTAATTGCCAGAGACTATAGTTTTTTTAACGCCATCTAGGAGTCTTGCGTAGTATCTAGGCAAGACTCCTAGATGGCGTTAAAAAAACTACAGTCTCTGGCAATTAGTTGTTGTCCTAGATGTTTTTCTTCCTTTTTTACGTTTTTTCTTCCTAGGTGTTCAACTTTTATATTTCTACGTAAAGTACTAGATTTAAAAAAAAAATTGTTTGATTTTCCTTAATGAAACGACATAAACGCAAGTTTAAAGTGACCCTGTCATCACTTGAGTAAAACGCCATCTATTGCAAAGAGCTCTCAACAAAATGATTAACAGATTGCTACTTTATCATTCTAAGGGTTCGAATTGAAGTAAACGGCTTAATTTAAGTTTTTTGTTGAAAATCCGAGATTTATGAGTGTAAATACATAAATCAGCGTTAAACAAAGATGTTTTGATTTTTACTACATTTCCTCAGCCAAAATTTGTCGTATAACGCTTTTTAGTGATTGTTAATTTCATAAATTGTTACTTATGCTGCCATCTATGATTTTTTTCAAGACTGATTATAATTTGTTCGAGTTGAGACCCCATGGCAATAGGAAAGGATGTCACTTTGCAAGCAAACGCAATTAAATATTGTTAGTATTTTAATTTGGCACCTACTTCTTGCAGGTAAGCCACCAAATGAGAAATACAGAAACATACAATAATATTAGGTATAACATAAATTAAACGAACCATAAATAAATTATACTAGTTTTAAGACAATATTTGTCTATTACGAAATAATATAAGCACAATAAAATGCACAAAAATTTAGCTAATTATTAATAACATACGAACAACATAACTTAATACTCTTTCACAGTTTCATTGGTATAACAGTACGTAGGCAAAATAAATGCGTAACTAAAAAAAAACACACGTACTCGTAGATACGGGTTCATGTTCATTTGCTATTAGCTGACAACTATTTAGTTGAAGATAAATGCATCTCACGCCAATCGGCGGAAAATAATACATTTTCTCTAGTTTCGTCTTGAGAATATTAAATTATATTCTAATTCAAGAAGAAATACTTTACCCCAGAAAATAATAATACGTCATCTCTTCAAGGCTTCTTAACGAAAGCGTATCATTAGAATTATTGCTAAATTAAAATAAGCAAAATATCACAAGAACAAACAAAATAAAACAAATCTACCTACAATTCGTTACTAGACTTTGTATAAAATACTTAAGAATACCATTATTGCCACCTATCTCAATAAATAAATGTCAAACCTTATTGTTTCACTGGTTCAATTCACTGATCCGTATTACTATTAATTTATTTGTCTAAACATACCGTGCATCGGCGCCTCTAAGGCTGTTCAATAATTGCGAAGCTTTAACAATTCAACAATTTTATTGTTCGAAAGAAAACCGACCGTATAGAATTTAGGTAAGTACATAATTTAACAACTTAGGCGGTAGTTTCTAGCCGTTCTATCCGATTTACGTACGAAATATCAATCAGTTCATGTTTATGTACCAAAATGTGAAAATCTTACGTATTAACTGGAGTTTCGTTTGGAGTAACTATAAGTGCGCTTTTTCTTTGGTGTGATGTGGTTGTCCGTTGGCCACTGGTTGCGGGGGCGGAGGTCTGGCCAGGAGGGCCTGGTACATGCTCCACACGGCAAGAGGACGCATGTAGCCCACTGAGCGATGGTTACCATTCTCGTACAGAGCTTCTGGGGTTTCGAACGAGAGGCCCATTTGTGTTAATGTGTTGTATAAGCCGCCGGCAGTCACGAACGCCTCTTCATGCATGCCTGAAACAAAATGTTGATATTTAGTCATCATTTATTTAAGAAAGACATGGGGTATGTTTTATAATGAAAAACTAAAATTTCTAACATACTTTTATTCCAACGAAATAAGTAGGTATTTTATGTGATAAAAAAGAAATAATGACAAGCGAAATATTTATTTTTTATTAGTATTTGTACGTTTTTGATAAGATTACAGCTAATGCTCATAGCTCATATCTACAATCTTCTGTAAGATTTCTCTATATACGATATCCGAGACTTTTTTTGGGATAATATCCCTAGCCTATGGACCGGGTCATTAACTACAGTGTCCAGTAGCTCAGATGAATATTAACGTATACAGAGTTGATTTATTGACCATAAAAATTAGTTTGTATTTCAATCATTCTCGAAAAAGCTATGAACAACAAAGTTATTTCTTCGGTTGTCACCGAAAATATCCAAAAACTGTTGATCTAAGTGACTTAAAAACATCATAATGCACCTTCTTTCCAATTTTCATCGCTAAGTAGAAATAGACTCCAAGTAAAATCGCTGTCTGACTTCCGGACAGACGGACAGACGTACTCCGCGCGAAGGAAGGTGAAATCAACAAACGCACTTTCGTATTTATAATCTTTTTCCTACCTTCATATATCATAAGCGCGGCAACTCCATAAGTGACGCCGGTCCACACCTCTTCGCTCTGCAACGCCGTGGTGTCGATGTGTCCGCGCGGGCCCGTCACCCATCCGTTGACGGCGCCCATCTTGCCACCTTTGAACTGCTGCACGTTGTTTTCGAAGACTGTCGCTAGGGCCTTCCTTACGTTAGCCTCGGGGAACACTTGCTCGCTGCAGCCTGATGCGCGGAGAAACCTGAGGGAAAAGAGCTCGGGTGAAATAACTTTATAAACACCTTGAATAAGGCGCTGAGCAGACGATGGACAATTTGTCTGTGACGCTAAAACGTATGGAAATCTACGCAATAACGCACACGTAGAACAAAGAAACTTTGAAATAGCCGGCGGACAAATAGTCTATCGTCTGCTCAGTGCTTAATAAGTTGGTTGAAGAGGTTGTGTCTTGAGGAGTTTTCTCATAAATCACGATTTTCAACATAACTTTTACGTCCTAGCTTAATTGCTGTTAAAAAAAAAAATGATGTCGGTTCACTATTTAACTGTAGTTGTGTTAACAAAATATTGCTTATTCTTCAACAAACATTAAATTACTCACCAGTGTCCCGCCAGCTGATCAGCCATTACAACTTTACTATTGGAAGGGCGCACGTCGAACTTGTAATAGGAGCCGTTCCACAGCTTCTCTTCAAACGACTGTTGCGCTTGCTCCAGTAGCTTGGCGAACTCTTTCTCATCTTCTTGATGGCCCAGGATATGAGCCATTACGCATACTGCGCTTACTGACGCTACCCATAGACCACCGCAATATGCACTGTAAATGGAAGGTCACAATTTAAAATACGGATTGATGGCATTTGGCAAAATCTCCGAAAAATGTTTGAACTTTCGGGCGTCAATACCAAAAGCCAGAGTCCAGGGGTGTAAAGTTGAGTGACAAGTACCATACCAGCATGTATTCAGTGCAAGCACAGTGCAAAGCGTGCAAATGTGTTTTTAAGATAAGACACTTGAATGTTACGCACATCTACCTTTAGACGAGAAGACATGAGAGAGAGAAAAGTATTAGAAGACCGTAACAAAAATAAGTCGGTAAATAATTACCTGGGTCCAGACATGACCCAAGCGTCGTAGGTCTGGTCGGGGAAGCCTCCGTTCTCGATGAGGCCGTCGTCGTCGCGGTCCCAGCGCCGCGCCGCGCGCAGCAGCGCCCTGGCGGCGGGGTACATGTCGGCCAGGTAGCGCCGCGCCTCCCACACGGCCGCGGCCGGCGCGCGCGGCGAGGCGCCGGCGCCCGCGACCTCGGCCTCCACGTCCGCGCTCCTGTACAACAGGTCTAGTATATCCCCCATCCCGTACGGCTTCTCTTCGTTCACGACCGGCGTCGATTGCTCCGTCAAATCCGGTGACTCATCTGTCGTCCCGTCCGTATCGTCGGCCTGCCCCGTCGACCGCGAATACAAGTCGTCTTCCGTCCCATCCTTCACGTCGTCTATAAACGCCATCGAGCGGTACCTTTCGTTGCTGAATGGCGCCGTGTGCCCTCTCAGCAACCGGTAGTCCCGTATCACTTGCAGTATGAACTTGAGATTCAAGTCCTTCCAGTCGCTCACATCGTGGATGTTGTAAGCGTTTATATGGTCGAATGGCACGTCATCTATAAAAAAGATGTCTGTTTCTAAACTGAACCATGAATTTTTATGTAGTCTTCTAAACAAAGTCAAAGTTGGATTTAATTATTAGAAAGACTGCAAGATTCATTAAAGTATTGAATTCACCAAAATTAGACTTTCTAAAACGAAAATGGTTGGTGATATAAAGAATGCTACTTATCTACAAGTTTCAGCTGTTATGAAATTGCTAAGCACTGAACACATTTTATTTATAAAAACCACTTTAAATTATGGGGAAACAGTGAAGGTCTGAAATAACAATAAGACAGTTGAGTAAAATAAATTGTGGTCTGAGAATTCACCCCTGTGGTCCTCCTCAGTGCGCAATGGATGTCCTTATTGCACTACCGTCTGTAACAACTTGGGATTGTTGATGGTGGTTCACAAAATTAGCAACATTTGCCGTTCTAAACTAACGAGTAATGATATCAAGATTAAATTTGTCAAAGGCTTTAAAACAATCCGTTTATCTGGGCAGAATTTTCTAATATTTTATCAGCCCGTCTTTAATTTCTAAATAGTTATAAGACAAAGCCGTTTGTTTGCTTGTATATTCTTCTTCTTAACTATGACGGTAATGCGGTTTTCACTATCCTTTTAAGAGGAAGATTTGTTTATTATACATTCAATAATTTAATTATTATTTCTGATATGCACCCGTGCCAAGCTATAGTCAGGTTACAATATGACTACAATGATGTATGTTGTGTAATGACTTACCGGGATCACCAAGATCGTGTGGAATTGAATCTTTTATTTTAAACTTCACTGATTTTCCATTGTAAAGTGATTGTCTACATTTATCAGTTTCTAATTCGATGGTGTCACGGAACATATATTGTAAGACCACCTGAAAATAACCGAAGCAATATTTTAACAAATGAACAATTTAGGTGATTTTACTATTATAGTATAGGCAAAGACGTCTACTTACTTGCAAATTAGGCCACAGTTGAGCTAGCGCGAAGGAAGCGTAAAAATGTACATCATAAGTATTATACATTCTATATTCGTGGCCTTCTAAATACCCGAACAAACCAAAGTCATGCCTAGAACAAAATTAGCAAGTTAAGAGATGAGCAAATAAGACCTTCACTTAACATGGCTATAAACCTGACGTGTACTGAAATCTAATTAATGAGTAATTACCTAGGATCGCTTTCCGGAAATTCGTCATGGACGTCAAACCATATTGTGCCGCCATCGGCGACATAATAAAGCTCATTCATTAAGGCACTTTTTAACCAGTCTGGTATATTACTGTGGAACAAAAAAGGAAACGTTATACAGCCATATTGTTACTTTGTTCATAGAATGCCAAGAAATGAGTCGAATATGTATAACAAAGAAAGGAATTAGAGGATTACCTATTATTAAAGATGGGGTCCTGCCACTCTGCAAGTAGTTTTTCCCAATTCTCATAATTTCTAAGCGCGTATGCAGCTATGCTGGCACCGGCGATACCATCGCTACCAAAGTATTTCGTATAAAATCTGTAATAAGGAAAATTTATGATTAAAAGACTGACCAATATGATACACCAGGAAAGATATGAAAACCTACCTCTTATGTATTTTTTTATCTTTCTTATATCTTACAATAGGCATGTCCCAGACAAGACAGAACTCAGTAGACCCCGTCCCTCCCGGTTCTAAAGATATAACACTAGAAAGTGCTATCGAATCACCTGCAAATAACAAAAAAGATTGTATAAAATCCCAATAATCAATTGTTACAGATTAAAGAAATTAAATACATCTAAGTACATTTGTAAATCTTTTTCTGCTTTTCTTTTTCTTTGTCTTTTTTCTCCTTCTCTTTCTCTTCTTTTGTTTTGTCCTTGTCTGGCACTTTAGGCGGTGGCGGCGTGAGACTCGGATCTGGTGTTAGTGTGCCATGTTTCTTAAGGCAATCCCACACGTATGCGGAAGTCTTTGCGGCGTTCCATAAACAGTAACCTTCGTGAATTGTCTCGTTTTCATCCTTCCTCTTGGCAATGGTGAATGTGCAAGGAGTCTCGGCGACTTTCTGTTCTAGAGTAACGCCACATGTGTTTTCCTCAGAATATCTCTCCAAATCCAGTTTGGCTGGAAGATGAAATTACCTTTTCAATGCTACTATTTAGTGACAAACATCTTTTTTATAATACAGGGTGTTAGGGTAAACACCGTCATCCTTGCAACCAGTGGTTTGGTTTCATTTATAGAACGTAAAATCAATGGAAAATTACAACTTTTTTTTAAAATTTTTTAGTTCTAATTTTTACCACAAGAGACGCAAATTCGTGCCCTATGCGCTAGGGCAACGAACTTGCGTCTCAACACGGGCGGGGGGTGCGGGATGTGACCTGACCGGCAGCGGGCGCGATCCCTCCCTTAGTCAGTCAGCTGTTTCGCTAGCAAGCACGGTGTCAGATAGAAACTTTTTAAAATCTTTTAATGAAAATAACGTTTTTTTTTTGTTGTGTTCGGTCATTTATTTTTATATTTAAGTCAACTACCCATGGTTTGAATGAAAAGAGTGTTTACCCTTACATGCTGTATATCATATACTTTTAACGCTATGCTATATCATATGCTTTAGAGGAGACCTTTATCAATTGAAAAGTCCCGAACGTACCAAATGTCGATATTTAAATTAATTAATTTTGACTAGGTTTTTACACTGTAGAACCAGAAATAAAACCTTATTTTCACAGTCTAGTAAGATAAATTGTATACCAACCAATAGATTTCTTCTTGTGGGCGCCTCCAAGTACTTCAGTCCATGTAAAAGTAATACTAACATTTCGCTTCTCATTACTAACATTAATAGCTGTAAATACAAATACTGCGCACGGCAGACTGCTGTCCTGTAAATAAATAATTATTTTTAAGAAAAACTAATACTTAGTCATGTTTTAAAAGGGGAATAATGAATGGCTAATGGCCGCGTAGGTTGCGTACGAAGTAATGTCGAGTATGACTCAGATCAACACATCTTCGATAGGCAACAGGGAAAATAAATAACTTGGACATTTTTATTTATCTGTGGGCAATTAATAAAGGGAAAAGCTGCGTTTTTTTAGAATAATTTGTATGCATTAGCAATTGGATAAGCCCATGACTATATAGGTATTTGTAAAAACCAGACTCAAATTGATTTTATGATTTCTGTGATCTGCGGCCCCGGGGATTGGGCAGGTCAATGTTTACTATACCTTGTAATTATGAGGTATGACAGGTGAGATCTGTCTGCAAACCAGCTTTATTCCATACTTGCTGAGATCGTATGTGGTCCACGCGCGCGGGTAAAGAGCTGTGTACTCACAATCTGCACCATTTAAGTTCCATTCCCAAGCAGGTGGTGCCTTCTTTGGTTTGCTAAAAGGAAAATTTTGAATACAATCTATTATTATATATTCTCAGGATTCATCCTACTTTGCAGGTGTGGTAATTACGAAATTATTATCTTATCAGAGCTTATGGTATCATTAACATTCAGATGGATGCCGCTACATGACAAACTTATTGTTTAAAAAAATATTGTAAAGAATAATCTAATTAAATCCCTACCTATCACAGTTATACATTGATAAGATTAAGGAATCATGAACTTGATACAACATTTTAGTGACTACAAAAGTCAATGCTTACAAAAGATAAATAAAATACCTATACCTACACTAAATTAAGACAATTACACAGAACAAGATTTAAGGATTTTTGGTGCCTTAAATATGCATGCAAATTACATTAGCTTATTAGTGAAATATGTGTTACTTACGTATATGTTGACAAAACTGACTGGTAAACTGTTTCATTGTTGGCATTTCTTATGTTCACAATGAACTGACATTCTGGCACTGTGACATACTCATATATGCCTGGGTATAGCTGGAAGCGACAGAACTCGCCTTTGAACCCTCGGCCTATAGTCCCACCACCAATACCTCCAATAGGACAGCCTACAAAATACATACATATTATACTTACTAAATACATAGTCATAAAAACCACTTTAAAAGCCTTATAGGTGTAGCAGAGGTAAAAGAATAGGGTAATATTGCTGTAACTTTAACATGTATTACAATGATGGATTACCAACGGGTAAGTAAACCACATGGTTAGTACCAATAACAAATAAGTTATTATTACTAACAGTCAGAAAAGAGAGAGTGAAGTCACTTGACACTGTAATGATATTTGCAGGACTTTTCACTTTCTTAAAGTAACTTAAGAATGGACCAGTAAATAAGTCCAATGGTATTCTCAAATAAATTGGCAGTTTACAATGATTGGGTAATCTACAATTCTAGATAGTTTGTTAGATTTATATATGTTTCCAAGCAGTTACTTCTATTATTAGTTTTGGCATGAAGAGAACCACATGTGTTACGCTATTCATTATTGTAAATCTGCAGAGTAAACTTTTGTTAGTCTACTTTTAGTTTATTAGTACTACCACAAAGTTTTTAATAGTAATTTAGTACTAAATTATTTGCATTGCATTTTACAAAATTATTTATTTATATGAATTTTAGTTGGGAAAAGTCCATGTTTCAGATGTGTTTAACACAGTTTAATTTTATAATTACTGAAAATGGGCTATTTTATATAATTTTTATTATGAGAACTTACCATACATTCTTTGAGCTGATATCATGTGAATGTAATCCATTATAGGACGCTTTTTATTCAATCTCTTGCCAATGTAGTATTTCAGATACCTGTAATAAATATGCTTTTAAATATTAAATTTTATGTGCTGAATGAGATAAACTGATGAAACGGCAAACAAATTAATAGTTACTTTACACAAATTATTGTGGCTCAAGTCAACACCACATGATGCCCTGAACATTATATGAATTATTAATATGTTGCACAAGAATAGGTCAGTGGGATAGTTTAATTTAATAAGCTCATATAAAGTAACAAAATATTTACCTGGCAGTTAATGGCATCATGTCAAAAACTTGATTCACTCTTGGTATGATTATTTGCTTGCTTTGTAAAGGGAACTCATGGTTCAACGGTAATTTTAGGCCATATTTAGGAGGCTCGTGCAAGCCTAGCCCGACGTCGCCAACCGTTTCCATCTCCATGATGTTGAACAATTCGAGAATACCTGGAAGAGTCTTTAAGACGAACCCTCTCACACAGTCTTTAAATCGAATCGTATTATTACATTATCTCTCTGTTCCTTCTCAAGATACAATAGCAAATCAATTTTATGTATCAAATTAAGATGTAATTTCAGCGTGACACTGTAAATTTACTAATAAATAACACAAAAATGAGACCTATCTTCAGATTATTCTTGAAGATTTTTATTCACAGTACATTTTATTTCTGTGACAGAACCATGTCAGCAGAACTAACCATTTTAAACTATTTAAAAATCGAAACTATTGACATGCGAATGCATCTCTGCAATCACAAATCACAATGAAGTATGAAAATTATTGAAAATGACATTCGGAATTTTGGATTTGATTGATTTGAGTTTGAGTTGTCACTTGAAACTTTGACAGATTGTTTAACGGTGCTGCCAGATTTTTCTTCATAATTTCTACATAAAAAGAAAGATCTTTGATCTTTTTAATTGTTTATGTGTATTAAAATTTTCTAACATTTTTTGCAATTTTCAGGTCAGTGTTAGGTTGTATCTTGATCCAAATATGATTCGCGACTATAACAGATCCTACGTATATGGAATGGAATTACTAGCTGCCTCGACAGATGTTGTTCTATCCAAACAATAGTTCATACAAAATCCATAGCATGTAAGTACTAAAAGAAACTAAAGTGCAAGTCTAGTACTTTTTCTTATTTATACGATTTGTGTGGCAAAGGATGATGCCTATTTTGGTACCCTGCTCCAATAGCCATGTGTGATACATTGTTGGATAGCCCTTTTTAAACTGAATAGAAGTTAGTATGGCGCCTAATTCGACATCATTGTCCATTCGGAGTTATATTGTACCAAACATGTCAGTTTTAGCAATACCAAAATAAGTTTTTTTTTTTTTTAGATACTTCTTTATTCACTGCCCTTTTGAGCATCATTAGAGAGGTGTCGACACACGCACAATGGTCCACCTTTTAAGGACTAAGTGCGGAAACCAAACTCCATAACGAACGACGAACGAACGAGGTGTCGACATCACACGCCTCCCGGTAACCGATCACGGGTTCACTACTTCCCCCCCCCCCCTTCTCTTCTAACGGTTAATCCTGAGTTTGTATCGGTATGAGGTGTCGCCAAATAAAGCTTGCATAGCATTTCAGCTTGGCACCGAATCGGCATCACCATGAAACTTCATTCATAAGTACTGCCTGGTTGGCGGCGTGTCGATGAGGTGAGGTGGTGCTGATCCGATGCTGAGCTTATAGATGTGTGATGACCTTAACGGCTGCAAAATAACAGTAGGTCCTGTAAAACGTTCATTTACACCAAAAATATTAAATGACGGGAATAAAAGTCAGTCGATCGTTTGTATCGGGTGCAGTGGCGTATTAACCCTATGGCAAACTAGGCACGTGTCTAGGGGCACGAGGATTAAAGGGGCGCCGCGCGAAAGATTTTTAACAAAAAAAAATTAAAATTTATTGTGTAAGTATGCACTTACAACTCTCTAAGTTCATAAAAGTGACAAATGTCATGATTTCATGAAATAGTCATTCAATACACTTACATGAGCTTAGAGAGTTGTATTGCTGATTTTAATTTTTATAATTCTGTAAATCCATATTTGTTACAAGCGCTAATAATATTTAGATCAACATACAACCTGATACTGACCTGCAAATGGCAAAAAACGTAAGAAAATTTGAATTTCGCGGGCCACCCTACCGCCTTAAGGGGAATGTGAGAGTCTCAGATTGTTCCCGTGACCTGCCGCCATTTCATCCTTTCATTGTTATTTCTGTGCTTAACCGCCTGATCTACTTCGCTGTCGCTTTGCACGAGAGAATCGAGATACCGAAAGTCGGAGCAGACTGGGAGAAGTGCGCCATCAAGCGTTATGGCTGCAGAACTAAAAAGACCGCTGAAATCGCAGAACATATGCTCAGTTTTGGTTCTGCTGATTTTCAAGCCAACATTCTCCAGCTGCTGTTGCCATTTCTCCAATCTGCTCTGGATCTCAAGTTCATCTTCACCGACAAGAACAATGTCATCGGCAAACAGCATGCACCAGGGTGCCTCTTCTTGTATGTCCGACGTCAGAGCGTCCATAATCAACAGGAAGAGGTAAGGACTTAGAGCCGACCCTTGGTGCAAGCCTACAGCCACACTGAACTCGTCGGTATTGCCAGCAGCCGACCGGACGTAGGTACGAGATTGACTGTACATAGCACGAATTAACTCTACATACTTCCCGGGCAAACCTTTCTCTTTCGAGGCCCACCACAACACATTCCGAGGTACCCTATCATACGCTTTCTCCAGATCAATGAACACCATGTGCAAGTTCTTGTGCGCACGTCTGTACTTCTCGCATAATTGGCAGAGTACAAAGGTCGCGTCCATTGTTCCTCGACCTGGCATAAACCCAAACTGGTTTAGGGTTATCTCACTCTCCTCTCGCAGTCTTTTCTCTATTATTTTCTCCCATACCTTCATACTATGTGACATGAGCTTTATCCCTCGATAGTTGTTGCAGTCCTGTACATCACCTTTATTTTTAAAGATGGGCACTAGCGAACTATTGCACCATTCTTGTGGGATCCCTCCTTCATGCAACAATTTATTGAAGAACTAGCACTATGCCCGCGACTTCGTCCGCCTGGATTTCGTACTTTCCTCAAAAAACTTCAGCAACCCCTCCAACCCCTTTGAAAGATAGTTTTCGAAAATTCATATTTACGACTTTATTACCTTTTTATTTACACCCTGTTAGCGGCAGGTTTTTGAAAAACCCCGAAGCACGTACCTACTTTCAAGTTTCGAGTTATTCCAACAGCGCATTAAAATTTTTATTTACTTTAACACCTCGGGATTCCTCTATGTAAGGGGTTGCTTAAAAACTAAAAGTGACAATCTTTATTATTCACTAAGTAGCAAGTATTGCCAAGTTTCAAGTTTATTAACGAAAGGAATAAGATTTTTCATATAAACTGTATCCTCTCTTTTTACCCCCACAGGGGAGGAACTTTGATGAACCGATTGAGATATTTACAGCTTGGCAAAAAAGATTTTGGAAAAAATGAGGGCGCCACTACCGCATATAGGTCACTTCAAATGGGAAATGAGTAAAATAATTTAAACAAATAGTTAAAAACGCTGCTTGTACTGACTCAAAAACCTACTAGCAGTTGTCGGCAAAGTAGTGCCAACATCATAGGTATACATTACCTAAGTAAAATATTTAGTTTCATCTGCTACCGCATCATACTCTTTTTTGCCAAGCTGTACTGCGTTAAATGCTATAACAAAATACCTAGTGATATATTGCAATTAAATGAAAGAAAATTTAAATACACTTTGTAAACAAACATATTACAAATTAGAGGATTATATCCAAGATAAGAATGCTTAGAAACATGCTGGTCTTGCTCCATAGGACAAATTCGAGTCTCGACAAAATCAAACTGGTTGCTAATCTAGTTGTATAATTTATTATTTGTATATCATAGATTTTTAACATTTTATGATTATTAAACTCACACTGTCCTATTAGTATTACTTGTAAGTTTGTAGGAATATTGTGATATCGTATACTTTTACAATGTTTGTAAATATGTGAGCACCATGTATCTATCACATACTTAATTAATTTATTTGTCATTGCTCCATTTTTAATATTTTTTTACCTATTGTGGTACAGTAATTGTATTCTCGGTGCATCGTCTTCACATGTAATTATATAATTGCTGTATACGAAATATTGTAAAACTTTTTTAAAGAGTAACGGTGGAGTTTGTTGCCCATTCTTCTCCATACGAAAACTACCTTTTGGAAGGGGCAACTAGAATCAGTTCTATTTCTATGTATTTGACGTCCAAAAGTGCCTTTAATGTGCCTACTTGAAATAAATTCTTTGACTTTGACCATATTCTTTTAAACACTTCCATACTTCTACTGGTATATCATCTGGGCCCATAGCCTTTCCATTTTTCATACTTTGAACTGCCTTTCTTACTTCATGTATGCTAATTTCCCTCACCAAACCCATATTGACTTGTACCTCTTTGAGCACACAATTCCATTTATTCTC
Organism: Lithophane semibrunnea; assembly: GCA_947363905.1. Classification (NCBI taxonomy): domain Eukaryota; kingdom Metazoa; phylum Arthropoda; class Insecta; order Lepidoptera; family Noctuidae; genus Lithophane; species Lithophane semibrunnea. Next base: position 9,033,856 of record OX376185.1, read on the forward strand.
TTCATTCATTAGCTTTTCAAAATAAATCTTCCATCGTTCTTTTATTTCGTCATCTTTGGACAGAACCTTACCGGCATCGTCTTTAATACATTTAATGTGAATTATATCTCTCGTTCTCCTTTACTCCTTTCTCTTTCTTTTGTAATCCGGTAGAGCTCCTTCTGGCCTCTAGGGCTGTCCAGTGAGTCATACAACTTCTCCTGTGCCATAGCCCTCGAAACTGCTACCGCCTTTTTTGCCTTTCTCTTCCATTCTTTATAGATCTCACTCAATCCATAGGTAGTTGACTTAAATATAAAAATAAATGAACGAGTCAAAACACAAAAAAAAAACATTATTTTCATTAAAAAAAAATAAAAGTTTCTATCCGACACCGTCCGCAAATTCATGGATATACGTCCGAGGTCGCCGCCCCTCCTACCTACCTGTACAATACATGAATAAATACACAATAGGGGTCGCGGCCGGTCAGGTCACGTCCCGCGCCCCCCGCCCGTGTTGAGACGGTCATTGCCCTAGCGCGTATGGTGAAATACTTGTGACAAAATGCAGATTTTCTTTTTTTTTAAGTTGTAATTTTCCATTGATTATACGTTCTATAAGTCGCTCCATGTAAAATACTGGTATTTAGCTGCATCCGGTTAGACTGGAAGCCGACCCCAACAGAGTTGGGAAAAGGCTAGGCAGATTGATTTGATTATACGTTCTATAAATGAAACCAAACCACTGGTTTCAAGGATAATGGTGTTTACCCTAACCCTGTAGAGATGTAGAGCTTCGGAAACGTGCTCCGTCTTCTTGATTATTCCTACATCGCCTGATTTTTTATAAGAAGTGGGTAAGATACTAAATTAATGATAACAAACGATCATCTGTCAACACACAGTCAGATCTGTTTCCCAGAAAGGCATAATGGATTTCCATATTCGTTCATCGCCTCTTGCATTCTCCTCTTTCATCACATATTCCCTGGCCTACCTAATTATCCCTACTAATACTATAACTGCTAAAAAGTGTGTGTGTGTATAGGTATATCTTACTTCTTCATGCAATAAACTACTGAACCGATTGTGATGAAACTTGGTATGTAGGTAGAGTGACAGAGAACATTTTTTTTTTTAAATATGTTGCCGCTAGGGGGCGTCAATGAGTTGCTTGCCTAGCGCCATAGAGTAAAGTAATATATAGCTGCGCTGGTTCTTACTATTCTAGTATTCTGCGACTGTTTAGGTATTCGCACTCTGGACACCGGTTACAATTTTTCTTGTTCACTCCGGCTACCTCTTGGATTTTGTTAACTGTTTAATTTGAATAGGTAGTAGAAGTGTGGCGGTATCTACATCGCCACATGCGAACTACGCATCGAAGACCTGACGTCACACAAAAATCTTGACGTCACAAAAATCCTGCATCGCGCAATTAGAGTTTACCGTGCAGCGGACATATTTTTTTTTTTAAACTTTGCCCCACACTAAGAATTTCTTCCTGTTTCGTGGGTGCGTTTACAAACATAGAAACTCACATACACGAACACCCAGACCCGGAACAACTACTTGCAGATCATACAAATATTTGTTCCGTGCGGGGATCGAACCCGCGATACTTTGCGCAGCAGTCCATAGCTCAGCCACTGCGCCAACCGTGTCGTCAGATATACAAGAATTCAATATCAATCACAGGGCAGTTGCCCGCCAGACACAACACCCGTCTGGTAGGAGGATCCTCCCTTTTCTATGGTGGATGAGTGAACTTATACCCTGTTCCTCATACCCCTAAATTGATGACCCCGAATATGAACGTCAACGCAACCTTAGTGCAACTACTCCAGCATGACGTCGTCATCATCACTCCCGCAAGCTTTCTGTGAGGCGAGTCACACAGCCAAACCAACACCCGAGGCGTCAACGGGTATCCTGACCACCAGCATGCAGCGAACGCACATTCCTGGTCATCACCCTCGGCCTCATCACCCCTTTTAGCCGTCGTCTAAGCTAAGCCGTACACTGACAATGTTGAATTGTGTTGTTATGCTATGAAAACGCATGGTTTGCAGAATCAGCGTGTGATTTGTGTGGCTAACAGAAACTACTATATTATAAATCATTATTATAATATTGACAGCTGCAACACCATGAAGTGTTGCTATGCCTTCCTACTGCTCTTGTTGAATGTTGAATGCTTATGTTAGTTCTCTAAGTAGTCTGTGATGCTTATCCTCGGGCAACACAGATTTATTATGGATTGCTAAATCTCCGACTATATAAAGTTATCTGTGTGCCAAATGCAATATTTATTTTATTTTATTTGTGCCTTGCTTGTGTGAACAGAACTAAACAAACTTACTCTAGGGAGCTTGTGTGGGCCCCCACCCTAGATTACTAGATAGATACCTACTAATATATATATAGTGCTCTTGGTCTGTGGCTGTGGTGAAGTGTGGTGGTTTATTTATCAAGTTATTTGTTATTTTTTAATAATTAATAGAATCTTCTAAACAAAAAAGAAGAGAGGAAAAGAAGTTGTGGTGATATTATTGCAAACAGTCAAGCTATAAAATGTAGTAACAGTATAGTGTCAATGTCTTCCACGTTATGTTGTTGAAGAGATAAAAATCCTTTGAATCATAAACGATTCATAAAGATGGATATCCCAGTTCAAATAGCTATAAGGCTGAAGCCTCCAAGTCTTGAAGACTCATCGCAGTGCATATTTAGCAATCCTGTGACCCAAATAGTGATCACTGAGAGTGGGCAAACATTTCATGTGAATAGGGCTTTGCCAGTGGATTGCACACAAGCAAATCTCTTCAACTCGTTCATGATACCACAAATTAACTGCTTTCTGGACGGGTGTGATACTTCAGTCGTCGTCTTCGGCCAGGCCAAGACAGGCAAAACTTACACATTATTTGGACCAGGTCAGGACATAGGCAGACATATTTTTATTAGTATTGATTGTGTATAACTTCACCTCTAAATTTACACATCGACATGTTTCATGAGTCCAGATAATCATCACAGACAGCATAAATAATGGGAAGTGGTCTAATACAAGGATTTACAATATCCTTTCCTTATTTATTAGGCTAACTCAGGTGGAAACTGCCATGATCTGGCTACATGCAAATAAATAAACATTCAGCCAACCAATATGACCCAAGGTTTTGCAGATGAAGATGTTCACAATCATTTTCGTTTTATTTGACTACCTATACAAAACAAAAAAATAATATTAACACTATTTTATTTTAGGTTTTGAATGCATTCACAGTGAATGTGACCAAGGTATTGTACCTCGGTTCTTGTCTGAAATATTCCACAAGCTGAACCAAATGCCAGAAAGGGAATTTATATTACACATAACATGGATGCAAGTTGTCAACAATAACATATTTGATGTGCTGGGAGCAGGTCTGGTAAGGTGCTGCAATGTTGAGGAAGCCTTTCAGTACTTACAGCTGGGATGGCGACAAAGGTGTCAAGGAAACAACCACACTGTATTTACAGTCAGCGTGGAACAGAAGTGGGTCAGTACCAATGGAGTACTTAATCATAGAATGTCCACTGCCAGTTTCTGTGATCTAGCTGCATACCCAGAACCTGGGCTATTTGCCCTAGAGAATATAATAAAAGAGCTGCTAGCAGGCAATCCGCCAAAGCAAATCAATTATGATCAGTGTATTCTCACTGCTATGCTCAGAGACTCCTTCGGGGGCAGAGCCTTTACCTGGGTAATCGGATGCATAAGTGCAGAACCTGAGGACTATCAAGACACTTTAAAAACTCTAAACCTATGTTTATGCTGTAGAGGCATTAAGAATTTTGTTACTGTCAACTTATTTGCTGACAATAATACTCCTGTTTACACAGATAAGCCAGTATTACCACATGCGGACAATAACTTTAATTTACAATTTGCTACAACTCAGTGGATTAAATTGGTTTCAAATGCAGAGGGGCTTTTCAACAAAATTCTTCAGTCCAAATCCTTGTCTGAAGCTGATATTAATCAAGTCAGTGAATGGTTGTTTTTAAAGGCTGAGTGTGATGAATGTCTCAATAATGACGCCAGTGTTGATAATAAGGATGCAAATATAAAGCAGGGATTGCCTAGAATAGCTGAAGACACAGAGCCAAGTGAGCCCAGTGACTCGGACGTTGACTCGGACTCAGAGGAAGATACTCATTCTGACACAGTATTCCAAGATAAACTTGAAAAATTCATGGAATATTTTAGGGAAAAGAATGACCAACTTTTTGCTGACAGATGTGAAGAATATTTGAATCACATTGACTCTGATGATATTACAATTTCAGAATTAAGTGGATCACAGTCTTTGCCTGTTATGACATCCCAATCAAATTCTGGGCGAAGAAGAACTATACAACCTGGTGAAAGTTTGTCAGGAGCAGAGTTAGAGCTATTGAGAAAAGTTGCAGCTAAAGCAATCTCACCTGAATCTCAAAAGATACTCATAGAATCTCACAAAAAGGATGTTGATCCAGAACCTAAATTAATTGAGAGAGAACTACTCAAAATGATTGACTCTCCAAAGACTGAAGAAATATGCAAGAAGTACCAAATGACGAAAGAAAAATACACTCAAAAGCAAATACTGGCCAGAAAACTATCAAAAGAAATTGGTAGCAGCCAGTCACAACTAAAAGAACTGATAAATCTTTGTATAGCCAAAGAGAGACTGATAAATGACTTGTCCAAATCTATTTGTCATACACAAAACAAGCATTATTCTGATAAGATAGAATCTAGTTTAATTGATCAAGATACTATCAGGGAAATAAAAAGGCATGAGACAAATCTCAAAACTTATAAAAAACAAATTGAACAAATCAAAAGACAGATAAAGAAAGACGAAAAACGCAAAAATACATTAGATGTAGAGCTTGTTAAAGATAAATTAAAGCTGGATGAACTCTCTGACACATCAGTTGATGTAAAAGACAGGAAAACAAACTCGTTGAAACACTTTACACATAGAATAACACAACTCGACAGTATTTTGAAGGAAAAGACAAATGATTTGGAAACCTTAGAAATGTCCAAAGAAAAGGAGTTGTTGTTGAGGAAAGAAATTAAAAATCTGAGGAAGACCAGAGAATGCTTGCATGAACAGAGGTGCAGTTTAGGACATAAGAGAAAAATGTACAAATCTCTTTCTGATTCTGAGGTAAGCAATCCAATATTGTTTGTACGCCATAGGGCGTAAAAATAAATTGATTGATCTAAATATTGTTACAGGTATTCTACCCCTATGGGTAGAATGTAGTGATACCTGTAACAATATGGCCTAAGCTTGTTAACACCTGTAATTAACGACACCTACATTGACAAATAAATGGATTTGATTTGATTTGAAGAATCGGACTTTTAAAATAATTATGCATATATTCTACTATTCATAAATTTATTCTTTTTAGGAGCGCAAGCTGCTGGAGTGTGAAGAAGCTATAGAAGCAATCGACACAGCAATAGAGTACAAAAACAATTTAATTTGTGGCAAGTCACCATCAGCTTCTCTGTCAGATTCTCAAGACAATAAAGACTCTAGGAGTAGGGGGGAGCAAATGTTGATGGCGCGGCTTGACAAACTGTCCCACGACGAGATGAAAACTTTGCTTTATAGGTATTTTCAAAAGGTAAAATTCATTTAATTTTCGCTGTATTAAGAACTAGCTGGCCCCGCGGTTTCACCTGCGTAAGTCTCGATCCCGTGGGAATATCGGGATAAAAAGTATCTTATGACCTATTCCAGATCATGGTCTACCCATGTGCCCAATTTCATCTAAATTCGTTCAGCAGTTTTTGCGTGATACCGTAACAAACAAAGAAACTCACTTTCGCATTTATAATGTTAGGATTACGATTTTACCATGTCTAATCTTGAGTAGTGAGCGTCTTAAAATTAAAAGTTAGTTTACGCAATAAGTACCAATTCGTTTTTCCTTATTCTGCTTGCATTTTCAGGAACATTTGGCACACAACAATAAGTTAAAATGTGGAAATCGTTATGAAGTAAATTTTTGTTTCGAATTAATTAAATATCAACTTTAACCTAATGTAAATTAAGTTGATTTCAGAATGACTAGTAGTATCGAACATGTCATACAATTTTTGAAACTGTAAGTAGCTGAAACTAAACTTTCTAACCATGTTTCTCAAGGTGGTTGATTTACGCGGCGCGTGCGCAGCACTCGAAGCTGGCGTGGCGTCGGCCAGCGAGGAGGCGACAGTGTGGCGCGCCCGGGCAGCGGCCGCTTGGAGGCACGCACAACGTCTTAGACCACATGCTCATTCCAGGTAAGGCAGAGGGGCCTCTCACTAGTCAAAGTTATAAATAGTACTGGCGAGTGGCGACGTCAGACTTCTCTTCACCCACAGAAGCTTGAGACTTGATGGTTATTTATGCACATACATAGTTACTATTAAGGAATGCAATGTCGAGTCGAGTATTTCGAAATTCGAGATTCAATCTCCCAGGAACACCATCTCGTTTTTGAAATCTCGTGAAGTGCTATTAGATTTCGATATTAGCGCGCGTGACTCAGTACACGATGCTTAACGATGATTATTACTTGCTTAAATAAACTTTTTTTAATCGTGTTACGATTGATTTTTTATATATCACAAGATCACACTACATTAAGTGTAGTTTTTAGGGTTCCGTACCCAAAGGGTAAAACGGGACCCTATTGCTAAGGCTCCGCTGTCTGTCTGTCCTGTATCTCATGAACCATTTCACAGATGATGTATTTCTGTTGCTGCTATAACAACAAATACTAAAAACAATAAAATAAATATGTAAGGAGCTCCCATACAACAAACGTGATTTTTTTGCCGTTTTTATAGATAAATAGCTTCCGCCCGCGGCTTCGCCCGCGTGGTATGTCGATAAAAAGTACCCTGTCCTTGCCCAGGATGCCATCTATCTCCTTGCTAAATTTTATCGAAATCCGTCCAGTGGTTTAGGCATTAAAAGGTAACATACAGACAGACCGACAGACACACAGAGTTACTTTCGAATTTTTAAAATTAGTATGATGGTACGGAACCCTTCGTGCGCGAGTCCGAATAGCACTTGGCCGATTTTGTATTTTAATTAACGCATTCAAGGACACTGAACGAGACGCGATAAAAGTTTTTTTGACTTACAAAAGTGCCTATTTAAAATTAAAATTATTTTGACTATGGGCGTTTGCGTATGGGCCTCAGTGTTTCTAAGAATTTTTGATAAAAAATAGTATTATTTCAAAATCTAGGCGAAATATCGAAAACGAGATCGATGGCCAATCTTGACAACTTACTAAGCACACGAGATCTCTAGTTGCCAATGTCGACTCGAGATTGCATTCCCTAGCTAGATAATATGTACAAATGTATAACGTATGTAATTATGATGTTTCAGACACTTTCAATCATTCCATAGATGTCTGGATGGAGGCAATGCGGAGAGAGCGTTGTCTCTGGGCATGACGACCGATTCAGAGACGTCAGACGATGCCATGAGATTGGTGGATCGTATGAAGCAGCTCGCGCGGTGTCCTCCGGTGAGTTTAATCCGGTGATAGCCTCTTCAAGCCATTGCACAATATTTTGAAAAAAATGAAAAAATTTAACGGGCTTCATCAGTATGAACTCGGTCTCGTGACTTAAATAATATAATTTATTTGTTTTCAGCCACCTGTCATACCTAGTCAAAACCTGCGACAGCTCATGCCAGCCACAAATCTGCCTGTGGCTAAGGTGACGAAGGAGAAGAACAAACTCATCATAGTACAACAAAATAAAAAGCACTGATACTTGTACATCATTTTATTTGCTGTTATCAATTCTATCTTCATATACTTTTTCATGAAATACATCATGTTGTTTATTGATCTAGCAATGTAGTCATAGTATGTAATTTATGAATTCGATTGTAGTTTCACTATGCACTAACCTAATGTAGGCCTACCTACCGTAAAATCCTAATGTAAAATCACATTTTTTAAATCACGCACTGTAAATAAATGTTAATCGTATTCAAAATGTGTGTATATATTTTTGCTAATTAATTGATACTTTTTAGCGTGTATAAAAATATATTTATCAACATTCTTTTCTTATATGTATACATTCAGCTAGATTCGAGTAATATAAGATTCTAGTACTTATAAATTTTAAAAACAAAAATTTAAAAATAAATTGATTGATCTAAATATTATCTACATAGTTGATATTATTTACACATTGAGATAATCCTAGTCCTAACTCATGATTGAAAATTCCAAGGTACGCATAATATTCCTTCTGATAGAACGGAGTAGTAATGGGTTATGTAGAGGACTGTTCCATGAAGTTTCTGAAAAAAGTAAAATAATATATTTAAGTTTTAGGATGCGTCATGACTGACAGGGTTTGGAACCGGTTACCGGTACTAAGCGGTTCTTGCCATTTCGGTACCTGGGTACCGGTTCCAGAAGAGTACCGGCACTCCACCTATCAAGTACCGATGCCAAATTTAGGTACCCGCCGCGTACCACAAATCTCGTGTTTGTGGGTTTATTTTTCAAATGCCTTATAAGTATCCTTTCGACTTACTATATCTGTTTTCTCACTCTAACTTACTGATTAGAAACAAGATACTGGTTAGAAATACCAATAGTACAGTTATCGTGATGATAACTGTATTATGGCCAAAAATGCAACATAGAGATATCGAAAAGGGTCACAAACTTCGCTGCGTTATACTTTTTGGCGACCGCCGGCGCCGTATAACCGTTATGAAAAATAAAATTCATCTAAAGGAATATAAAAATGAAAGTTAGTATGTTTTTTGGCACATATACCTACTAAGTACAAACAATGTCATAATATAAGAAAATTCTCATTAAAAAAAACTATCACGGCTACGCCAAATAATCCTAGTTCAGCAAAATGCCAGACTAGTACCTGACGCTGGTGCTCAACCGGACCTTACGTTGAGTGTAACAGATGTAAATCAGTTTTGTTACTTACATAATAAAACCTCCCCCATCCCACCCATCTGGCAATATTATCCCTAAAAAAAGTAATAAAAACAATATTTACCGCATTTAGTTGCTCCGTACGCGTAAGCAATCTTTGACAGCAAGAGATCATGTATGCAGGTGTGATGCTGTCATCCTTTTGAAGATCCAGAAGCCCGAACCTTTGCACAACTTCTTTGTGGAGAGCTTTTTCCACATGCTTGTTTCTGTAATAAATTACTAATTTATTTAGTTTTCGATCAGCCTAAACTTCTTCCGCAGCGACTACGATTACGATTACGACTACGATTTTATACAGAACTAGCTCCCGCCCACGTGGTACGCCGATAAAAAGTAGCCTATGTCCTTCCCCGGGATGCTACCTATCTCCTTGCCAAATTTGATCGAAATCCGTTCAGTGGTTTAGGCGTGAAAAGGTAACATACAGACAGACGGACAGAGTTACTTTCGAATTTATAATATTGTATGGATAGTACACACGGCTACACATCAAGCTATACATTTCCAGTTTACGCTGATATCGCATTGTATAGGATTTCCGTGCAATGCGAGGTCAGCTTATACTGGAAATGTATAGCTTGATGTGTAGCCGTGTGTACTATACAGTAGCGCGTACTGATATACACTGAAATTTCGAAGCGCGTCATGTCGGCCGTTTTATTTGAAGACATAATACTGTTACTTATTTATACTGTGGCAAGTCTCGAGTGTGCGACAGCTATAGATAGTCCCATCCACGACGACGACGAGCCCGACGCTTACATTACAGTAATCGCGAGTGGGGCGCGTCTTCGTGAATGGCACACACACACGCGGAAGGTTTATCTACCGGGCGGCCGTAGATAAATATTTCAAGGTCACTGCCGAGACATAATACAGTTACTTTATTATACTGTGCCATTGAGGTACCAGGGAAGGCATGTGCAGAAGGAATTGTTGCCAAACGTACTTGTCTTCAACATAATAGTCTTAATTGTATCGTTAATAACTAACATGGAAACCATTTATCCTAGTCATAGCAACATTGAACACCAGCTAAAGTCCTTGGACAGTTATTTGACTTTGCATCACTGTTGAAATCACAGTGTTCTTTATTCCCGTTACAATAAGGTTGCTGTTGGGTTGCTGCTGTCAGTGGCTTTATCTAAAAATAAGTCACATTTCTCGTCTCCTTGGTGATCACTGCATCACTGTCAAAAAAACAGTGAAAAGCTAACTATCTCTAAGCTGGACTAAAAACTTACATGCTGTATTCAGTCATCAATAGGGTTGCTTGGTCCAAATTTTTGGCAATAAAGGCTATTAGTTCTTCAGCTGGGCAAGACGATGGGGTGATGAACTGACCCGTAGGCGATACCATTAGTGGACCCGCCTCACTGAAATATGAATAAAACAGTAAAATTGGAACAAATATGTTTTAAAACTAGAAGATAATGGCACACGATGACGTGAGGTATAAGAGAGTGACCAATATTTAACAATCATTTTATGCAAAACATAATTTTGTTTTTGTATGAATTGTAGGGACTGAATTTCGTATTGACAACCTTAGTGTGTAAAAGTTAAAAGTTATCATTTGGCTCGCTGTGGGCGCCAAAAACGTCAAGTATCTTCATGGGGTACTGGGTCAGACCAGACTTATGGTATGTCAGAATTAGGCATGCAAACAATATACTTACGGTTCAATAACTATTTCGTATTTCTGTAAAGATTCAGGCACCCCTGACGGGAACTTACTGCCACTACCATAGAAATCGCCTATGGAAGTGATCAGCTGCCTCAAATGACTGCAGTACTGTTGTGCTGATACTTTAGGCATGAATTTTCTGAAAAATGATGCTATTCTTTAACTTGGCTCAAGGTCGAAAAGGGTGGAAAAAGGTACGAGGAACCTGTACCTGTACCTGTACTGCGACACAAAAATAAATAAATAAAACCTATTTGTAGTAGTAGTAACTTCTTTGTGTAGGTCAGTCTCTATATCACGACTTGACACAAATACGTTTGCGCGATCATGCTTATATAACCCCGACAATAAGCTCAACCTGCACGCATCTCATAACTACCATAGAAACGGGTTTTGTCGACGGAAGAATAGATAAAATGACAGATTCACAATCTTTCATTTTGTCTATTCTGCAGTCAACAAAACCTGTTTTTATGGTGGTCATGCTACGCGTGCTGAAATGGCCCTTAGAAAGGCATTTCATAATTTTGCAGCTTGTTAATGGCACGTATAAAATTATACCACATAGAATTATATAAATAAAGGCTGTTAGATACTGGGGCGATACGTCGCGCGACGCGACGTATCGCCGAATTGTTCGTCGTGAAGTTTTCTCAGAAATTGTTTTGTTAAAATTCGCGTCGCGCGGCGAATCGCGCCAGTATGTAAGAGCCTTAAGGAAATCATGAATCTTACCTACGACGTATGTGTATATCTCTCAATATACTGGACAATGCTTTCTCATAATTTGGTATCATTATTAACGCACTATCTTCCCGGCTGACTTTTTTAATGAGCTGTAAAAAAAAGTATAATAATTATGAATGTTATGGACAAGTCGTTTTCCGAAATCAGTATGTGTGCCTATCCCGAACATGCGAAGTTAACGTAACTAAAATTATAACAAACGGTTTTTTAATTGGAAATGCTCGTTTCGCACATAGACATTTTTTCATTGGTGAACATTGATCAAGTTGATGCTCAAATATTATATTATGCTTACCGATATCCATTCATTTCGCACGTCCATTATACTAAGGAATACGTCGCCATCTAAACTGACCCCAGTAAACTGTCCCAGCGCTATGGTTCTGCCTGAAATGAATAAAGATAAAAATAATTTCTATATTTTACAAGTGAACACAAGAGACATCATAGAATAATGCTTGTGTTTATCTGTGACACGTTTGTAACGACTGTTGGCCTTTGAAGAAGCAGATTCTTTGAGAGGCGACCTTTAATCGGAAAACGGAGCGTGAGACGCCCGTTAGTAGAACTGTTCTTTTGCACTGTTGTATTTTCAATCCTCGGCACTGAGGAGAGGGTTGTAAATCCAACAGCGCGGAAGAACAGTTGATTGTTAGGGACTGCCGAGACAGACTGGACGCGGAATGCGGAGAACTGTGTTGTGCCTTGCAGCGCAAATCGAGAGAGGCCTGTCTAGCAGGAGCGTGTCAGGCTGAGTTTCTTGATATTGTGTCTTTATAAGGAAGTCGAAAAATGCCTCTGTCTGTCTGTCTATATATTACCTTTTCACGCCTAAACCACTGAACGGATTTCGATAAAATTTTGCAGGGAGATAGATGGCATCCCGAGGAAGGACATAGGCAACTTTTTATCGATATACCACCGGGCGAAGCCGCGGGCGGAAGCTAGTTATTTATAAAATAGTAATAAACTAACCTTCTAAATTAGTCATAACATTAGGATGCTGTGACGCTAGGGCAGCTAAGCTCTGCAAGGCCCCTCTTATATGGCTCATATTCCAACAACTGTCGTATTTCACCTATATACACATAATAAATACATGTAATAATAGTTTTATCAGTATGTATACCTATCTTTTAAATACATGTCCTTGTTCAAACAGAGTGCAATCCCGCTTCAGATCAATCCGTTGTGTGTATATTATGCCGTTTCTGTGTGGATAATCAATATTAATAATGTTTGATAATATTTAAGGCCTGTTTCTCAAGTGTCCAGATAAGCACTATCTAGATTTATAAAAATTGGAACAGGTCTGTATGAAATTATCTACCAGATAAGTTAACCAGAACTTATCCAGATGTGGTAGAGCTTAAGCTTAAGCTTTTTACTGACTTTACTTGTCACAATATGGTAAATGTTGTAAAGGAGGCTTTTGTCGTAAAAGCAATGTCAATAAATGTGTATGATTTTTGATGTTTATAATGTAGTGTACCAACTTGTTTAATACCGTAAGTTTTGCAAAGGTTGTCAATCAATGAGTGCACTTGGTCTCTTATTGCAGATGCTGACGCATATTTTTTCTTCGCATCACTGCTGTTTGCTAATACCCATTCCCTGTAATATTAAAAAAATAAATACCTTTTTGCATTTTCCTAGGGTACAGCATAAGCATAGCATAATCAGCCTTTAGCGCTCCCACTGCTGGGACAAATTCCTCCTCTCTATGAGGGAGTGGGCCGTAATCCACCACGCGGGCTCAGTGCGGGTTGGCAGATGTCACAAGTCTTCTAATTTTTGGTTCTAGCAACATGCAGGCTTCCTCACGATGTTTCCCTTCACCATTTTGAGAGCAATGGTGATGAAATAAATTACAGAAAGGCTGGGTTCGAACCCACGACCAACAACTCGTAAGTCGGAGCCGTTACCACTGGGCCAAGATATTTCACCCCTTCCTCTGGTCTACATGTTTTAGAAACTAGTCAAAAACTTTTGTGCAAGCACAGAATTGAAAACATTACTTAAAAAAGGGTTTATTGCCAGAACCTCAACTGTTAGCAACATAATAACAACACCACGATGTACCCAAGCCTGGTGTAATCCAGGGAGCATATTTGAATCAAAAGAAACAATTTAAAAAAAACTTTTTTAAATATCTTTATAGAGGTTGTATGTACCCACTGAGCATTAACATAGGAATGTTCATAGTAGTACGAAAAATAGTGATCACAATGTGGTTAAAAGCTTCTAGGAAGTTTCTAATAATTAACTTTTCATTTTAAACAAATATAGTGTAGTGTATTTAAAGTTAACTTATCCTGTCATCGCAATTTAGTTTCCGAAAATGTAAACAAATAAAATGTGTTTTTTGAAAAATAACTAACTCCCATACATTTAATTCAGTTTGTGCTAGAACTTCATTTATTTTTCTTCTGTAGTACATACCTATTTGACATTATTTTTAATTACATCAGTTGGAAACAAGGATTTGAATAATGGAATAGATATAACTTACACAATATTAGCACTAGCCTTTTTCTCCATCACTTTCCTTTTCATTTTAGATACATCAAACTCTTTTTCATATTCTTCATAAATAAAATCATATTTTCCACCTTTGCCAAAACCTGTTTTGCTGTAAATTATAGAAGTAGCTTGGATGCCAAAGGGAAATTAAAACTGGTGCTATGCATGAGAGTGAATAGAATTACTGTCATTTTTATGCAAGTAAAAGTTTGCAGAGGAGCTCAATGTCATAGGAATAATATCAATATATTATCATAGTTTCCATTGCTTGATATCAATCAGATTTAGAATTTAAGCCATTCAGTAAGGGATTACAGATACACAAATACATGATTAGATAAAAGATTAAATGTTGTGGACAAGCAGAACATTCTTACCTAGGGTTAAATATTTTTGGTGTGTCCGGTATCTTATCAATGTACTTGGTAGAGATAGCACAGGCATTCAGAACTTTGATTACTGTCTCTCTCACATTATTACTGTTTAACTGAACTTTTATGAGCTTAAATTCACCTGAAAATATATAAGAAATAATTAAGTTAATAATTTAACCTCACAACTTAAAACTCGTTTAAAGCCTTTTGATTGGCTGAAACTAGTTTTATGTAATGCTCGAGTCTTGAGTGAGGTTCTGTAATACGACCCTAAGAATACAACCACAACACAAAATTAGAATGGACTGACACAAATTCAAAATGTTGCAACGTAAATTTTTTATGAAATGTATATAAGCATGTATATTTTTTGCCTGCAATGGCAAAAACACAGGCTTAAAATATAACAAATAAGTAACATTTTGGTTAATGTTTATGGGGTTTATTAATTATTTAGTTAAGTAATGATTTGTGACAGTTTAACCATACATTTTTTACATTTTTATGATACAAGTATAAAATCAAAGTTTACCATCAGGCATATCCTTTTGTCGCACATAAAATGATAATGGAGGAACAGACATTCTTCTGCTGGATTGTTGGGCTTCTATGAGTGCACTCAGCTGCTGCAGAGAATGTTCATTGATTTTCTGAAATAAATTTTAATAAGTCAAACTCAACTCAAACTCAAAGCATTTATTTCAATTAGACCATTTACAAGCACTTTTGAACTGTCAAAGAGTTGGTCAGTTAGTCAGAAAGTAGAAGCTACTTGCCCATTCCAAAACGTGAATCTCTATGGACAAGAATGGGCAAGAAATTTCAAGGACACTCTTTTAAATATAAATATTGGTATTACAAAATCCTGGATACAGTATTCTTGTTGCATTTAAATGTGAAAACATTGTAAAAAACAATTCAAAATATAAGATTAAAAATAAACATTGGCAGATAAGAGATGACCAGTCTCAACTGACTGAACTAATCGGAAATGTAAGTGTTATTAATCATGTGGAGTAAGTCTTTTGGTTTAGTATTTTAAACTGTTATTTAGTTTAATTACTTCTACTTTTCCTTATGTAACTTAGAAATTTTATTTTTAGTTCTTTTAACAAAAAATCTACCAACTGCATGCCATGTTTCTATCCTCAGTGCACAGAGCACTATATAATACTCCTCAGTGATATAGGCTGGGTTTTTCTGTTAGTTTGTTACAGAACTATAGGTTGAATATTTCAGTCGGCCATGGAACTATAATTATACGACTTGAATGTTTAGCTGACTTACTCTTTGTATAGGATATTTTCCAAACAGATCGGGATGAACGCTGAAGTAAAAGGGACGCAGAGCAGTAGACACTTCAGCAGAACTTAAAAATCTGCATACCAGACCACTGGTACACCCAGTACTATAACATAATACATTTAATTATAATCTACAATGTAACATTTCATAAGACCCCACAACGATAGGAAATAGAGTGCATTTGATAGTTTAGTAAAAACCATCCATTTGAATACATTAGATGTTGTGGGTAAGCTCACAACTATTAAACTAACCATATTTTAGTTCTGCTGTACATTTTGAATGAATTTACTTATTACAGAAACACATTTAGCTGTTTTATTTGAAACTTGCGCATTGGTTAATGCGGAAAATAACCCTTTGATATCTACATTCTTTCGGAAACGTCCCTGAACTTGACGAAATTGAAAATTTTCAGATTCGACTTTACGACATTGACAGTGACAGCCATGACAGATGACTTTTTGATGGATGATATTCTTGATAGTCTTACGAAAATGAAATAAAGTAAAGTACGAACACCTACGCTAAAGTAACATCATCTTTGTAAGCCCCGGGGGTACCTAACATTGCAGAAGTCAGTTTCACCAGCTACTTTAAAGTTCCATGTAAGGTACGGGTTGAGTTTGTCATTTACTGGGCATAAATCCATACAACATACATCCGGGGTACAACCAAGAAATACCTAATGAACAAAACCAAATAGGTAGGTAACTTAATAGTTAACACGTAGCTCGCACCCGGGACGGGACCTACGCTCCAGCAGTCGCGTCGTATTGTTTATTTTATTAACAGGTGCGTAGTGTAGTGTAGCCGTGTAAAGTATTATTTTTCATTATTTAATAAATTAATTACCCGTTTCTCTGATTCACGTATAAACTAGTTTTAGACCAACCTTAAGCGGGACGTTGTTGATTAATTTAATAAGTAAATAATGGAGTGTCCCGTCGTTTCATTCGTTTAATTAAAAGAGTCCGTCAGCAGGTTGGACGTATTGGCAAATAATATATACTAACAAAATAACGCGTTAAGAAAATAAGTTTTAAACCTAAGTTTGACTAGCCGCACTCAACGTTAACACGTTCCCCAAAGAAGTTATGTAATATTATTTGTAAGCTTCTTTATTCACCTTCAGGAGCTTCAGGCTTCAGCTAACTACTCTTGAAAAGTAGTTGCCGCGAATATCTATCGTATCTTGGTGCTCATAGTTGGTAGGTACGGTCAGCAACAAAAGACAATTTACACTTTCATAGGTACCTATAATCATCAAAACTGTCACAAAACAATTCGATAAACTGCTTTTTAGCTTCTCATATCCTAGCTACAGATTAACTTAGAGTAGGTACATTTTCTTTAAATTTTACCTACGTTCCGATGTAAATGTTTTCCTAAAAACAAATAAGATTTAAAACACTAACGTGTTAATCGACTTTTGTTGCTCGTGTTTGTTTGTAGGTAGATATTGTAATGCATAGAAAATGAAGTCATACAGTAATTAAGATGATATACCGCGGAAACAGAAGACAGGAAGATATCGCTAAATGATGTAAGGTGGAGGTTAATGTTTAAAATGATTATAACAGGGGAGCAGCGGATTGGCTGTCGGTTGGCTGAGATTTAATCTGAAGGCTGCGCGTGCGGCGGCGGAGCTGCGCGGCTGTGACGCAACTCGCCGGCGCAGACGCGGTAGCGCCGCGCGCCTTCGCAAGCGCGCAGCCTGCCACTCGCCGAGCTGCTTCATAATTGTTACACAGACGAGTACAATAATTAAGCGATAAATATACCAGCAGTGGCGGTGAGAGGAGGGCGGCAGTCGAGTGGTGGCCGCGTTCCGTACCACACACCCGCACCGAGTGATGGACCCGAAGCTCATTCGACATTTTTCTATCGGACGCCGTAGGAATCTCACCGGACTGGTTCCCGCGCAACGCTGCGTTAGTGCGCCGCTCTGGTGAACCCTTTCGCTTGTAAATGTGCCGATATTTACATATGCGCGCTCGATCTCGCGTCGAACTTTCGATCTGCGCCCGCACCTCTCGCCTGAGTAGTGAGCCCCGCGACCTGGCAGCCGCCGGCGCCTGCGAGCCGCCGCCGCCGCCGCCCCAGCGCGTTCAACTGCTGCACAACGTGCGATGACCTACGTATGTCAACACACTGTTTACACTATTTACATTCAATGATAGGCTTATTGTTTACTGATCACGAAGTAAATAACTTTTCGGACTGTAGGTAAAATATGCTGGCTGAAAAGGTGAGCATCCGTTAAATGGTACCTATCTTGTAGCGTTAGTAGCCTAGGAGTAGAAAGGTATAAGTAAATGCGATCAGATTGGGCTTCTCCTACAGTATGATGACATTCACCCTACATTTAATGTTAATTTGCATACTTATTTAACAAACAAAACAAAACGACAACATATTGAAATATAATTAGGTAGATACTCGTACTAGGTACCACAACTAAAACGTTAACGCACGTTAAAGAGACATTACGTAGGTATAATGTATACATGCGCAAACAAATTCTGAGAAGATCCAATGTCCATTCGTATTGATAATACACAAGTTATTAGATACTAGTATGTAAATTATTACCTTGTTCCAATTCAATCACATTTATCTGGTGACGTTTTTGGTAAAGCTGCAATCAGAGCAACTTCGAATGACGTACCTTCACGTACCTACAGGAAGTACAGGTTTGTTTATAGGATAAAACAAGATGTAAATAACAATTAATAGAAACACAATTTCAATGAAGTATGCATAACAGGAAAACGAGGAATGTTGATATAAATACATGCTAAGTACATGAATTTGCATGTCCATTTGAAAAATAGTCTACCAATGGTAATTAGATTGATAGAAATTCTTGGGATTGTTCATCTAAACTTTGTTCTGAACTTCCTAATGCAATAATAAGTGGACTGTGTGTAATGAACGAAGGTACCGTTTGATAGATACAGATATACGTATTGGCAGCAGTCCTTCTGTACAATGAGATGCCTGCAGAATCCACACAATTTTTTTTTTCTCTTTTTCTCTGCTCTCAGTCCCAGGACTATGAGCAGATTTGTTGTTGAAATTGGTCGTGCAGAGTGATTTGTCCAGCGAGATTTCCCTCTTTATATTTTATGGCAGCATGTCCTAGTTGGCAAGGTCCATTACCTTTTCAGCCGCCTTTTATGGTCTGGCTTTGTAAGCGCTTTCGCCAAAGGATTTGGATGGTCCTGTAGGCGTGCTCTGTAGCGTCCTGCCCAGATTTTCGCCTCCTGATGCACTGTGTTTTGGTTAAGGTATTCATGAACCTCGCAGTTTCTTGTAAACCATGGTGCATTAGTGATGTTTTTAAGGATGACATTTTGGAATCTTTGAAGTATGTTGATGTTCGAGACACTAGCAGTCCCCCATAGTTGGATGCCATATGTCCAGATTGGTTTCAAGATTGTGTTATACACCAACAGTTTATTGTCTATCGACAGGACAGAGTTTCTTCCTAGGAGCCAGTATAGGTTCCTGTACTTAATATTGAGCTGATTTCTCTTGGCTTGGATATGTGTCCGCCATGTAAGCCTGCGGTCAAGGTGCATGCCCAGGTACTTCACAGAGTCATTATGTAGAAGTTCGTGATCGCCTAGTTTCACAGGTGGGCATATACCCTGACTCAGGCTGAAGGTGACCTGGGCTGACTTAGATGCGCTTGCATTGCAATCCACACAATATGATAATTATTCCGTCTAGTCTAGTTTTGGATGTATCGTGAAGTGAAATGTCCGCTGCACATGAGATGTGCATGATATCTGTGAAACAACGTGGATGTAGGTATGTGATATCAACTGGTTTTTAGAAGTTGTAGAAGTCATCCGAGGTGAATTCGTCGTTATCATAGCTGTTTTTAAATATAGATTGCCCATAACAATTTATCATTTGACTCTTGGTCCTTTCTTTCATTTCGTCTGGTTTAATTTAAATACCAAAATGAGTAAGGTATCATGAAGTGACTGCTGCACCCTAAGTTCAGGGTTTGTATATGAAAGCTATTCTATATATTTAATTTGCTATCTACATACATTTTTACCTGTCAATGATGTGACTAGTCTCTTGGGCAAGGAATATACATTACTCTCTTACGTGAGTTCTTGAGTCTTGATGGTCAGTATGAAAAAATGAGTAGGTACCAAGTACACCTACCTACTAATCAACGAACTTTGATAAACGAACAACATATCAACAGCCCACAACAGTTTACTTTAGGTTGTGAAGGTGGGGGAACTCGGTAGACTAGAAATGCCCATAGCATTCCATTTAGTGTAGGCACTCAAAGATCTGTTGATAGAGGAGCTCGTGGCTAAGTAATACCAGCCGCACGGGTCGATCCATCAGGTTAAGCTACGCTTTCCGGGGTTGGTCCGTGGATGGGTGACCATCTTTACATATGGAGACTCCTCCGTGACTCGGAAAACACGTTAAGCCGTTGGTCCCGGCTGTCATTTGTGGATCTTTGTCAGTCGTTACGGGTCGTCAGAAGCCCGAAAGTCTGACAACCAGTCTTGCCAAGGGTCTTGTCAGTCTTGCCAATACCCATGTTACTGGGTTGTGGAGGTCAGATAGGCATTCGCTCTATGTGAAATACTGGTATTCAGCTGCATTCGGTTAGACTGGAAGCCGACCCTAACATAATTGGGAAAAGGCTAGGCAGATGATGACTCAAAGATCTGTTGTCATGTGTGTTTGAACTAGGATCAACTGCCAGTCATTCTTAGGTCCATCATCTTGGCGAATTTAAAAGCATATAAGGGTGTAAGGCTGAATTTCTGGTAGCAAATGTTCAAGATGTAGATCTTATTGTTTCAGTCAAACTGTACTTAGCTAGAATATGCAACACTCTTGTAGTTATTTAGACATAATAGAACTTCTAAAGTTACGTGGACTTCTATGTCACTTTAATCTCCATTACTTAATATATTTACCGACCACTTGGTATATGTACACACGGCTACACATCAAGCTATACATTTCCAGTATAAGCTGACCTCGCATTGTACGGAAATCCTATACAATGTGAGATCAGCATAAACTGGAAATGTATAGCTTGATGTGTAGCCGTGTGTACCTAAGTTATGTTTCAATACATTGGTTTATAGACAAAATTTAGCTTTACGCTGCACGTTTTAATATTAATGAGGCTTGCACTTAGTATTAATTAGTCAGCAGCTTCTGCTCAAAAGACCGATTGCGGTTGACCTTGACAAATACCCACTTACAGACAAATATCACTGGATTTCTAAAACTTAGCCTATCATCATATTCTCTTGGCCTTATTCCAATTTATGTCGGCGCAGAATGTCTTCTACTTTTATACCTACTTCTCTATTAGTCGACATCTCTGTAGTCACCCCATTTCTAGCCATATCATATTATCATCCTTCAAATAGTCCATCCATCGTTTCTTTTGTCTTGGTCTTAAAACTTGGCATATCACACAAGTATATTTACCTAAAAAATCCCTTCAGTCTTATTTATGAGTCCAGATATAATTCCTAGGACAAGAATTGTATATTTTTCGAAGAGTAAAGATGTGTTGTTGTAAAGATTCTATGACCATATTATTGGCGGTCTGTAATCGAGTTATTGGAACCGCTCCTAATCTTCGTGAAAACTAAATCCATTCCAAGAAATGCTCATTCTAATAGCATACGCCTCGTTACCAATTAGCTGATTGAATTATGATGGTTAACATTTACCTGATGAACTGAAATGTTGTATTTCAGAAATCATTGGAAACATCTTTAAGAAAATTAAAGGAAAACAGATTATTAAAATGATACTAAATACAGGCACTACATTTCCAAGTGATGATAGTTAAACAATTTGTACGCAATTTTTGTAATATGTATCTAGCAAAGAAATGGCGTTAGCCTTGTGTTGAACCAGAAATAGTCAGGTAGGTAGGTATCACGCCGTTTAATTAATAATAATTTTAATCAATTGGTTTTAATATAAAAAAAGATTCATCAAGAGCATTGTGTATATAAAAGACCCTAGGTCGTGTGGTAAGTAAATCTATTAATGGGCAGGAAAATTGCACGTATTTCATTTATCCAATTGTTTTAATAACGTCGTAAGAGAATTATTTGCAACAGGTGCGCAAGTAGGTATGAGTGAAATGAGGACACAATGGCACATCCCTTTTTGCCATATACTAGGGGAGTATCGTAGATAATGGATTACACAACTCGCATTGTTAATGTAGGTACTGTCTGTAGGTGTTGTGCATCATAAAGCTAATGGAGGGAAATCTCCTGTGGTTTGCTAAGGCATAGCACCAGGCATCCATGGAGATCTTTGTGTGAAGTTAGCAAAAGCATCTATAACCTTCCGATTCAGCTAGCCCAGTCAGTTAGTATCCATGAAGATTTCCAGATGACAAAGGTAAAAGATGAAGATAAAGATGTCAAGAGAGCGAGTAACATCTGCCATCGCTAATATCAATAACGCATTCTTCTATTCTCTAATAAAAACTCATCTGTGATTGTGACGCACAATTGTTATGAAAATAACCGCAACTAATGAATCTATAAACTTCTAATACATAAAAATAGGTAGTCTACTGAGAGCTGAGACTTGTTGTCTCATTAAGTGAGGAAAACCTGAGATTACCTATATAATTATGTTCTAAAACGCAATAGGTTAAATTATAATTGGGTAGGTCTTGTCTTTTATATTTTGTCCCACGTTTTTATTCCTTACGTCCAAATTTAAAAACACGACGAATAGTTTATATTTAGCTATCTACATGGCCTACATAGTATCATTCATACACATAATTATGCATGTAAATACCGACACGTGACACCTTTGTGGTTTTCCTTGTCTCCCTATTTTAACCCTATCTTAGAAAAGCCTCTCCGAAAAAACCCTCGTGTTGGCACGATCATTAAGGGGAAAATCATTTCGTTCAAAAGTAAAGTTACCTACTTTTTACTATTTGGCTATGAGCAGAGTTCTCTGGCTATAGCCAAGTAGAGTAACGGTACAAGATTAGCCTATCAGCAGGTTGGTAGGGTTTGGTAGCTCGGCTATCAGTCTATAGTTTGCATCGAAGGAACGCTTGGTCCTACCCTGGCACAACTGTAGGCAAAAAACCATAGCAATAAATAGCTGATCACATAGCAAGTCTTAGATACCCACGAAAAGAAAAATACTAAACTAAAAACGGTGTAAACAATAAGTATTTTTATACACAAACATGTCATCGGGGTTAAACATTTCATCGGGGAAGAAAGTGTGAAATTGATTTTCCTACAACAGAATTTCAAGTTCCTGAAACTGGAAATTGTGTTGTTTATGTACGTTTACATTCTGACTATTCTGAGTTTACAGGCATAACAATTGTTTACCCTTTAACTTGTGCATGTAAAAGTAGGTACAGAATTATAGGAAACTAAGTACTACCTACTTAAATGGTAGTAGTAAGTACCTACCCTTCATATGCGGTCATGGAGATCTGTTGGTTGTTGCTAAGGAAATATTATTATTTTATTATACCAAACATTACATACATGAATTTGCGAAACATAATGTAGGTAGCTCATAAAAGTTTGTATTTTGAGTGTTCTTCCAATTAATCTGGTAAATAACCTCGTTTGTATTTTGAAGTGCAATTTCATTAATAAGAAAATTGAATAAGAAATAAGTACTTAATTTTTCTTTATATTAATAATTTACTACCTTCAACTGTGAAATGTGGTCATAACACGTAATCGTGAGTAACGAAACGCTAGAGTAGGATTGGTGAGCAGCAGACCGTGGAGACAGAAGGCCTTCACGTCCACGCTTCAGCGGTTCCATTGACGCCTCCTCTTTTACGCAGACAATTAATACTACTATACACAATGCATATACCGACTTAGTTCAATTGTTCAATCTATCTGCCCAGCCTTTTCCCAACGATGTTGGGGTCGGCTCCCAGTCTAACCGGATGCAGCTGAATAACAGTATTTTACATGGTGCGACTGCCGATCTGACCTCCACAACCCTTACTAGGTAATTCGATACCCCTTGTTAACGTGCTTTTCGAGGCACTGAGGGGTCTTGGTATGTAGAGATGGTCACCCATTCACAGACCAACCGCGGCAAGCGTAACTTAACCTGATCAATAGACCCGTGCGGCTGTTATTACTTAGCCACTAATTCTTCTTCAATTGTAATGGTATATAATTGGTTACATTTTAACTGGGAATATAATCAATGCAAAAAGTTTCGAATATTTTTCATTATTTCTCTTGTTAATATCTTGTTCAACAACAGTTAAACCAACCAGTCCGTCTATCCAAATCCACAGTTAACTATCCAAACACAAAAACAAAATAAACAAACGCTACCAATTATGTAGAGTGTAACGTGTCAACAAGTTGACGTGATGTAGTTAGAAGCCCTTCGCAGGCTTTGTCTCTGCAAGGCAGATACACGCAGGTTCTGAGGAGGATTGGACCTCGGCCGTGTAGCAACAACGAGCCAGGCATGTGTGTGTGTGCCATACTCATTTGTGCGCGAACCGGTCCTATAGACTCAAGCCACCGTTCGATTCAACCACATAATTTAAATAAATGATAAAGTCTCATGCTGGGTTTCACAATTAAAACTATTAAGGCCGACGGAACGCTACGATTTCGTTTGCCCGTTACATCATTAGAAAGCAGCAAGTGACTGAGCAGCTACAACAAGAGCAAGTGCTGGTAAACATGAAAATTGCAATAATTCTAACATCCTTTCGATTAGTTTAGAGAAATCTGTGTAATTTTCATAAAGTTAATGGCTTATTACGTTTTAATACCTTGTTTACCAGGCGGGCTTATAGATTTAATTTAACTTTAGATATGTGTTCATGACGTTTCATTTATCAGCTTCCGTCTTTATCTTTTTATCTGATCTCTCGCGTGTGCGGAACCAACCTGTCCAGGCTTACGTACGGTACATGTTTTCGTCATTAAGTGATACCGTTGTTACTTGCTATTGTTGATACACATTACCGTATGAATTAGAGTACATTGAGTTACAACACTTTGTTATTCAATGTACTGTAGATCTTATCTTCACGATCCTTTTCGCTAACGGAGTGGCCTGACCTGTGACACCAATTTAAAGCTTGCCTTAATGCATTCCTAAGTGGTCTCTTCTTTTGTGGTTGAGGTAGGATCTTAAGAATCAATAAGTAATAAGTAGGTTATCTAGCAACATTAATATTTTCTTTTACGATGAAAAATAATCATTTTAATGATCTAAGCTGAACACGCTTTGAAAACGTTACCCACTGAGGAAAAGTTTAGCGTATCATTTGCGACAGTCATGTTCTGGAGCTAAATGTCAAAGTGTGCATAAACAGTAGTTTGTAACTCATCGTCTACGACCACCACGATAACTTGTTTCACTCGTCGACTCTACGAGTAGTCGTTTGCGAAAACCTAGGAGTACTGACTGAGAAGTATTTTCAACTAACTGTTACTACTAATCAATGACTATTAATACTCTTTGCTACTAATCATTTTGAGTTTTCCTCATTCTTTCAATAACTATACCATTAGCTGTAAGCAGGTCCTTCCGTAGCCAACTTAACTGTTATACTGGATTATGGCCAAATCGTTCGTATGTTAAAATAGAGCAGAAAATGTTTTAAGTTGCCCATTTGGCATAATGTGTAAGCTTAGAAAGATACTAAAATTATTATTTTTTGGATTAGTATTTTTATATTTTGGGTTCCTAAGCTCTACCTAGGAACTCGTCGAATAATAATTTTGCCTTGGGCTATACCTCAGGTTTAACGTTTTACAGTCGTTTTTTGCTAAATTAGTACCACTTTCAATGTAGAGCTTTCTTTTAGGGAGTGTAGACAGTTGTAATATCTAGTTTTCTAGTTAATAAATCCGTATTTCTAGTTATCGTATAGCACGTTTTATAATTACTACTACCTTACTAACTTTTAGGTTTCCTTAAAATGTTTTGCGATTGTATTTTTAATACGCTCGATCTTTGTTCTATCTAGCGTGATATTAGCGGTTAATTTTCAAATTTCTCAATATTGCTCTTTGAATGGATTAAGTTTTATTTTCGGTCGTGATATTATGTTTTAGCATAACGTGTTCTTCAAGGTTGAGATGAGTTAGACGCATTATCACTTGACAATATGGATGTCCCCCTGTCATTCAGACGAAGTATACCTTTTTTGTCGTTCAGTGTTGTGTAGAATATTTGATATCTTATCAGATAACACGTTTGTTGTGAGTGATTAAAAGGAAAAAGGTTTTACTGTTTTAGATTATTTTATTGAGAGATCGGTGATTTTATTCGAGGAATCTATGATCTCAGACTGGTGACATAGTAGTATGGGTCGTGCTATGTCGTGCGGGCACTATGAGAGTCAACTGAGGTCAACTGTATGGTGCTAGAGGTGACACGAACTATCCGCAGTTCCGCACCGGGCGCTACAATGTTGCAGTCTTTAGGTACTACACCTTACGACCACACGTGTCTAATGTGTCACTAGTATAGTATCTTACGAGTCTGTAGCGTTTTTACTACTTAGCACTTATTCATAATAATTTATTTTTATTCATAATTTGACAAAGGCTTTTCCAGTGATAAGTTTAAAAAAAGAGTTTTGCTTTTATCTTACGATATTTAAAATTAAAGTAGGTAAAATTATCTGTTTAAGAATTAACAGCTAAATATGGGTACAAACTCACAGTCCTAACTTTGATATTGTATTGTAATTTACTTATAATCAAAAACAACGACTTCTTAGTAAATTTCACCTGATACTTCATTAGATACCCGCATTTCAATAGAAGGCAAATATTGCATGATTAGCACTTATAGGCTTAGTATTCAAATACTCAATTATGTATTTCGGCTCGTTTCCTTTGTGAGGACTTGGCGTTATGATGTTCTAAACAAGAGTCTTTGACGAGCTCATAATCTACAATATCATATCAACGCTTTAATTATGTCAACGGCAGTTTCTAAGAAAGTTAATTGATGTAATTGGCTAGAAGGTAATCTTTACGCTATTAACACTGATTATTCCCCATTTTATTGTTGAAAGAATTAGGTAATAGGTAATGGAATAATACTTTATCCTTATTTTTGGAACCTGTTTAATATGTTAACATAAATTATATTAGCAGGCAATATAATTGTCTCAATCAGGTATTATCTCCATTTTTCTCTTATATTAATCTCGTCTTCTTTTTATAATACCTACTTACTTATAATCGTGTGTGTGTGTGAGGTAAATATAAAATCAGTTTTATTTAACTGGTTATTTATTTAAAATCAAAGTGATAAGTAATTTTTCATGTAAATGAGGGCTCTATAAAAATCAACTCACGTGAATAAGTATAAAATATAGTTTGGCGTAGACATATACAAAACGGTCAAGCGCGAGTAGGTTCGTAGCGCTACGAAGTTCCCATGAAACATTACCTTGAGAAAACTGAACTATTTTCTCGGTAAATTTTCCGAATTGAAAGGAAAATGGCGACTGAGAATTTTATTTTGTAATTCTGGCGCATGACTTGAGAAAACCGTTAGAGAGTTTGGCTAAGCATAATGATTATTTCATTTTTATCTCTTCTTTTAGAACCCCAACAAGTAGGTAAGCTTCTATCTAATTATACATTTCAACAAATCTTTCATTATTTATTCAGAACCTCGTGACGTTGATGAGTTACCTATCGTGGATCAGAATTAATAAAAGATAAATTTACTCATTTTCGTACTGAGGCGCCGCCGCGGGTCGTCGAAAAGCAGAGTCCGTATCTATTAGCTTTTCTAAACTTGCTACCGGTATAAGTCGAATCGTTTGAAAGTTTATGTCTCGGTAATGGATTCATTTAGAATCCATTATTATTTGCCACACAGGAGGCAATGTTGTAGAACTGCTAATAGCTAATAATACCCATAATAACACTTATTTATAATAGATTGTGTTAGGCTTTGGTAGTCTTTTCAGTGACAACCGCATGTAGATGATTTAAGTATTAAGGTTTATTAAGAAAAGTCATTTTAAATTATAGGCAACTTAAATTTTAACCGTCAAAACAAATCTATTGGTACAAAATTTCAAAACAGTTTCAATTAGAAACAATTATTCGGCCCAAAGACTGGTAGCACTAAGCAGCGCTTACGAGAACTGCTAATCGATATGATATTATTTATAATACTAATTAATAACAACCGTTAGAAGGATTTGGTAGCCACTACAGGTATATTTGAAACAATTTCCGTGGAAACTTAGGCAATTGTTTCTTTTTAACCGATTTCGAAAAGGAGGAGGTTCTTAATTCAATAGTTTTTTTTTGTTAGTTTGTTACGCGATTACTCCGCCAATTATGAATTGATTTTAATGATTATTTTTTTGTTTGGTAGTTCATGCATCAGAGGTATATAAATTAAATAATATAAAATATATATATAAATTTTATTAACTTTGCTTGCGTAGTTTTTGAGTTAGCTTCAATAATATGTATTTTTCCCACTTAGCCTAATATGATGATGTTTTAAGTTCCTGTCAGCAGTTCCTTTAGCAGGTAGTGGTATTCGATTTTGTGTGGGGTAGGAACCGCAACTAAAAAGAGAAAAATAAAAACGTT
Organism: Lithophane semibrunnea; assembly: GCA_947363905.1. Lineage (NCBI taxonomy): Eukaryota > Metazoa > Arthropoda > Insecta > Lepidoptera > Noctuidae > Lithophane > Lithophane semibrunnea. The sequence continues at coordinate 9,062,165 of OX376185.1, forward strand.
TTACAAAAAAAAAACCACCTTCCAAAAAAAACTTTTATAGTGAAAAATAACTTTAATTTCGGAAGTCGCTGGCAAAAAACGAAAATTTAAAACTAAAGACACCGACTTGTGCTGCAGGGATTGCATAATCTAGCTAGGAAAGAAAACAGCATACTTTCCACCGAAGAGTATCATTAAACTTGAATGATTTTCGTATAAATATGTATACCAAAACCCTGTTGATGTCATTTTCTAAGGATTTATATCACTCGAGTCAGTCAAAATAAAGCTGTAGAAATAGGATTGATCCAAAATTGTTAGAAGTTACCGATTATCACGTAGGCTATGTATGAACGCCTCGTGCCAATTTCTGCGTTTGCGTCCTTCAATCTTTCTCACTAACCCTGTACATGATATGACAGTGCAGCATTTTATCCAATTCTGCCAATGCAACCCGAAACTTTGCATGCTACAATGTAACAGCTAATATGGACTGGAATTTAATAAAACTAGAAGTAATTCTCCCTCCCGATTGCATTAACTTGTTTCTTGCTTTAGAGATTAGTTTAACTTCAATTTCTAGTAAATAGAAATAGGTTTATAGAAATATGTCGGTAACGGTAGGCATTAGTTGATATTAAGAATAGAAATATGGATAAAGTACGTAATATGGATAAAGTATACCAAGTATATAATATTGGTCTCATGACAGTAATTTATTGAGAGCCTTTGTCATTTCTGCGTGAAGTTTTTTTCAAACCGTTTGGTACTTTGGTACTTATACATATCTCGGGTTTCCCGGCAAATAATAAACTAGATTGTAATTTTCCCATTGCAAGGTAACTAAGCCTATTCATAAACAAAGCAGGAACGAGCATTTGATCACCATGCAAGCTGCATGCGTGTTAGTGAATTTAGTTCATAACTGAGGTATAGGTTTTCCACGTCGTTTTCCGGCACCGGTGATCCAAGATTATGTAAGAAAGTACATAGTAATGTAGGTATGTAGGTACTTTAGTATTGTGAAATGAAGTGCTATCTGGGGATACCATACCATAAGTACCTTGAATAATGCATTAAAGTATGTAGAACACTTCAAAAGAGCAGTAGTTAAGTATATTCCGTTCAAACTATCAGGACTATTCGATAATTTTATACTCTCTCATGCAAATCAAAATACACTCCATCTGCAACCGTAGGTTAGTCTTGTTTAGACAACTCACCAGATTCACACATCATTCTGTTCCAATATTTGAACATAAACTGTTTATGTGTGCTAGAATTCTAATTCAGTGAGTTTATTTGTTGAGTGGGCGATGATTGGCGTAGATTAAAGTGTTATTTTCACAAAAAATAAAAGATTTTTCTCATTCGAAGTAGGATCTAGAATTTGCGAGTGAAAAATACGAACCACGAACCATTTCTTATCTTTTAACTCCATTAAGTCGGTTCGTTTTAAAAACATTATACACCTTACCGCCATTAGAGTTCTCATAACCCTTATGAAGAAAAACACAAAAAGCAAAAGCCAAAGTGACGTGTCGGTGTTAATTTCCTTTAATCCAATCTTGAACAACGCTAGACAAAAGGAGAACTGTCAATTACGGTACGGCATAACGGGCATTTTGTCCTGGGTATCATTGAAACAAGGAGGAACGTAATCTGCAGCTATTCCCGACGGTCGTTGATCTAATTGAGCATTTGAGCGGTGCGTGCGTGCTAATGGGCTAATTACGTGCATGAAGCCGTGAATTGGTGAGTCAACAGCAGGACGCGGCGTCCGTGGGAGGCAGACGGCGTGGCTCCGACACTCACTCACACCGCTGGCATACTTCGTTATCGTAAAACGTGATTTAAACTTACTTTGATAGTAATCAATAGTAAGAATAGGCGTTGTGTAGGTTGGTGGAACTTGCAAAACCATGCGGTTCCTCCCTGACCGGTTCAGTAGTTTTCAAACGGTGTTGTAATGTTTCTTGAAGCTAATTTTATTGGTAGGTATACTTGTCTGGGGCTTATACTTTTACGATAATTAACCTTTGCTCAGTCTAGTTTAATGATTTTAATTAATATGCTATTTCAAGCAAACGCTCTGATATATCACACTCATCTTTATGGCTATGTTTGAAAGAATCGAAGACCAACAATTCTGGATTTCTCTAACGAATCATTATTGGATAAGAGTATCGTATAGACCTTTTCATTGATAATTGTTATTTTTTGTTTTGAAAGCTATATCGAAACATATATCCAAAAATACTGCGATATATCTATATATCGCAGTATTTTTTATATATGTTTCGATATAGTTTTCTGCAGGCTTTTAGCTTTCAGCAGGAAAACTGCCCAAAAGGCTGGCAGCATTGCCACGTTGTATGACAATGCTGATTCTTTGGCCGAAGAATAGGCCAGCCCTCTGGTCACGGGAAGAACCGACCAACTGCTTGGCGCTGTCTTGATAGACTAACACTCGGACCCTGTGGCCTAGGGTTTCAACCCCAAACGGCTCGAACATATAAGACCCAATGACATTGGAGTATTTGCGCCGTTTGAGGTTTTCCGCACCTGTAGCAGCAGCCCCAGCACAGCCCGCCGTGCTAGGAAGATGGGATGGCGTAAAGGTATCGACACACGTTGCGTCCCACACTTTGGTGTGGGATACACCTTCCTACCTACCTTCCAAGGCATAATGGTTAGTCCGTCTGGTCTCTTCCCATCGTCGCTTGCCAAGCCATTGAGTTCTAAAACAGCTGGCACCAAGTGACTAGAGCACGACGGATGATGTCATTGATGCTGGCGTGCCGTGTTATCCGGCCTGCCCTTCTACTGCAGGATAGGCCATGGTGACCGAGGCAGTCGACAACTTCACCGCATTGGCAGCGATGCGGAGCCACGCAAGGAGCGCTCAGACGTAGACAAGTAGCGATATAGTAATTTGTAATTCCATGGTTTCGATCAAGTCAATCCATTTCATTCACACACCCGTTCTTATTTAAAAACAATTATCTTAAAATGATTGTAAGTATACAATCATTTTAAGCTGTTTTTAATTATGAAAAGGTGTTTAGTTTGATCAGTATCATCATCATCTGCCTAGCATTTTCCCAACTATGTTGGGGTCGGCTTCCAGTCTAACCGGATGCAGCTGAATACTGGTATTCAGGAAGAAAATACTGGTATTTTACATGGAGCGACTGCCTATCGGACTTCCACAACCCAGTAACTGGGTAATACCCCTTGGTCAGTTTGATCAGTATAATAGTGAAAAATATACAATGTGGAGAAGTTGTAGAAATCAGTTCCATTTTTTATGATAAAAAGTAACTCAACTGTGTAGTTCATCTTACTTTTGTTATTTTAAATAGGCGGTAAATACTAAAACTTCTTAATATGAATAAATGAAGAGTCTCTGGAAGAAATAATGATATCAGAAAATATAACCCTTAGGTTATAGGTACTGCAAACTGTAAGTTTGGCAACACCCAGTCTGAAAACTATAGGTAGATTCTCAAAGCGCGTGCTGTGCGCGTGGTGCACCCTTTCTAACAATTCACATCTGGAAGGTGTACGAATTTTAAATCATTAGATGGAAGCTCATGGTTATAGGAAACCCGTCTTGCCGTGTTCTTTTGTTAGACACTACAAAAACATAAATGTCGATTAGCATGGTGAACTCTTGAATTAAGAAAAGCAAACAAGTTTTTATTAAGAAGACCTCTGACTCTACAACTTATTTATTCATATACAATCAATTCAAAGTTCAAACAGGTTGACAAATCTTCAAACTCTACAAATCATGTTCTATAATTATATGCTAACAAAGTAAGAATACTGAACATTTTTAAGAAAAAAGTTACTAATGCAAAGCTAATGTTGGCAATGTTTCAAATCCAAAGGCATACGCCGCGATAGATTTAATATGAATTATTATTCTATATCTTCCGAATAAAAACTGGTATAAAGTGATTCTAACTTTCGCTACCGCCGAAATACCTCATATAACGGCTCCAAGAGACACGCGCCAAAAAAAGAACACATACATAGCCGACAGAGCATAAGTTATTTGCGCGTAACGGCGCAGGCGCAACTCCGGTAGCCGCGATGCCCGGTAGCACTCAATAAGTTGCCGAATTTCATGCTCACAATAATTATTTCGGTTAGGTCGTATTTATGAACACTCATACTAAATAATAATTGCGGTTTATTATCATTAATAAACCGCATTATACCGGTATCGCTTTTTAACTCTCCATTCGATATAGCTGGTACACACTGCGATATGCTCGATTGTCTGGATCTTTTAATGGGGCGTTTTATTTATTGGAACGTAGATAAAACTTTATATTCTTTACTCGAGATATTTATTTAAGCCTTCGTTAAGAATTTATTTAAAATATTACAGTTTATTCAGGTTACGATGTTTTAAAACGAATCATGAATTATGGTACGAGTTTGCGAAGGCGCGGGCGACGGGAAGACTACCATAAAAATGTAACGGTAGGTACCTACTAAACGTGAGGTTTGTTTGATATTCCGTTGTTGATATTCTCTTTAAATAATTGACTTATTGAAGTGTGAATTTACATTTGGCTCTAATAGTCGTTTTATATCTGTCACCTGCTTGTCATTCGTCAGTGTTTCATTGTTGTTGCTCAATCAATCAAATCAAAATATTTTATTTCACATAAACCTACATGGGCACTCATGAAACGTCAGAAGCTAGGTGCACGGTTCCAATTGGTCGTTTCCTATGGAGAAGATCCGGCAAGAAATTCCATGGTTACTCTTTTAAAAATAATTGAGGAGCTCGTGGCTAAGTAATAACAGCCGCTCGGGTCGATCCATCAGGTTAAGCTACGCTTGCCGGGGTTGGTCTGTGGATGGGTGACCATTTTCACATATCGAGACTCCTCCGTGCCTCGGAAAGCACGTTAAGCCGTTGGTCCCGGCTGTCATTTGTGGATCTTTGACAGTCGTTACGAGTCGTCAGAAGCACGAATGTCTGACAACCAGTCTAACCAAGGGGTATCGTATTACCCAGTTACTGGGTTGTGGAGGTCAGATAGGCAGTCGCTCCATGTAAAATACTGGTATTCAGCTGCATCCGGTTAGACTGGAAGCCGACCCCAACATAGTTGGGAAAAGGCTAGGCAGATTGACTCTTTTAAAAATAATTGGCTTTTACAATACTTTCAAATTACAGTGTTGGTAGGCATGGCATGGGAGGACAATGCCTTTCAACAAGTAAGTACCAGGTACTTAACAAAAATAGAAGATGTTCAATAAATCTACAGTCCAATAAGCCTACAACGTTCTCCCATTCACAAAATAGAAAATAATCTATCTAAAAGACTAATAATAATAAAATTCGAATTCAAATAAAAATAAAAACCTATTTAAATCAATTGACGTGATTGCTATTACAACTGTAACAAATTGAATAATTATAATCCTGTCCACAAAAGCCACTAAGAGTTGAAATTAATTGGAGGTATATAATGTCAAATACAATGATATGTCAAGCATGAATGTAAAGAAAATAAACATGGTAATTTGGGAGCAGATAATAGACTCTTACATAAATATGCCGTTAATAAGGTACCAGGGAAGCCACATGTGCAGAAGGAATTATTGCCAAACTTCCTTGTCTTCAACGTAGTCTTTAATCTTATAATATGCTTTTTTGATAAGGACACGTTTGATGTGGGTTTTGAACTTTCCATCGCTAAGTTCTGTAACCGACTTTAGCAAGTTGTTATAGAAGCGGATACTGTTTATAAGAAATGACTTGCTTGTTTTAGTTAATCTAAATTTGGGTATGAAAATTTCATGTCTACTACGTGTATTTATATTATGGAAATAGCTTCTTATTTTGAAAAGTCCTAAGTTATAGCGAACATAAAAAATACTTTCAAAGATATAAAAAGAAGAAAGAGTCAGTATATCAATTTCTTTGAATTTGTTTCTAAGGGACTCGCGAGGGCCCATTTTATAGATCGCGCGGATTGCTCTCTTCTGTAAAATGAAAATTGAATCTACGTCAGCTGCCGATCCCCACAGCAGAACGCCGTAAGACATAATACTGTGGAAATAAGCAAAGTACACTAACCTGGCGGTGGCTGTATCAGTCAACTGCCTTATTTTTCTTACTGCATATGCAGCTGAACTTAGGCTACCTGAAAGAGTTCTGATGTGGGCGCCCCATTGTAATTTTGAGTCTATGGTAATTCCTAAAAATATAGTTTCCGTGATTGCATCTAGTTTCTTGCCATCAAGTTTTAGATTTAGACCCACTTGAGGTACATTTGGTAAAGAGAACCTAATAGATTTAGTTTTGTTCGCATTAAGTAAAAGATTATTGGCTGCGAACCATTCCGAAAGAATAGCCAGGCTATCGTTGACATGTGAGACATCTGTATCTTTTCTATCTATTTTAAAGATAAGAGAAGCTAAACAAATAAAGCGAGACCACTAAAACATCTCACGGATAAACTTTAAAGTATGACGTTTTTTAAATGTAGGATGTTCTTCAAACATAGAAATAATTTTACTAGTTTACAAATAATTTATTACACATCTTTATAAAATTATCTTAAAGCCTTTCATGTGGCTTAAACTTATAGATTTACTGATATGGAATGCCTCATGGCATTAAGTCCGAAATTTGCGTCATCTCAACTATAATTAAATAAATATTACAAATAGAATAATTATTGCTTTAGAGTAATGGTTATTTGTATTTCAATTCTATACATCATGTCACAACTTCACATCTCCGCGATACGACGTACTGTACATTTCAGATAATATAAAAGCGCAATAAATGTGCCCAGAAGAACTTGACCTATCACACTCTCTTGCGTAACGCAAATCAAACATAACAGTGCTAATGTTACACCTGTTTCATAAAAATATGGTTGAGATGTACATCTGTGTGGGCACGTGGGTCAACATGCTCACCTGAAACACTCGCTCATCATTGTTCACGACACACTCATCGCTAAGACTCGCTGCTTGCGTTTTTTCTTCGCAATATTTACTCAACTACATCTCATTGTTATAACTTTCGTGGCAGCTGCGTCCTGCATAAGAGAAAGGTATAAAAACATCTACGCATCACCCATTATCTGAAATACGTGAAAAAGACAACGGCCAAAGAATTAGAGGAAGCGCGTCGTAAATGATAAGCACTGTTGTGACTTCTTATCACTGGAACCGAGTTTGGTGAGTGACTAATGTTTTTGTTGGGGGTTTAAAACGTTACACTGATTTGACAGTTCTACAAGTAGTTCAAAAGGAATATTAGCAAAGGTATTACCGCCATGTCACCGTGGATTTTGTTTCGTATTCCGTAAACGGGTTTTTTGGAGTAACAGTAGATTCTTATTTTGTTACTAAATACTACTACTTACCAACATTTAAAAATGTATGTACAGTAATTAAATAGCTTCTATATTTGGTATTGTATAACTTTTGACGCGGTCCTGGTTAATTTTTTGACAAATTCACAATCGCTCCCGAATCGGTTTTGGCGTAGCACTCGTAGCACCGTAGAACCAAAAATTACAAAAATAGATTCGTAGCCTTTTCGTAGCACACTTGCTCGCCCAGTTTCATGCGTCGTATTGTTTTTTGGCTCAAATATTTGTACCGGCTGAAAAAGTATAGTGTCCCGGTGTGATAAGACTTGGTTCTGTGGTATTATAATTACGAGTAGCCGGCGAAATGGACCCTTTGTCACTACTCTATTTCTAATACTGGACCGTTCGGACATTGTCTTCCCTAATGGAAGAGATATAATGTTAGGGTTTGGACCTCGAAATATTGTGTAGAAAAAACTTGACACGTCGAATGGGACTGTCACTGGATGGATTGATTAGATGGCGGTGGTAGCAGTTATTGTTGTTGTTGGTGGTGGTGGTAGTGGTGGTGTTAGATAGTAATGTGGTGAGGGTTGTTCCCGGAGTGGCAGTCATGTTGAGAGAGGGGCGGGGCGGTGCTTGAGGGCGCGGGTCGGGGGGCGGGGCGGGCACGCCCGTGCGCGCCGGTGCAGGCGCGGGGTCCGGACGACGCCGCCGCGTCTGCCGCGCCCGGCGCTCACTCGGGCCGCGAGCGCAGCGCCGCGAGCACGCCATGCGCTTCACCTCTGTTCCGCACGCACGAGCGCGCGACCACTCCCGCGCGCCTGCCCGACACAGTGATGTTACCAGACTCCGCTGTAATGTGCCATCGGTTCGGTCGTGAACGAGTGCCACTTCACCTGTTTCCCAAACGTTGACTGTGCGTTTGTTCGAGGATATCGCGGATTTTGCGTACCCGTCGACGTTGGATGCGTTAAAATTTCGGGTGAGTGAGAGAGGCGAGCGGTCGTGCGCCCGCGGCCGGTTTGACCGCATTATTTTCGAAATACGTATAGCGTACGCCGCAATCCGGTCGACCGCGCTAGAACGATCAAAACATTATAACAAAAACATATAAATTCGGTGACGTTAATATATTTTTCCAGATCAGTCAGTATTTTCTTGATCTTGAATACTTTCACAAAAAGTTTATTTTGTTTCAGAAAAATGTGTTTGTATATTATAAGATTTAATGAACTTAAAGACAATTGCTAAATTCTGGACTTTGTTGTATGATAAATAAAAATAGAGTCAATAGATTAGTCTTAAGCTAAACAAATGGTACAAACTAAACAGCGCGTACAGTTATTCGTAGCAACATGAAACGTATCCCGTTGATGTCTTTTACTGAACGCTTTTGGAAAGTGTTTGAGCGATATAACCATGTTTATATTGGGTGTTTGTGTAACATGACATGTGATTTTGGTTTCTCTTCATTTTAATATGATGTGTATCGTCAAACATGCATTTTTAGTGACATATTTTCGAATATGGGTTTTTTCTCAGCTTGCGCTACCTCAAGCGACGTTTATGTGTGATAGGGTATTAGTTCTGTAAATAAGCATACAAAGTAAATGCCAGTTGATTAGTAGAATTTCATTGATATTTAGTTTTTATAGAGGTTGTATCTCATCTACATTTGAATGTATCGCGTCACATAGTCACTTGTATTTTGATAATCCCACCACTTGCTACGCCGTAGAGATATGTCATTCCACTAATATAGATTAGGACATATTTACATTTTGAAATTGGGTTAGCTTCATCAATTCTCTTGTTATCTTTACATATGTAAAAAGAAAAGAATTACAGAAAATACAAAAACATTTTATATCTCATTGCATCCGAAGTAATCTCTGGTTTATCTCAGTGTTGGGAATATTCGCGTATAACTTACCGGGACGAAAACATTCTTGTACGCAAATGCGGGGAAATTCCAAAAGAGTAAACAAATAAACGATAAGATTATAAACAGCTGTGTTGTGGTTTGGCGCATAGTGCGAACATTGTTTTATTGAGGAGCTGATATTTTTTTAATCTGCAAATCTCTTTCTTACTTTTCTTGAAGAATGCGTAGGAGTAGGAAGATGATTGTCGTTGTCAGATATGTTTTGAGTCTGAAGCCAAAATGTAAAATCGGTAATTTATCCAATTTATTACATTTTGGTTTCCGACTTAAAAAAAAAAAACCTTCATTTGTGTGATAATTGCCAGAAAAATGGATAAAAGTTATAAAAAATTGAGCATTGCTAAACAACCATTAATCTTAAGGACAAAAAAGGAGGATAACCCAAATTGGAACATTTACCCTTCAATACATTGGCCACGAATTTCCAATTTGGGTGAAGAAGTAATATGATGAAAATGCTGGTGAAAATACTTCGGTGATAAGGGAGGTATTTGACCTTTGATGGTGAACCGTTATCGCCGGGGGGCGTGTCCTAGATCTTAAATAAAAATAGACATCATCCACAACCACTATCAGTCATCGTTTACCTCCGGTCGGAAACGTGCGCGCGTCTGTCTGATGTCCACCTAATGGACATGTCTCGCTGGCGTAAATTTACTCGATCTTTCCCAATAATTAATAGGGTAGCTCAACCATAAAATATTTGTCAGTTTTCCTCAATTTAAAATACGGTATACAGATAAAAACTATCTTTGATACATAATATTAATATAAAATCGGAAGATATTGGAACACTGATGGTGTACTCTTATGGTTGGTACTAGGTAAGCATAAGCTTGTACAGTTTTACTTCAATGTGACAAGAGGTTCGAAACTCGCTTCCCCACTTGTGCATGTTGACCGGTACATGTACTACTCAATTGAATTAAATATGCATGAGTATATTACAATGTATGTTAGTGCATATATTACAAATACACCTAGAGATAAAACGACTGCCGGTTGGACACAGTGTGAGTCTTTGTTGGCTAACCAATTACTAGTAAAATGCATCAGTGTTGTAAGTTCTTTGGAAATTCTTACTCAATTAGATTAGTTGTGTCGATTTGTAAACCTCAATAGACCGTAGGTCCCTATGATCAAATCTTCGTTCGGCTTAATTTATCAAAGACTCTGGTTCTCTACATAATTTCAACGCAAGGTCTGTCCGCCAATAACGCACCTTGTATTAAACGGATTTTAATTAATCTTGTAATGCTAGTGAGGTCGTTTATTGATTATGATTAAAGTTCATAAAACCTCTCTGTGCCATGACATAAACGAGCGCAAGCTCTACTGCCGTGAAATCGACTAGTTTTAAAATACTAGCTTATCTTCCGTAAAAATATTGACTACTTTTATATCATCAGCAATTTCAATGAACAACAAAAGAGCCGAGCCGAGTGTTGCTATTGTGGAATTTGTATTAATAAGTAAACGTGTAGTAATTCATTAGTCATTACCAATTATAACGTTTGTTTTTGCATCTTTGCAGGTGGGTCGAGGAGAATTATGCGTGGGGCGTGCGCATGCGCGGTGGTGTGCGCGCTGGTGGCGCTGTGCGCGTGCGCGGGAATGGACGAGCGCACGCGCGGTGCCGCCGAGCGCCAATTGTTGGCGCTGCTGGGCCTGCCGCGACGGCCAGCGCGCCGCGCCGCGCCTCCTCCTGTGCCGCGCGCCATGCGCTTGCTGTACGAGGCCGACGGTGCCATCCCCGCTGCCGCCGCCAACACGGCGCGCTCTTACCACCACACTCCCACCGAGCTCGACCTGCGGTTTCCCGGCGAGCATCGATTTCGTCTCTACTTCAACCTGAGCGGCATCCCGAGCGACGAGCTTGCTCGCGGAGCCGACATCACGTTTCAACGGGTCGACGGAGTTGAGGGCGCCCAGCGACTGCTCCTGTACGACATAGTGCGGCCGGGCCGCCGCGGCAAGACGACGCCCATCTTACGGCTGCTCGACTCAGTGCCGCTGAGGGCCGCGACAGGCGCTGTCACAGCAGACGCGCTCGGTGCAGCGCGCCGGTGGCTCTCGGAGCCAGAACATAATCATGGACTATTAGTGCGTGTGTTAGAAGAGGGTGAGCAAAATGTAGACGCTAAACAATCTCATGTGAGAGTGCGGAGAAGTGCCGCGGAGGAAGATGAAGAGTGGAGCACGCGGCAACCGTTGCTGCTGCTGTATACAGAGGACGCACGAGCGCGCGCAGCGCGGGAGAGCGGCGAGACGCGCCTGGTGCGCAGCAAGCGAGCGACGCAGCGGCGCGGCCACCGCGCGCACCACCGCCGCAAGGAAGCGCGCGAGATCTGCCAGCGCCGCCCACTGTACGTGGACTTTGCGGAGGTTGGCTGGAGCGACTGGATCGTGGCGCCGCACGGCTACGAGGCCTACTACTGCCAGGGTGACTGCCCGTTCCCGCTGGCCGACCACCTCAACGGCACGAACCACGCGATCGTGCAGACTCTCGTGAACTCAGTGAACCCGGCCGCGGTGCCGAAAGCGTGCTGTGTACCTACACAGCTCTCCTCAATTTCCATGTTATATATGGACGAACTAAATAATGTGGTGCTCAAAAACTATCAGGACATGATGGTGACGGGCTGCGGCTGCCGATGACGAAGGCGCCCCCACGCCCAGTGCGGACCTAGTGATAACTCGTGGACCCAGTGTACATATAGTGACGGCCTCGAACATTGTAAATACTTATCTGTGTATATATTCGTGTAATTATTATTTTATTAAACTGCAGATGTAATAAATGATGTAATTTTAAATTGTATCTGTCTATTATTCATTATAACATAACCCATGGTGAAAATTACGATCAAATTACAATTAAAGAGCAGTAGATAAAAGTCTGTTGCTTAGATATGATTTTGTTGCCATACCGTACTTAAATGTATATTATTTAAAAAATATATTTGTCATCACAATTATGTAATTTTAATAAATATTATATTTGCTTGTAATTAGCTGATATTTGCACTAAAATGTAGTGACTGTGCAATGTGTAACTACAGTAGTATTTTAACTTCACTATAAATGGTCTCTTATTATTTAAATGTAAACACAAAATCACAGTATAACCACTAGTTTGATGCGTAGGTCAGGGAATCAATCGAATCCTTCAAAATTCGGTATGTATACGCTGTACCAATCACGAATCTCAAACCGTAACCTAGCCAACAACTTAGAGAAACCATTTCAAATGACCTTGGTACATATAAACAGTTAAAATTACCTTTTATACGTTCCAAATGTGCTACAGGTCCGATTCCTACCTTTAGGCTCATGTTATGCCTACAGCCGCCGGATATGGGGTCATGTTCAAGTCGCAGTCAAAATAAGCCTTATTAGATGAACGTGGCAAGCTGGGATCGTCGCCTGGGTGTGTGTCACAGTAACCTCGCTGCAAGGTTTCTCACGAATGAATGAAAACCAGTAACAAACTTGACGAACATTATATGGATGAATTCTTCCGAATAGTGTAACAAAAGCTTAAAACAAATGTATGTAGCTAGATAAAAGAAAAGGCAACTTTTACCTCTTTTAAAAAAGTCAGGATATTCTTTACTTTCAAAGCTTTGCTCATTAAGGACGCAACTTGAAAACAGTAATAAGGGCAGTGCTTTGGTATTTAAATGCATGCATAAATAACAAGTGGAAATGATTGCTTTTATAGAGAAGTCTAAAGAAAATTCGGAGAAAACTTGTTTTTAACTAAGGAAAATACAATTTATCTTTGAACCTTTTGATAGAGAAGGAAAAGTATAAAATATTCTCAGTTATAAAATTTTCTACAACACTTGGTTTCACAGTACACAGTGGGTATGAATTATTATTGAAACAACCAAAGCAGAAGAAGGAAAACTGGATGAAAATATTGAAAATCTGTAGACATAAAGCTATACTTATAAAATCTTTTCAGGAAAAGTCTAGTAATAAACAACACAGTGATAACACTGATAACATACCAAACCGTCTGGTTACTGAACAACGAATGGATCACCCAAGACTGATAAGATCACTAGAGACATACCTACCTACTGTCGGCAACAAATATGTCTACAACCTTCATGAAATGATGATGATGAATAAGTCTTTATGAAATCTGTACACTCTACACACTGACCATAAATGATCAACTTCAGAAGTATTTTACTTCCGTAGCAACCAAGCTCACTCTAACAGTTTGACCGACTTCCAAGCATGTTGAATAAAGCCACAACAACAAGATAAAAAAAACACATTGAAACATATACGTCAAGCAATGACAACTTAATTATTCATATCGATCATATTTAATGATCTAAAGCTAGACTTCCGCTCGGAAGTTTGCGATCTCTGACTGGACGCCATTGAACTACTACTTATAATACTTAAACCACACTTAGCAATATGATGACGAAAAAATCAATCAAACGCATTTTAATAAAGACACACTTCGTCAATTCGTTGCTAAAAACCAAATATAAATCTCGTAACAGAGACGTGAATCGTACCATATAAACAAAATGTTTCGAAGTCTTGAAGCTTGAATCACTGGATATATAATAATTTAATTGTCCAAGAGTGTAGAGTTTATTCTCGGACGCTTCGTATGCCGTATGCATACGGGGCCGCATTCCTCGGAGGAAATTCATCTAGTTGAATTGTATAAGGTTAGCTAGGAGCATGACGCGTGCGCTCGAGCCTTTCTTTTCTCATGCTATCCTCTTGCAATTTAAAACCGCATCCAACTTTATACAATATAATAGACATACAGATAGTGCGCAATACCGTCGTAAATATCGTGACAAAATAACTTCATGTCATTCAGTCTCAAAATATCATGTAAAAGCTTATAAAGTCGTCTGAAAAGAATGCCAAATATAATATTTAAAGTGGATTCCATTTAGAGTGTGGCGGGCAGGTCTCCGAATTTCAAATATTTCGTCACAAGGCGGCTATATATCATGTTTTTGCCTGGACGCAGGAATGCGCGCCGTATAATTTGGCTGGCCACCCGGCCGGCAACTCCGCGTCTGCCGCGCCACCCGCCCTACGTCTATATTATCAGTAGATAAATTCAAGCTTTGTCTTTGCCTCGTATTTCGTCCTCTCGAGATTTTGCTTTTGTTTTTTTTCGTTCGCTTTGGACGGCAACAAAAAACTGAGTGGAGGCGAACGAAGTGGGTATAATTTATTTTATAGTCGGCTCGCTCGTAACTCGGCGGTGGACGGCTGGACGCCGATTTATCCCCATCTCGGCGTAATTAACGTAAATGGATTGGTCAGCGTCGGTGCCTGTGTGCGCCCGCCTCGGCTTCTCTGATCGAGCCACTCCCTGCATCAGCAGCAGCCAGGGCCAATCCACGGAGGGCAGTGCTAGTGCCTCCAGATAATGCACGAGGTGATCCGGCTTAATCCAATTAGAGTTTTTTCAAACCGCAAGCCGAATAAGATACGAAAATCGTTTGTTGATTACGTACGCTCGGTTCCCAAGGAGCGCGACGACTTATCCCTAAGGGAATTATAATTGTTTTGCATTCTTGCACGGGTATAAAAACAAAAGGACGAGGAGCGGCCCCCCGCGCTGCTGGCCTGCAGACCAGACTAAAGTCTGACGACTTGCAGTCCGTTGAGACAAAAAGCTACAAATGAATTGGAGCGAGCTTTCGACTCGGCCTCACGTTGAAAGTGATTGCTTTTGTTTGAAATATCTACTCTATGTATTGTCAAGAGTCATTTTATTTTTAAATAATAATGTTTATAAATACAATTACCAAAACAACAAACGTATACAGATGATAAATAATAGACAGTCAGCTTTTATTATTGGTAACTAAGATCGTTGTAACCTAGTAAAATATAGAAGGCTCCAGTTGCTGTAACTTTGATTTAGTTTAAACTGAAAGTTCTGTAAACAAAAATATTTTGTTTTAATTGTTATTATGATTTACTTACAAATGTGACTATAAATTCTGTTACTTAAAATAATGTAAGTACCTATACTTACATCATTTTAAGTAACAGAATTTATTAGCCTTTTATTTCAGAGCCCGGTACGACGGAGATAATGCCAAAAAATATACGAATATTTTTCTGTCTATTCATATTTCAGCATTCCTGAAATTACTGTGAGTTGAGTACATATAATTAATAATGATATACTTCTTTCTTTTTTTCTTCGATCTGTTTCATTTTCATAGTATGGCGAGGTCATGGGATCGATAGAACCAGCCTCAACATTGATGATAGCTCCTATATCAGAAACTCATTTAACATAATAGCTAACAGGCGTGCTATATTGCACAGTATCGCGATTTTTTCTTAGTTTACAATGTTTTTATGAAAAAGTAATATGAAGAAAAAACCAGTTTAATTTGTGCATGCTTGGAATATTTTAGAGGAGGCGTGCGGTCGATGGCCGTGCCGCGGCCGCGAGTCTCGCACGGGCGCACCACGCCGCACGCCCGCGGATGCGCCCGCGCACCCCGCCTTGTACACAGGTACCTTATCTTATCAAGTGCACACTCAACATACGGATACCATCTGGCCACACGCGCCAACAATCACATTGCACGCTTTTATTACCAAGCTTCATACACTTTTTGACGGTTTAGCTTATCTTAATCACAAGCTTTTTCATTTAACTTTACCCAGAATTTGTTGTACAAGACATGATTGTAATATGTTAAACATTTTACTGTTTTACATATTTTCATACAGTGTCCATTTACGTGGCAACCCTAACAATCTACTTCCGTGACGTTCAAATTATAATAGCGCGTAATCCGTCTTCATTCTTCGGTTCATTTCGAATTTTCGGAATTCATTTAAATGAAAAAGAATAACGTGCTCGGCGCGGCGTGAAATATTTAACACGTACCAGCGACTTGTTTGCGTTTCGAATTTGAGCATCGGAGCGCATCTCGCTACCATCAATTTGTCTGTCCATCACACTTTCGACCTTTCCCCCCGATACTGAAGGTTGAAAAAGGAACATAATTATTTTGACGATGTAAAAAATAATTTAGTCGCGTGCCACGGAACTCGCACGCCTCGCGTTTTGTTTGTCTCGTACGCACCTCAATCACAATCGACTTTCTCCATAAGGGCAGCGTCGCATGGACCGCAGCCGTATCACCGATCTCGAGCCGAGCAACACTAATGCGAGAACAAGGTTTAAATTCCTATAAATTAACTTGCTATGCAAAGATATTTAAATCAAGCAGCCAGTATAAACTTGGCTTTATCGTCAAGTGCAGTTTGTAAAGCGTGTCACTCAAGCATTACAGCTATCACGCTGAGCTGAGCTTTTGATGTACGCCCTTAGCTTGTTCGCTGTTGTACAGTTTAATCATCCCGTTACAACATTGTAGCGAGCTTTTCTGGAATGGTGCTTACATTATAAACGCTTATAAATACGTTTACATTTGTTACATGATACAATCGTTCTAACTTAAATTACGCGATTAGAAACCTAAAACGATCAAAAAGTAATAATTGTTGAGTGAGAGAACAGTTACATGTGAAGCGAAAATAATTAAGTTAATAAGCGTGGATGGTAACCCCACTAGTGGTGTAGTTGTCACGTGTCGGTATAACGGTGATGACATATTTAACCGGCCAGTCGACCCCGCTGCGATGCATGCTATAGCGCATCTCTCCGAGTCGTCGCGACAACACTAAACGAGTCTTTTGTCACCACTATAAATGCAACGTATCATAAAATTCTATACAAGACAGTTGTCAACGTGTCCAATACAGTTTAAAGAATTTTAATTTGGTATTAATTGCTCCAAGGTAAAGCCCTATGGAATTCTTTAGGAAAAGCTATATATTAAAATCTTACCCTAAGTAGGTAATTTAATTGCACCTATGCAACATAGCACACGATACGTGATCCACGTGCGCACTTACAATATTTTCCTAATACCTGTATGTAATTGGCACAGAATTTGAAACTGTTGTTTGAACTTTACGAATAGCCTCAGAGAGTAAATAAGTTAACCTCATTTGTGAACTATTTTCTTCCGCCTTTTCCCAGTCAAGGAAACTGGCGAGCATAAAAATTTGGCCACGAAAACTGTTCAATATTTTTATGATTTTTGATATATGACAATCGTTAATCTTGTTTTCCAGATGCTGCCGTTTATTACGAAAGTATGCCCCACGTAAGTGTAAATATTAACGGTCACCAAATAAACCTAACAGAAGAATTCTAGTTCACCACATGTTGAATAGAAATTAGCACCTTATCATATTTATTACCTACTTACTGGTCTTTTGTTCGCTCGTAACAACTTAACACGTCCGCTGCGTTACAGACTTATTAACCGATCGTGTTAAGTTTCTTGTAACTGCGAAAACCATATATCTTTGTTAGCAACAGCTACAAAGGACATGTCTAGCCTCGTTAGTAGTTCAAACTTATTTATGTAAGTACTAAATGATTACCGTGCAGTGCACTGGAACGGTATAGATTGAATAATAACCAAACGCCTATTTATTCTACCAGCTTAACTCGAAGGCAGAAAAGCTCTGCATTTTTAACGTAAGTTAACAAGACAGTATAACCACAAGCCACAAATATATTGTAACATTAAAAGCCAATATATGTCAAGTACATAGGCATAACAGCATTCGAGCTTCGATGAAAAATAATCAATTTGCCCAGTATGGCTTTTGATTCGTGGGCAGTGCGCACGGCCCGCAGTGTACGCTAGACAGACATAAACAGCAATTTATTTCTGGCAACGAACCCGCGTCCTTGGCGCCGACCTTATTGCGCAACACCGGTTTTGAAATGCGCACACGCACGATCTATGTGTACCTATGTGCTTTGCTCATTACAAACGATGATACATATATTGATTTTTGATACTAAAATCAATATACAACTATATAAAACATACACTAAATTGGAAAAATTTGCATAATTTTCTTGAATTTTCTTTCCAAACTGATTTCTATATTATAAATATGACATACAAGACGTCAACATTAATGAATAAATATGACTAAATAAGGCTTTTAAAACTTGGTGATACAAACCCACAGATTACCAACACCTGTTACAAATTCGTAGCAAAGCGAAACTAATTTCTGTATACCCACCAACGTTTAAAAACATACCTTCAGGCATTTACGAAGAAATTATTACGTATGTGTGTGTGTGTGTAACTGTGTAGGGAAAAAACTATCAAAACAAGTTGCCAGGTCCGAGTAGGCACAAGTGAAAAACAAATTGTGTTGGCACTTACGTATTGTTTTCAAGTCAGATTTTTTCTGGTAAGAGTATGAACCTCTAAAATCGTAGAGCTACGAATTAATTGAGGTGATATTTCTTTAACTTAAGTTAAGTACCGTTTCTTTTTACCCTCATCTGTTTTGAGGTACGTATGGCTATGGCGTGATTTTATTTTTTTAGCATACCTACTTCACATATACAAAGTTTTTTTTTTTTTTTTACTGGATCAACGTAAGTTTTAACTAAGTTCATTAAGCTGTGAACAAAAAGACATTTTCTTTAAAAAAATTAGAAAAATGCCATATCCACGCATCTTAAATAAGGTGTTTATGGATGCGCGTGGCAGTGGTCGAGTGAAAGTGGCAGCAAGCCTCTTGTCTCCGTCGAGCGAAGGCCGCCCAGAACAAGACCGCTCCGGCTGCGACGTTAATAATATCCACATAAAAACTGTTGCACTAACGCTAAACTAATCCATCATAAACTACATAAATATTATTTCCGTTTTACAAATAAAAAAACTTATACGTGTAAGGAAAATTACGCAAAGGCCGCTCGATGTAAACTCGCCGTTTCATCAGAGCCTTTCATGGATCTTGCTTTGAAGTTTTGATCTTATTGAGAGGAGTCTACAGTTAGAATTTGGGGCAAAATCACCAAACGTCGGTTCTCTGGAGGAAGCTTGTCCTTAAAACTCTACTATGTACTACAAAAGGTAGGTAATTAAAGCTTAGTGCTTAGCCTATAATATTCAAATCAATCCAATAATAAAACTAAATCTAAGTAAGGATTCAGATCTGTGGGCCTTAAACGGCCACATTAGCAATTCCTCTAAAAAGCATTTCATTTCCTGAATTTCCAGCTGTCATTAGCAATTCCTCTAATTTGACATAAAAGCAAGTATGTGGACCATTTTACGAATCTCCATAAAAACTGTCAAACAGATGAATTATTTCGTAATATGAATCGCACGCAGATCATATTATGAATTGTTAGTTTGTGACATTTTCCGATGATTCATAATATTTTCCTATTATGATTCTGCCAAAGTGACTGTTTTAAGCCCGCTGATAGTGTGTAGATAGACCATAGAGAACGCTGAAATTCAGTTCCCAGGTTTCATTTTGTAGTTTCCTACGAAAATGCATAAAACTGTAGGTGCTTTTTTAAGAAAAAATCTGTGCTTTTAATAAAAATATCTATTCAATGACCTGCAAATTCCAGCTATGTTATTCTAAACTACCTACCTACTTACTTAAATTCCTTTCTATATTTTTTCCTCAGTCTATTGCACTTTACTCAGAACTGAACATGTTACCATATGTTGGTATTATTTAATTGTATACAAGGTTTTATATTGTATACTATTTTAATTATTGAAAATTCTTACCGATGTTGAAAATTATTACCGCCTTAGCGCCTGTTACACATGTGTTTACACAACGCTTTGTCTTCTTCTTTCAAAAGTCAAATTACTTTTGAAAGAAGAAGACAAAAGTCAAAGTCTTTCAAAAGTCAAATTAGTTTTAAAAGAAGAAGACAAAGCGTTGTGTAACTATACAGGCGCTATACAACGTTTATTAGTAAGGCGGTTATTATAAATGCATTAATGTCATCTGTTTTACTATCGTCCATCAGTCGTCACTCTGTAAGTGTGAAACAGCTTTGATTAATAATATTTTACGCTCACATTAGCTAAGTTATATAGGTAGTACGTATAGTATAAAACACATGGTCAACAGTAATCAGCCTAAAAACCATCATACATTGGCATAACCTTGCGCAGCGGCCGACATTCTGTCAGTGTGTTAGGCCGCCAACGCGCAAACAATTTTTTTTCCACTACTACCGTTATCAAAGTAGCAATAAATTGGTTTGACGACGCTATTTACTGCTACATTTGCATTGATTAAATATAAAAAAAACAAAATGTTATGTGCATGTGATGTTGTAGAATATAAGCATGAAATTAATATTTTCTAGTGTGAATGCAATAACACGCAGTTATTTATATTTCGTATTAAATGTAACTCATTAGTTTCTAGTTATAGAATCCGGATGTAAATAAATCTTGTAGCAAAAGCTCCGTACTGATGTGTGCGCCCGCGCAGCCGAGGGCGCGGAGCGGCGCGCGCGCTCTACAATTACCGGCGTGGCCCGCGGGGCATTCCTCACAACGTTCAGCCTAATTAGTTCAGCGCGCGATGAGCCTTTGTCTAACAGTTCAGTTCACCTTGCCGAGTTTTTATGACTGGCATGCATTCGCACATTTGACCTCTGAGCTAAGGACACAGCCCTTTTTGCTTTTGCTACGAAAAATTTAGTCGAGTGCTGCGCTATGATCTGGAGAGATAAACTGTAGTAACTTGTGGACTTAAAATATTTCCTCATCCAAAGCTAAAGTATGCATAGCATAAAGGTGAATAGGCGGGCCCGAGGACGATGACATCGAATGATGAAATACGGTTGAAAAAACTCTTCGTATTTTATCGATGAGCGAAAAAATCAATCACATTTATCTTTTAACTCGAGATATGTACGAGTATATTAGGGCGCGACTAATGTGTTGGAACGCAGAGCGGTGAACAAGAACTAGTCGGTGAGCAAACATCGGGTCTTGTGTGTCGTGTGCTGAACACCGTTTGGTGTGTTTACCGACGACGAGAGCGCGGCTGGCGGCTGCCGACATCTGAACACTGTTACGTAAACATGTCGAACACATAGTGCACAAACACCGGCTGCACTGATCATTAAAAATAATATTTATTCAACAACTGCTAGCTACCTCGCCACCGCACCACGTCACCACCTCGCACACTCCACGCTAACGGAGTTGAAAAGCTCGCACCTACCAGGTGTGTTTGTTATTCCGCTGGCAATTGTAACTATTCTTGTTATGTAGATACATAAAGACATTACGGAAAATTATAAACAGCGATGCTGCGCAAAAAGCAGGTAAACAATATATTATTGGGTGTAGTATAGCTACTAAGTATCGTGTACTAGAATAATGTGTTGGGTACTATAGAGTCGTAGATAAATAGCAATGCACAACGCACTGCTACGAGCTAGCATCTAGAAGGGACACTTCACTGTTTCCCTCACATGACAATACCTATGAAAGAGCTTCGTGAATAAAACCAATAAATTAGCCATTATAATTTATTGAAAAGACATTCCGCCGAGACTGTACTTCAAGCTCTTTCCGGAGCTTTATCATCCTATCATCCAATGCCTGAAACGTGTCACGTTCTGACAAAGTTTTCCAGCTGAAGTACTAAATAGAACCTACATAAAACAGTGTTGAATGCTACAAATACAAATAGTGTTGTTAACACACCTTTACTAGGCCTGTCGAGTTTAAATACTTACAAACAATTAAAGCCGGCGTGATAAGTGATAACACTATAAAAGGTGCATCATACGAGTCCAACAGGCCAACTAGAGGTCTGAGCGTCGTAGGCAGAATGAAGGAGGTTTAAAGTTGAGGCGTGTCGTATGCGAGTAAGGCTTATTCTATGTCAGAGGTACGGTCTGGTTTATAAATAGCTCGCGGCGCGGGCAGGTGCTGCGCGCTCAGACGGGCGGTCGCCGCGCGCTGCTTCCGCGAATCTCCTCACAAAATATCTCAGCACGCTATACACGCTACACTTGATCATGCACTCACCCTCACCGCCTCACCTACGTCGCCTCTCCTCACGATACCCTGGGACGTTCAACATGTGCATGTCTGCCCGTTCACGTCCACTGCTGCAGGCCTTCTAAGACCGCTATGAACGGTTTTAGCGATGTTGATGTAAACCTTAGGGCAGGCTTAGGAGATAACTGATATTTACAAAGCTTTTAGACTCGTGTTTATATCACCTTTCACGACAGAGTTGAATTTATTGGTGGTTCTTTTCGGGGTAGAAATTACCTTTAAAACAAAATCCAGTATCTGCGCTTAAAGGCGTGGCGTGCTAAAGTAACCAAGGTGCCTGGAAATGTTCGCCAGGTGTGCTCATACATTTAAACCACTTAAACTGTAATAGCCTCGTATCTAATCCTTATTTTAATAAACAAGATACCTATAAATGTCGATATTAAAATAAATGTTCGTATCTATCGATATCATATTTCGAAAATTAATGATAAAATATTGATTCTCGTTTCAATACAAGCTTAGATTGTAGAAAAAAGGATGAAATCTTACACCGATGTTTTAGTTAATTAATAACGATTTAATTCTTTCCTTTGGCTGCGTGTTCCGAAGCTTACGTCATGAGAACTTTATTATATAGATGATTTAGCAGCGGAACGGATTAATTAAATGGAGGATCACAAAACAAAACCATTTAAAAGTTATTTCGCCTACCGTCATTATCGTGGGGATTATTTTTTCCTCTTTTATGATATGGGAACGTATGTTTAGCGTAGCGTAAAATTATCAGTCTGTCTTTTAGAACGGCGTATTGATTTATTTCAAATTTATATCTAGATAGGTTTAATCTTAACGACAACGCATTTCTATTTCAAAAAGTAACTTCACATCAGAAAATACATGTTATTGAACTCTACAATATTCAAACGAACAAGAACATCTGCTGAGAAAAACCTAAGCTGATATTTATACACCTAAATATAAGTACGAAGGTTCTACAAGTAATAAAAGTCGCTTGCGATGCTGAGCGCTTCGCAATGCGCCTGCGCACACCAGTTGCAGGAGATTGCTGGAAACAGAAAAAACATCAACGATACGTATAATGGAATCCCGATGCAGTCGATCTGCACCCGATACACGGACTTTATAAATAAATATTGCTTTCGAGTCCCATCCGCGTTCCTTGCGAAGTAAAAAGGGGTATAGGTAACAGTTAAAAAAGTATCAGAATTATATTAACTTTATTTAACTTCTTGTCCGGATGATACGTGGTGGACTGAAAGGAAATACAGAGTGGATTAATTAAATAGCGCAACGTACAACTTAGAGTTTATATCGCAGGTAGTAGGTAATTACATAAAACGATTTTCCGGTCAATGAAAATTCCTTCGTAGACGCCTGTCATAAAATACTTTATCATGCAATTATAACCCTGTGTGTGTCTGATGAGCTTAAGTCTACCATGAGGTTTCGTTTGGATATTCTTATAGAACCTTATCTAAACTGCCATTATTTATTTTCAAAGCTCGACACTAAAAGCGTTTATCGGTTCAATATTAACACTAAATATCTGCCCCAAGATATTAATATCTCACGATGTCTACCTGATAAGTGGAAGTGCAGTTTGTGAAAAATGGCTTCAGGATAAAAAGGTCGAGTGGTAAATAATGTTTGGATGGGAATAATGATAGGCGGTCGGTAGACGATAGGGCGCCGCGCGGTGACGCCGCGCCGCCTGACCGTGTCGCGGACGCGCCTACACACGGCCGCCTCAACCGCTCAACTTTGAACTGAGCAACGTTGTGCTTATCGCTGCTCCACTTTATTGTACCCTACTATCCAATATATCTTATAAAGAAAGCGACACAACGGTTGCGTGACAAGTGCAACTTTAACATCTCATTCGGTTAATTAACAAGTCAGGTGTCACCAAGGTATGTAGTTGCATTAAATTACAAGTGGATAATTAAGAAATCATTACGCAAAAATAAAAAGTGCAATGATAAGTTGGTATCTTGTTACGGTCCTAATGAGTTGCATAATGCTGAAAAGTGTTGCTGGACGCAGCTCGCGGCCGTAGCGCTCGGGTTACCGTACACGTCCCACCTGCGCCCGCACCGCCACCACTTGCGTCATTTACAACTTTAAAATAATAAAACTGGTTTTGATTGTGATCTATACGATGGTGTATCACGATTAATGTCCCAAGCAGCGCACCTGGCAGCCGACCCCGTCCCGTCACGACACTTGATACCGTGTAACCTGAAGCGCCTGATGTTTGTACAACATTAAATCCATATTCATATCGTCTTCGTGTACAATAATTTTAAGTTATTTTAATAAAGATATGTATGTTTAGGTTAAGGTATTTAACTATGGGCCTGAGTCGCCTGAAATAAATAAATAAAAAAATATCACAAGGGCATTAACCAACTAGTTTACTGCCCGAATCTGACATAATCGTTCTTAATTATGTATCCAACTTGATCGCTATCGGCCATGTTGAACATGTTAATGACAATCAATATAGAGATGACGACTGATTTTTCTGAGCTGCAACTTGTTTTGAATGTAGGTTACGTTTTGATAGACCAATAATGGTATAATTTGGGTGTAATGTCTCGTATTGACACCAAAAGTACTGAAAACAGTTATGTAAAATAGTGCATCCAACGCGCATGAAAGACATTTCTCAACGGTGAACCTTCGTTTTCTCTTAGACATTCATTAAAACGAAGGATTTTACACATGTTTAATTCTCGGTTGATTTTCCATACACGTACGTTCATACATATTATGAGACGAGTGTTATTTTTTTAAACAAAGAAGACAACGACGGATCAATGACCTGCCCTTATTTGGTTCTCCAATACAACATATCGCCTGCGGTTGTTCTTTATGAAGTGCCTGAATCCTGATAGGATAGCTCACCTGGACGTATTGAGAAACAGAAATACCTTAATAGATTACGTCGTTGTGTTGAATCTTCAGAAACCAGATAATACGAGTACTGGATATTGTTTGGAGATCGTTAAAAGAATTTATTTTATTAAAAACTAGCCAAAAAAATTGTAATCAATATTTCTAGAAAATTATTAAAATGAAATAAGTTTGGTCTATTATGGTAGTTGACGTGAGCCTCGCCAGGTGCCCAGGTGTAGCAGCAACCTGTTCGATCTCAGTATCATGTTACACTAGGTTTCACATTAGGAAATTTATACGACGGCTCATATGACTACTGACTGTTAATTATTGTTTTATTGACGAGATAAATTATTATAATTATTAATCGGTTCCGAGAATGTACTGCAAAACAAGGTGATTCATCCACGTTTATTTCGCCGTGGCCCGCGCAGATGTGCGCCCGCGCCACGGGGAGTGTTGATTAAATTAAGTGACATTTCATTTTAATTCACCGGCATAAATCTCGGACATTATGAGTGCCATTATCGTAGCTCGCAGGTGCCGCGCCCCGCTAATAAGCCAAAGGTCTCAGCACGATAAACGGACTGACACAATGTCTGAGGGGCAGTCGTGTTGTCGCCGATTATGATAAACTTATTGTTCTTGTTCACTCGCTCGCTACACATAAACAAAGTTAAGTAACCTTATATCAATCGTTGATTGTTGTTTTCATCGATTTTATGTAATCGCGTGCTAAATGTGATGTAAGCAAACTTTATATAAACAAACACTGAGAGTAATTGTTTACTCTCATACGTCAATGTAGCGTATCGACCCTAAACCTATTCCAAGAAAGGCAATCTCTTGGAAGGCTCACATTTATGTACAACGATTGGATTATGAACCGTTTTAATACGAACTATGTATTCTTGAGTCGCTACAGTGTGCAGGTGTAAAAGCGCACCCATTCGGCTCTATTTCAGAGTTAGGATATATTTAGCCAGTGATTAATCGATAGCAATTTAGAGTTCCATATACGTAGCTGTAATCATAACTTAATGAATATGTGATTTATTCAAATAACTGGTGTATTTACTCAGTACGTCGTAAAACCGTGCGTTAATTTAAACAACTTAATTACATGCCTTTTGCCTAGAAATAGAGTAACCGTCACTTGTTTTAATATCAATAAATAACTTTATAAATCTGCTCATAAAACGTGCGGTGTGTGTGGAGTCCCTTACGTGCCTCCGATGGTACGCACCCAGTCCCTGTCACTTTTATGCGTCCACTTCATATATTTCCATGTATATTGTTTGTCAATATGCTGCATTTGCATAAGCGAGCTGGAGGAAATATTACGAGGTAGATACCAAGTACGAATGTGGCCGGTCCGCGGTGCGTTTCCATTTTGCAATACAATCAACGCTAGGATACGCACGGCGGTACCACACCTTATTATCATAAGTATTTACGAGCGCGGTAAACCAACACATTTATGTGTTTGTACTTAACGCATTGAAGATTAGGCACGGCCGTTAATCGTTCAGCTATAACAACCATTAAATGATGCATTAGCTGATTTATGTTGTATTTACTAATAGCGTTGAGTTATAGTGTTGTGTGGCTGTCGAGCGCCATCGAGACATCTCGGTACTTAGCGCTCGTGTAACTAAAAGCATGCTTAGCGTGTTGGAAGGGTTACCAGGAGAGTTGTATACGGATTATACAACTTAATGCGTTGGTTGCCTACTGTGTTTCGAAGTGAAAATGTTTATGATTACGCAAACGGAACATCTTCAATTATGTTCGATCTCTATAGATATTACTTAAAAGATAGTAAGGAATCCGTCCCAGTCGTCAATAAAATTGGTGCATTATTTTCTTTCATCTGTTCTGTGATTATTTCAGATCATTTTCGTTATCATTCTACTTTTGATTTTGCGCCCATAGTTTTATATTATCATATTGTTTAAATAGACAGGCCAAACTTCTTTTCGTAACCTTATCAAGCACAGAATTGATTCATCTTCTCGACAGAAGATGAATCAGATTTAATATTCTATAACAGACGATACGGGCTAAAGAAGTTTGGCCAGTCTCTTTTAATTAATTCATGTTTCAATTCACATGAATTCTCATAACCTTTCTCATTCTTCCGTTTCAACTTCATTCTGTTCTTCATAATATTTTGGCTTCTCCATCGACTTATCTTAACAACCGCGAAGTTTATGTCTATTCAAAGCTCTCTGTGAACCCACTAATTGACGAGTAAAACTTTCCTCGTCTTGTAATACATAACATACATACATAATCAGCCTATAATGTTCCCACTGCTGGGACACAGGCCTCCTCTCTATGAGAGGGAGTGGGCCGTAATCCACCACGCGGGCCCAGTGCGGGTTGGTAGATGTCACATGTCTTCGAATTTTTGGTTCTAAGACATGCCGGTTTCCTTCACCGTTTTGAAAGCAGTGGTGATGAAATTATTTACACAAAGTAAAGCGCCTGTCAGGGTTTGAACCTACGACCTACAACTCGTAAGTCGTGGCTGTTACCACTGGGCGTTACGTCTTGTAATACTACGACTAATTTACTAGTTTCCCGTTTGAGATTTACCTTTGCTATTTCAAAGTATTTTCATAGGGTTTAATTGCATGCGTCAAGTTTAAAACCACGTCGCTGTTGATTGAAATTCTTGTGAATCAAATTCTGTGAACGTTTCAAACCTGAGTTTATGAATCAAAAGCAAAAAATATATTTACTTAATTAACTTTAATTATTTCAGATAATTAAAACCTTTATTACAGTTATTTTATTTTTTTATCATATTACATTTTAATTTAATGTAATTTAATGAACTTTGTCTGAATATAAATGAATTAATGATGAATTACTTACGCAAAGCACCATATTTATAGTAACCAATATTGTACTTATAATTATTATAATATAAAGTTAGCTTAAAACTTAATGTAAGTTAAAAGACTACATCATCGCCGGCGTGTCGAACGGAGCGTCGAGCGAGCGGTTTCGTAGATGCATCGTAGGCGTGGCGTAGCAATGTCGTAGCAGCGTCGTAGCGTTGTCGTACCGGTGGTGTAGTAGTTGTGTAGTAATGTCGTACCGGGTGGCGTAGCAGTTGTGTAGTAATATCGTAGCATTGGCGTAGCAATGTCGTAGCGGTGTCTTAACTGTATCTTAGCAATATAGTACCGGTGCGTGAGCGTAGCAGTGTCGTAGCGGTGGCGTAGCAGTGTCAGAGCCGAGTCGTAGGCTTATCGTAAGACGTTGAGAACAACTTTGAGTTGTGCGTTACAATTTTATTTCGTTTTCATTCTATTAAGTAATGAACACATATTCATTAGACTCCTTTAAAAGTACTTCTGTGTGCACTTTTTTGCGCTACGCCAAATGCGACGCTACGAGCAGTATCAATGTTCATGTTTTTCAATGAGCACTCTAGTGATATGAGAGACCCTTCAATGAGAAGACATCACGTTGGGAAACAGTTGTGGAGTAGTAGTGCTGCCGCAGTGTTAGCACCGCGGCGTGCTGTGGCGTGGTGCGACGTGGTACGGCGTGGTTGTGTCGCGCTAGGTCACGCATGCGCAGTGCAGTAGCCGACCTTGCGGCGGCGCGGCGCGGGCGTCTCGGGTTGCGCCCACATTTCTGCCGCTCGCCGCGCGTGCGGTTCAATCCCGCAACGGAATGCCTCCATCCGATAGCTTCGACTAACATTTGATATACTCTCGACGACATTTCTCACATGCCATACACGCAGCCAATGTAACTGTACGAGAATCAATTGATTTCGTGTCACTCCGAAGAATCGACGAGATCCTACTCGACTTTCTTGGAAAGTCTGAGTGTCTCTTGCAGATAGACGTATGAGAAGCTGTAGCTCGATTATACTAACACTTGCAAATTCAGACAGATAAAGTATTTTCTCGGCATTTAGGAAGGTAGCTGCGTACATTTTAATTATAAAGTAAAATGAGATATAATCTTAACTTAGATCTCATTAAATTCTTAGTACCTACCTCAGACGTCTACGAGTAAGTTTGAACATTGCTTGCAACAATAATAAGCTTACTGCACAATGAATCGCTTTGTTCAATTGACGTTATTTCACACATAAGGAACGTTTGACGTAATTAGATAATTAAATCTATAATTAAGTATTTAATCTGCGAACTCGTATTTGTCTTGATCTAGCCGCCATGTAAGCAAGATAATCGTGTTGTGACGTTACGTTATTTATCATCAGCGACGGAAGCAATGGAAATATTGACAGTAAACATGATTATACATTGATATCGCAAGAGCCGCACGTCTCCAGGCAGTGTGTAGGCCTGCGGAGATACTGCGGCAAACACGTGCGCGTGACACCAATCCCTATCTGACAATTGCAACTATTCAAATTTATGTATCCACTTCTATTAATACCGCAGATACTGGATGTAATAGCGTGGTTCGCATGATATACGGCAGCGTTTACATGTACCTCTACACTGCGCGCTGCTCTAATTGAAACCTAAGCCTGCGAGCGAGAACTTTGAATATTCTATTGCCATTTAGCTACCTATAATTAGACGAACGCCTAATACATAGTTAATATGCCAGGTTACAGCCCGCGCAGATCCTAATAGACTTTGCCTGAATTGTTAACGATAATGCTATTCAATTCATTAACGCTGCTGGTGACATCGTGCGATTGCGATATAGTATTCAAATACTCTGAGAAAATATACCTCTCTCGGCTACATGAATTACAGGGGCTCATTTACCAACAGAGCTAATTACCATTGCAAATGATAAGCCTTTGAAATATGTATGCTTTTACTAAAAATATACCGACCGTTAAGTAAAATGTAAGTGGTGCTTTAGTTCTGAGTATTTGCATCTATTTTTAGTCCGGATTGTTGGTCGGGCTCGTAACCACAGGCGATAAATAATGCAAATAGAGCTTTTGCATTGACATAGTATCTTAACTGGAAGCAACTCCCGATAAATTGTAAGGCGAATCCTGCGCTGGATCGCGACAAGTGCACTATAATGTTCTAAGTACATAAGTAATTATGGCATGTCTCCGCAGCGTGCTCTAACTTATTCTGCGTGGGTATAGTAAGATAGTTACAAATATAATTGTGAATTCCTTCCACATAAACGTTCAAGTTGGCACTTCAACTTAATCATATTCTTGTATTGTGTGAGGTCTAGTTTGCATATTGTCCTTTAAAAACATTAATTATCAACATGTCAATTCACGTCAATTTATATAAAACAAAACAAATTAATAAATTATTATCGATCAGTTGAAACGGGAATTTACGCCAATATCAATAACAAACCGTATCAAATGTGGGTAAAACAGATTGTATTTTACAAAAAGGTGAACAAATTGATAACTTTAAAAAGCAAGGATTGTCACTTCAAAAAGTTTATATCTCGTTGCGCATGTTAGTAACTTTTCCTCGGTTAAATAGAAGTTAAAGTCGCCTTACAAGATTGCTCGGCGCTCCAGGTAAGGCAACTTACATGAAAAACTCACCTTACTCGCTGACACGTAAGCCTCGTTGGAATCTATCGGCTGACAAATTCAGCCACCTTTTAACAGGTAGGTGATCGCACCGCTACGGCTTACTCGAGATAACTCGTGTTTTAAAGGCCCCAAAACAGAGGTCTAACGATCGATCATTAGGACTTATTTGTTTTTTCAAGTTGACGGGATACCGACAGGGTTAGTAGTGGACGCGTTTTTGTTATTATCTATGGGTTGCATCAGGCCATTCGTCATGCTGTCAGAGGAACAGGGCCCAACGAGACAATCAAAGTGACCGCTTGATAACGGTGCTTAGTGACGCTCCACACTTTCCAACTGCCTGGTGCTCTGGTTCACCTTGCGTGAGATGCCTGTATGACGCCTTTAGCAGATGTCTTTCTCTATATCTCATTAGATCAGAGGAGCGCTTGGATCCATAACGGATAACCTGTCCTAGCTAAGCATTCGACATCTTCATTCATAGTGTAACTACTATGCAAAAACTCTAAAAAATTAATTGGACTATCCACTTACTTGTATGGTAATTTTCTCTGTCAAGTGAGTTTTCTTTCTATCTGAAGAAAAAAACATCTATAGGACAAATTTTCACTGAATAGATGGATGGATTGTACCACCAATTGGCTAGTATGCTATTCTTGTAAACATGTCCAAAGACATTGATTCAATATTATTATTAACCATTGACCACAAACCACAATTTATATCATCGCACTGAAGTGCACGGATTGCAACAGGAGTTTCATGTAACTAGGAAGAATTCTTGCTTCATTCTCAAGTGGTTAGTTTTCCTTCCACGTTTACAAATTTTCCTAAATATGTAGGAATCTACACAATCACAATGAACAAGCACTTTACGTCGTGCCCTGTAAATCAATATAACTTAGTTCATCTTAATAGTCTAAACTAGGAATAAAATGTGCATAATATTATGTTAAACCACATTATGCATTATTTAATACCTATGTTCCAACTGAACTTTGTACAGATGACTAGAGTGGTCACAAGATCAATAGTGGTCACCACTCTAGCCAACATTGATGAAGTTGTAGCCAATAAATAATGCATTGTTAAGATTAATTTTAAATAGTCTTCATAATGTACATTACCAATGCACTTGGGAATCACTTCTAGAACGCTCAAAGACAACGTTCCAATACCTCCATCAATATTTAAGAAAAACTTAAATCCATATTAACTCAGATTAATGTTGATTCAACTTTGTAATCGAACCTCAAGTAGTTTTCGTTTTAAAATCATAATGGAAACGGTTGTATGTGGCACTGGAATATTTGCAGAAATAATAACTTATTGACGTGGACCCGTCGACGGAGACCAGTATCTGCTCTACCACATAAATACATACTGATATTAGTTTTAACGTTCCATAACAACGTTATATGCTCGTATGGGGTCGTAATAACGGCTACAGTGGCTTGTAAACTTGATTGATGAACGGTAAAGTGATTTTTGTATTGGCGTACGTAAGATTATCGAAGGCAAGTTTTGCATACCGCAGGCCACTACCATAAAATACAATACATTACGAGCGAGGCAGTAGCTACCGTGCTACGTGATACGCGCTTCTAAAAGAATATCAATGAATATCAGTAGCTATTAGACACTTTCTTATTAATTGGGCAACCGTTCGATTCTCATTTTTGGCATAAAACTTTGAGTTATGAAATTGTTTACTGTTTTATCAAATAAAACAATTTCACAACTCAAAGTTATGTTACGTCACTAAAAATACCTAGAGTGCTAAAGACTGTATAAAACTTCATAACTTAGTAACTTACTACGTACTTTAATGAACTTTTTAATGAACTATAAACATTCCATAATAAAGTGAGATCTCCACTTAGACCCCGATAAGTTACCTTTGGTTTCAGATGCCTATCTCAAAATGTCATAAAATTAATTTAAAGAATGTCTAACCGACGTAATATTAACCCTACAACTGCCTCTAAGGTCCAAATGATACGTGTTCAATAGAAATGAAATGACGTTTGATTACTCTCATTCATCGGCGACATCATAAACGACACAAATCCCATCCTAAAACATTGTTATCAGTGATCCCACTCTAATCTTAAGGCAATAAAATTTCGATGGCCCAAGAAAAACGGGGCACCTCGATAACCATAAATTTGGGCCGAAACGGATGGGACAAATTTTTATAATGGGCCTCCCCCATTTGGGCGCTGAGTCGCGTTAATGATCACCTAACAGTTTGTTTTAACATCATTATAGGAGCGTATCGGGCATTCCATCACAGGTACCTGCGAGCAAACCCGCGTGCTTACACATGTCTCGACTCCCCAACTTGATACATGCACCAATTATTGTCATTCTCTTACCGATTCCAACCGATTGTAATCTTACCGACTCAATTCGATAGCGCTGGGTTAATTAATTACATTCCTTAGAAATATTAAGTCGAATGTATTATAAGTACCTAAGTAATAGAAACAGGTCAAGTATGATTAGTTTCGATACCAAGGGTTCCTAATTTGTAATCATACTAAAATATTTTAGTGGACGAAAATAAGAGTTACTGTCAGGCGGGTTTACTTTCAGGTGCACCTTAAATATTTCAGTTGAGCAGTTCGATACCACGAATCAAAATTGTTAATTTTTAGTTACAGGGGAAGTGCGGAGAAAAGGGATAAATTATTTACATTGTTGCATAGTAATCAGTAGGTATTAAATAACTCGACAGGTAGAATCAAGTTTACAATCGTCACGATTTTTGGTTTTGCTAAATGATGAATAAAGAAACGACCGATCTTTAAATGAGGACTCTGATTTTTTTCTTTCAAACATAGAACCCAAAAAACGGTAACTGCCACTAATTAGAAACGGCTATTAAAATATTCCATTTTTTATATTCATTCCGACTGTCGTTCTCAATTATGTCGTTGACCTTTTGCGGCATTCATGCATAGGACAACAGGAATTAGTTGAAAATTTTGCTTTTCACGGTGTCGAATGTTAAATGTCCACATATTTAGGGTAAAAACAAGCGTAAAATCAAAGGGTTGGACGGAGGTAGTGGCACGGTTAGCGACAAATCGCGGCGTCCCACAGCAATATATCCCGGGGACAGCTACACGCATTCACAATTACCTTATCTCGGTCTGTGCCGGCTCCTGACATCACGCGACAAATATTCGTGATCAGCGTACCAGCCTACCAGCATCGACCAACTCAGATATTTAACATCCCCAAGTTCTTGCATCAGTTATCAGAATTCTCTTTCACTAGTTATGTGATCATATGTATGCATGATTTTCCCCGTATTTTCCATAGCGCTAATTGATTTCATTTTATCATGGAAATTCATGAGAAAGCTTAAAATGCCAATAAATTTTCCACTCAATTAATATAATAATACTTTTTCAGAATGTTGATTGTCGTACTTCACGTAACATCTCACTTTATCCTTGCGTATATAGAGTGCGCAGAAAATTTGCATTCGGCTATAAAAAAGACAATAGAGCACTCGGCAATCAGAAATAAAAGTAAAAGGCGCTGTTTTTAATTGTTTTTAGGCTCGCAGGACGTAAGGTAGGAAATTGACATTTCAATAGCAAAAAAGAAGAGTATACAGCGTGGTACAGTCACAACCAAAGTGATTTAGCGCAGTCGCAAACAGGCACGGTTCCCATGGGAAAGCGCTCGCAAATATTGACACTAAGGCAACATGTTTATATGCACTTAATGCATCGCTCACCTTTTTATATTTTATTTGTTCTGAGCGCGCGAGGCAGACGAACCGTCGGCCTCTTGTTTAAGTTGTTTTTCTCGTAATTTTGTTTAACAGGTAGTGTCTAATGCCGGTTATAAAAATGTTATTTTAGAATAACGAAACATGTGATAGACACGTTTTTTAATATTCAACTATTCACAGTTCAATATTAGGATAGGTTTCGTCATAAACATTGTATTAACGTCGACCAAAGAGACCGTTACATAGTAGGAAACTCAATTAATTTTCAGGCCACAGCTGGGACCGGATAGGCCCAAATTATATACCGAAAATCATAAGAAATGGTGAAACACGGAAACCAACTATTAAGACAATAAATAGCGAAAAGCAGGTTAAAAGCACTTAGTTAGTTTTTCTTCTATGTTCCCGCTTGTTACATCGTAGCGTAACAGAAACATGCGTAAGTGCAAATAAGTGTGTTTCTATAAATATTCAATTAGATTCGATAAAATCTAAATGAAGTAGAAGTTGCAAATACAAAGTTTATTCGGATTATTATTATAGGGTTGTCAGAAATATTGGTTCAACGTTGGATCAACGTTGAATGAATAAATGACATATTATACCTAATGTGCTGTTCGCTCTGGAATGTCCATTGTCTATAATGTCATCAGCTTCAATGATGATTTTGTTTACGTTGATTTAGTAGTGTATTGTTTAGTGTAGGCCTTACTACCTACCCGTGCCTGCCTAGTGGAAAATGGACCACGGGCCTCAGAAAATTATTTTCCAAGAAAATTAATTTAGGACATTTTATCAAAATATATATAATAGAAAACAAGTCTATTAATTGCTTACGATCACGTTTCCGCTGTAAACACTTAGTGGTCAAAATAATGGGTCGAAATTACGTGTTATGTCCTTGGTTGTCCATGTGGGAATGCGCAACATGGTGCGTCACGTCTCCCTAATTACGTGTCGAAGTGGATGCACAAATTATAGGCTGTGACGGTCCTGGAACAAGCCACCATCTCGATTGGAATGTCTTTGATACGTTTTTGGCCTAATAATTTTGTGTGAGACAAAACCACCGGCGATTTTTTACATGATTTATTGATTCACTTAGGCAGTTAGGCCCTCGTTTTTTTCCATGACGTAGATGCTGCTTCAAATGTCTTTTTTTAGACCCGAATATATGATATTAGGAGGCGAAAAAATTATCTTACCTTTATTTAATGACTGGCAAATGTTTTACGATTCATGTAGAATAATATAGAGGCGTAATAATGGATTTTTATTACATCGTCATTTGAATGCTCATACCTACCAATACTGTTTCGTTATTTTCCCAAGTCTGCTAAGGATATGGGAAGGAATGTGTAATGGCAATAATTAGATAACAACATAAGCTCTCAAGTTATTATTATACTCAACGAGGAGAGCGGACTTCTTTGAGCAGCCAACTTGTTAACACTTGTACGTTAACGTTATCTCTTTTTTATTTTGTTCCTGGCTTCAAACCTTTTTCTATTAAGTTAACCATAAAAGAGAAAAAAATTAAATTCTCTTCTCTATACTTTATATTCAAGTCAAAACATATTCATTATTCCATGACATGGAATGTTCAAAACATAAAAGTAGGCAGCGTTTATAAAAATACATTTCAAAACATACAATCCAGAATATTTTATGTTTAAGACATCAAAATCAATTATTATTCCCCAACTGGACCTATCCTTTGGGTTATTTATCATTATGATCTCGATCACAAAAGGACAACAACACGGAATAACTTATTTTGTTGGTTCACACGACTTTATGTCTTACGGGCTATGGGCGAGGTACGTGTATTCTTTTATCTTCGCGTTCGATGCTCGGAGCGATTTCGATTTGGGATACATGAAAGCGTGCAAAGGATTTGGACTGTTTACGACTACGTGGGTGGTTGTGGGCGTGGCATCCTCCATCCTCGTGCCTCATACGGCATTTTCATATCTCCGTCTCACCCGCGGCCGCTCCCACAGGACCTTTCTTGTTAACGTATTTTTTGTTCATCTCAGCTTGCTTTATGGAATGGTCAGGCGAGCAAATATTTACTCACGATTTTGAAAATCTTGTTTTCATACTACCAGACACTACCAGTGCTTAACGTATAGATGATGACTGGTCACTTTATGGGGATTAGGATCCTTTTTAACATTGTATGTGTTTTTATGTAAAACATAAACTAAACGGATTATGTTCTTACAGTAGTATTAAGTTCATTGTTCTCATAATTCAACGATTATAAGTGGAATTCATTAGAAAGATACTTCAAACGCAATTAAGAGATATAAATGATGATACATAGCGTCTTTCCAAAGTTCTCAGTAAAAGGAATTCGACAACTACTTCCTGACGCTCTCTTATTAAACTTTATTTCCCACACTAACATTTATATGTGTTATAGATGTGTGTGTATATAAATTTTATTTCCCTTAATTGAAAAACACTTAGGTAGTTTGGGTAGGTGTTGGAGACTCGGCGGCATGGACCAAAGGCAGGCTCGGACCTCACGCGCGCCCTCTGCCGACGATAAAGAAATTATCCGCTTTCGAACATCTTTCGTACTAACGACCGCCAATCCGGCGCACGGTGCCTAATTGGTATGTACCGGCAGTACCTATCGATTCAAAGCCTTAAGAACATAATTACGAGCAACTATATCTTAATACGTTTTATGCTGTAGTTATATCATTTTCCCTGTGAATATGGTCTTGTAACGGCGAAGAGAAAAACTCACATAGAAAAGATTTCAACGCGCTCGGATTTATTTTTAAATTTTTAGTTTAGCTTTGCAGTTTGCATCTTGTGAATTATTATATTTTAAGTGTTTTCTGTTTTTTAACTATGGATTTACTATTATCAATAATTAAATGTCGTTCTATTAAACACAATATTCTATTAGGAGTGGTAGATATTTAACTATTTTCCAAAATGTTTTCAAGTACACATTTACCGGTTCATACTTGTTCGCAATTCTTAAAATTAACAGAAACAATAATAGCAGATCCTACTATTTTAGACCTAAGTGTTCAACTTAAACAATTGGCTTGACTAAAGATAAAAGCAAATAGTTCTAAGTACAGAAGCTTGTCTGCGATGCCGCTGGCGCTTGCAGGACAATGGCGATTATCTAACGCTCAGACGAATACAAACAGTACGACATTACACCGCTGTGAAAAAATTGACAGCGGCGCTAGGGAAAGTCAACAGGCATACAAAAGCGGGCCCACAAAGTTTTAAGATAACGCAAACACGCATTTTGTGAAATATGCGGCGTACGGTACCCTTTTGTGTTGGAGCACATTGTTCGATACTTGTCCTGTTACATTTCTGACGATGACATCATAGTTCACGTGACAATTTCCGTCATGGTGTGCATCGTGAAGAAAACTTGTTTTGCAACGTGAAAAACTCTACAGTTGAATATACATCTGACGCTATTAAAATAAATTAAGTATAAATTTATTTTCATACGAGAAATTATCTCCAATAATTGTATTTACCTACACTTGTCTTTAAACAAAGTCGACCGATGATTAAACTTTACACTACACTGCAAACAATATACCTAATTATTAAGTAAACTCATCTAAAAATAATTAAACACGCTAAAACATGTGTGCACATCGATTAAAATTTGCGTTTACCCAATCCATATTGACGGCATACCTATGGGGTGACGCATTTACAAAGAGTGCTGATTTAAGAGACAAGAGTGTGAGGTGTAGTGGCGCTAACGCACTATTTTGGCTCTTATATTAAATCTTTTGTGTCCAAAACTTAGCGCCACCATAAAAACTGTACCGACGGAAGTAAGCTCACAAAGCGAATGCCAGCGAGCAAAAAGTTCATGAAAAAAACTGCATAATGCGGTCGAGAGGCAGTGCGGCCACTCCACTGCTCTTGTAAAATTTATAACAGCTCTATTTTGTTTACCTGCTTGACTCCGCTTTATATTGTGCAGTAATTGGAGGCATTTGACGATGACTTATTAATTTATTGACCATAGTTTCGCTTCAGTTTTTATGGAGGTGCTAAAACGTTCTTCGCTCTCTTTTGTTTATATAGGTAGAGGTTTTGTGCAACGACAATTATTACTTTTTATTACATTATTGTTTATGAGATGACGTAATTTGTTACTATTGTCTATTGGATAATGTTAAGTAAGAAATTTAATGTGGATAGCGTCATCTATACATATATATATATATATATATATATATCTGCCTAGCCTTTTCCCAACTATGTTGGGGTCGGCTTCCAGTCTAACCGGATGCAGCTGAATACCAGTATTTTACATGGAGCGACTGCCTATCTGACCTCCACAACCCAGTAACTGGGTAATACGATACCCCTTGGTTAGACTGGTTGTCAGACTTTCGTGCTTCTGACGACTCGTAACGACTGTCAAAGATCCACAAATGATAGCCGGGACCAACGGCCAACCAACGTCAACGACCAACGTCATCTATACATATATAATAAATTAAAGTCGTTTTTCGTGTCTGTCCTCAGACTGCAATTATTTATTGTGTCTGTCTGTGTTATCGCGTTGTTCTTCTAAACTGCGCATGATGCGGTTTTCACTATCATATTTCGAGAATTTATTCCGGAAGGTTTATGTGTATTATTACATTAATATTAAACTTACATAATTATATAAAGAAGTCTCTATGTTTTGTCAAGTCATAAAAACCGTGAGAAGAAGGGGCGAGTCGCTAGTTCGAAATAAGATTTTGCGAATAAGTAGGTCAGACTTAGGATTTGACAAAAGTAACCTGAAAAAATCTTGAAGATTTTCCAGTCTAATTTGTCTATTTTTCAGCCAAAAATCGTCTAAAGTCCGGGACATATGTCTTGTCAAGTCGTGCGTGACGAGCCTGCAGACCTTCACACAAGACTAAATTGCGACTATTTGATTATGTATGTCAGTGTTCAATGTTGTGACATGTTACAAGCTCGCGTGGCGGCCGCATAATATCCTGGACGTGTGCCCACTTGGCTCGCCCCTGGACACGTCGCTTTCTACACTAAATATAACTTTAAGCTTATGCAAGCAAGGAATCATGCATAAATATGTCCTTACAACTTACAAGCACTTACCTGCAAAGACATGTTTAAACATTCCTGGCGGCGCGGTGTAAAAATAGGCAATGAAATAATGTGTAATATTTCAGGTTTAATAGATACTTAGGAAACTTACTATTAAGAGATACAAGTTTTTTAACTTTTCCATTCATATTTCTTGGAATTAAATGATTTAAGAGCCTATTTCAATCCTTAGATTAATTTGGAATCGCTTTCGTTTCAAAAGACAATTAATTATCGATCATACATTTTCCAAGGATTTCCCCAGTGGGATTTCCTCAAGATTTCCAAACTTATTTCTGCTCATCACTTGATAATTAATTATATTTAAACAGTAAAATGGAACATGTAACCTTTGTATAACATCCGTATTTCTTCCAAAAAGCTAAGTTCCTAACAAGTCAATTTCGTGAAGTAATTTCAAATAAAGTAATTAGTGAGCTATCTATTTGCCGTCATAATGAATAAAAACAGTTTGGTTTGGCCGGCGCAGGGGCAGCGTGGGTAAGAACGCGGTTCCAGCTGGGATCGAGCTTACACACGCGATCACTCGCGTTACAATCTTTGTATTTGACACCAAAATATATTTTTTAATCTTAGCCTACAGTGCTGAGAAAAGGCCTCCCCAAATCCTTCTAAGCATCCTTTTCTAGGGGCTATGTTAGTAAACATTTAATAATTATTATTCTTAAAATCAACGTAACACACCAATAACAAACACGAACAACCGATCAAAAGTAGAATACTCTTAGACCTCTAAAAATTAAAACAAAAAGGAACCCTTTGTAAGTTTCAACATTTTTGCATTGACAATAATGTCTTCGTGGAGTGTCGCAACGCAAGCACAACACGCCAACATAATCACTTGTATGCGTCACCAATTTCTGCTACGACAGTTTTTACATATTTTTTCCAGCCTTCAGTCATATTTTCTCATTATATTTCTTTTTAATTTTGCGTCTGAAATCCAGCTTAAAAATATTTTAATTTTTAAACTTAATTTCGGACACATATAAGATATTATGAATTTAAATATTTAATGGGAAAGCGCTATGTGCACTGCAAGAAGACAAAAAAAAAGTTGTCTTGATTGAAAACGTCGCTCAGAATTTTGATATTTTGCCGGTCAACTACCACCAAGTAGAAAACGAAGGACAAGAAGCCTTTCAATTTCTATCTAATGTTAACTTATTACCTATAGGATAATGCTACAAAACAAAGAATTTTCTCAGAATGTCAGGCCGTATAGAGTATCCAATGCCTCTCGGTCACTCGGAGTACACTTCACAGCAGCCTATCAGCGGGCTGTGATTCTGTAGGAATTTGTGCCTTCACTAAATGATTATTACCTTTGTTTTGTTTTTCATCCGCGCCTCGACTCGTAATCTTTGAACATTATTATAAGTTTTATGTTGTGAGAGTCTGTACTCAGGCAGACGGTATAGATTCATGAATTATGTCGTGACAGAACACACACGAAACATTCCACATGTTTGTATTCTTCAACTTGGTTTTTCCTTTTTTTAAACCTTTTAAAATTAGTATGTAGGTAGTAAGGAGGCTAATAAAGTTCTCAAAGTCTAATGTTTCATTCTTGCGAAGAAAATGTCTCATTAGCAGAAACCGAGAAGTTTGATTACTACCTAATACCATTGTTTGAAATATTGTCGGAAAGTAATGGAGCAATTAAAATATCTTAGCCGCGACTACGTCGGCTACGACATTCTATTGATGCCAGGAACGCCAGGACGCAAAATAAATTTCTAGTTTCTTCAACGAAGTCGGGAATAATGGCTAGCTGATTATCATAAATCGGAACTAAACTGAACCTGCCGCTTCGGGCTGGTCGGCCCTAAACAGAAATGACTCCATAAACCACCAGGCGATATTTCAAATGAAGCCAAAACACCCAAAAGAAGCCAAGAGACCTCAGTTCTGTTAATAATCTCCTGCATGTATTCTCATGTGTCGATATAGGTATACATAATAGCTTAGTATCAGTTGCATTTCCACATCGTCTGAGCAACGCTGTCGCCCGCGTGTCTCGTACTACTTACACCTGTGACCTTCACCAAAACATGTCAAAATCTCTCACTACGCCGCGACACCTTTTGAATGGCAATTACATAACGCCGAGAAACACTGGCGCCCTGCTGCTCCGCCGACTTCGAGGCGGCAATGGATATGTGACACACGAAATGTGTTATTCAAATGGTATGCGTGGTGCAGCACACAATTCAGGTTCTCTACGGCACCTGTAGACGAATGTGCCATTTACATTGTAATGCACGCGCACTGCTTCCAACCAGTTCGATTAGGAGGGGAATGCTGTCCACATCACATATCTAATACTTCGGTTTACAGATAAACTGCTATTGTTCACTATTTTTAGATACTTATACAGTTTAATGATTGGGTATCTACTTGTAAGGTTTTAATTACAAATATTACAACGAAGGTGCCTAGATAGCACTTGAAAAAAACTAGAGTGATTAAGAAAAACAATTAAAAGATACCTAATTAAATCATTTGAGTGGTGTATAGGTATCGTTTAATGGTCCTATTTAATTGATATAATTGCTGGATGTGTATGTATATGACAGCAGGTACCCATGTGTACAGGTACTTACGTGATTGATCCCGGCGTGGGGGGAGTGGGGAATGCGCTGGCGCAGCGGCAGTGACCGCTGCAGCCAGGTGCGTGCGGCCATCGACACCATAAAATTAATAACCCGTCGAGCCTCCTAACCAATGCACTCTTGAGAATCATGCGCACTTCATGCAAGTATGGGACTTGCAATGAAAAAATGACAATACTTTAAACTGTTTTATCTAACTGTGTTGGCTAACTAAGTTTCTAACTTTTCATTTTTACAATATTGTCAATTTCAAAGACGCATTTTTCTTTCTTTATGAAATTGACATTAGACACCATTAATCTTAAAAGGTTTGTATTTTATTTATACGTTGACGAGAGCTGAGAACGCTGAGATAAAAAATACCAAGAAAATAATTTTCCTTGTATGAATATTATGGTCTCTTAGCCCCATCGCGTTACACTAATGGAGAGCGCTCTCTCAGCGCTGTCTGATTCCAGTTGCCATTGATATTTTTTCTTCAGATGCTTTTTACTTATTAAAGTATTATAAAAATAAACCATGGATGTAACCATGTATTAATTACAGATATCGATTAACGCTTCATTTTATTCTATTTTATATAAGTAATAAAAGCAATCGATGGTTTAATTAAACAAATTAAACCATCGATTGCTTTGTAAGTTAGCAATTCTAACTGAAGGCTCGCCTGATTGTAAATGATTGCCACCTGCAACG
Source organism: Lithophane semibrunnea (assembly GCA_947363905.1). Classification (NCBI taxonomy): domain Eukaryota; kingdom Metazoa; phylum Arthropoda; class Insecta; order Lepidoptera; family Noctuidae; genus Lithophane; species Lithophane semibrunnea. The sequence goes on from OX376185.1 coordinate 9,105,014, forward strand.
TTTAAGGGTAGGCTGTATATGTAAAACCACCAACACACAACGAGACAATGCGAAAAAGAAATAAATACGCAGGGCCGTAGCCAGGAATTCATTTCGGGGGGTTGGCCACTTTTTTTTGAAGAAATTAAGTATTTCTAATTTCAAGAGAGGGTAAAAAAGTAGTACAGATTTTTTCAAAAAGAGTATTATTTTTAGAAGAACAATTTTCCTCTTTTTCGGATCTCTGAAAAATAATACTGCGAGCGAAGCGAATTTTTTTTGCATCCAGTTTCGAATAAGTAAGGTTTTCTTTGTCTTTGACCGATCATACAGAAATAGAAGTAACTTTACGACTTATGTAGAAAAGTTTGAGAAGGATGATGCAGACAGGCATGCAAGAGCGAGCGAAGCGAGGTCGAAAATTTTTGCCTACGCCTGGGAAAGGCTGAGGGAGGTTAGAATATCTCAGAGAATGCTGAAGTTGCAGGAATTTATTCAACACAAAGTCAGAGTCGATAAAAGTACAGTATTTAAGCACACTCTTAGATAGAAGTACGCCTATGCGAAATAGTTATATATAGTAAGAAAAGAGAAAGAATAATGTTTACAACGATTGAACGAACGTTTTGAACGTTAAACGTTTGTTTTTGACAATTATCTGTATACGGAGGAACCCTACAGGGAGTCGATCTCTGGATTGAAATTCTGGTTTCTCGCATTGCCTAGAGAACGATTGCCTAGAGAACGATATTTTAAATGAGTTTAGCGCTAAACACATTTAGTGATTTGTGGTACAAATGGGCCTCTAAATGTACACTTTTCTACATTTTCATATCAAATTAAATGTATCCAGATTATCCATTTTAATTTAATTTTCAAGAACTTTTTTTTTCCCGTGAATAAAATGGGTAAAGCTCTAAATTGTCTAATCTATATCGAATGTACTTATGTTGTATTGTATATCTATGTGTTGTTTCTTGTTGCTCTATATTGTTGTTTGTTGTGTTTCAGTTGTCTATCTGAAAGATGTAAGTAAGCTTTAACTTTATTTTTGTTATCTAAAAATACACAAGATGTTACCTTCATGTAAAACTACTCCTTGTAAACATGAGTTTTTTATCTGTACAGAATGAAATAAAGTCGTAAAAGCTTTCTATCCATGGATTGTTAAAAGGTTTATAGAATTTATAGTACACATAAAATATTTCATTCGTTCTCTCACAAATTGAATTATAATAAATCGATCTTTCAACGTATTAGGCTTCATTCAGGGCTGATGTTAGATTCGTATTTAATGGCGGGTCCGGGCGCGGGGAGGCTGCCCGTGCACAGACGGATCGCCGCAACCCACGGGTAGTGGGGGGGGGGGAGGCGAGGAGGCTCGGACTGCGTCGAGACGGTGAGTCTGCCTGATAAAGGAGGATTTTATCTGCTCGATTTAGCATGAAATTGGAACACAAAGTGAATAAAGCCACAAGATTGTAAACATTACGAGGTTCCCTTTTTTTATTGCTGGTATTCGGCTTATTTACGGTTCTCTTTTTATTGGTCACCGGTGTCTGCCTCGACCCTCTATTTATTACCTTGTTAAACTCTAGTTAACGAACTGATCGCTCAGTACCAGTTCGATGCTTGCGATGCACTTAATTGGAAATTTATCGCTTTAGCCCAAGAGAGCTTAATTGATTCGCGTTGTTCGCGACTGTAAACGGGGCTGTGCACCATTTGAGTAACAGAATCGATTAAAACAAAAGAAAAGTAAGAAAATTTAAATCGAAGGTTTTCAATTGAAGTTAAGGCGATCGTTAACTCTCTAACGTGATCCGTTCCCACGCGAGAGGGTAACGTCGGATCCACCGGAATGAATGACTCACTAAACTCAAAGCTCCATTTCCACAAGTCATAGTGCAATTAATAATATGCGGCATCCTGTCGAATTATCTCTCGTCGTGGCAGGGGTCCGGGCGGCTTTAATTTACCACAATGGAAGTTGGTTCTGAGAAGCGTTCGCCGGCGAGGCGGGCCGATTCTTCGACGAAAACAAACAGAAAATAATTATCATAAAGATGAAGAGCGGCCGCTCGAGGCTCGCCGCTGCTAATGGGGGCCCACCTGGCAGCCTGGCTCCCTCCCTCGCGTGTGTGCGCACCTACCTACGGGCCCACGGCCCACCGGCCCACACATTCCTACCGACAGACCAGCGCAGTCATGTTCCCGACTAACTAATAAACTCATGATTGGTTTTTGATTACGCCTGCTCATATCTGGAATACCTAACGCGTCCATACCGACGCGTTTCGAACTTGAATCCATTAAAACCTCAATACACGTGCCTACGTAACCTTAACACTTATTACTGTTTACTGTAGAGAAAGTTCGATGCGGAAACTTTCAATTTTAATCAACAGCTAAACTACGTTATTTTTAGCGCTTATGTCATGTTATATCAAAATATGAGTCGCTAAACTTAAACCACGTAGCATTTTACCTTCCGATACGCTACGACGTAGTAAGGATCTCGTACGATTATTATTTGATATAAGTGATTATTACATAACATACTGTTTATTTTATTTCTCTCATGATGGTTCGACCGACATATACTACCTACTTAGAATCCACAATTCTGTCTGCAATCAATCCATATGATTGATTTTCCATTAGCTATGAAAACTACTCTATCCCTAAATCATCCTCATCACAGCTAAGTTTTTTGTCATTGTCTGTTTAATAATTAATAATTGCACAAAGCCATATCAAAGTATCATCTTCTAAGTAGATTTACTCTTAATGTATTTGCTTAAAACTATATTTTTCCAGGAATATGTGATTAGTTGATTACGCGTTCGATAGGTGCAAGTTTTACGGTACCACCACTTATGTATTGATTTTTACCTATTCAAAAGATAATTCCTTTGTAGTTAGCGCTACTAGGTAACAGAAGCACAAGACAGCTAATATGTCGGTAGCCTTTGTTTACTTTGGCGCCGATATTGTTCATATTTACAGTTACCTAACTTTTGAAACGGTTTACTGATAACAGTTCGCCACGTTGTAGGTGCACTTTCATATCTTTCCTAGTAGTCACCTGCTAACACTCACTGTTAACATTTTAGCGATCTTTTTATCTTTGTGTAACATTGGGAACCAACATTTTTATCTTAGTATTGAGAAGGATGATTACGGTACTTTCTCTAAACAATTAAAGCAGAAGATTGCTAGTTAATAGAGAACTCTTAAAATAATAGAGCTTGGGCAAAAAAGGTTCCCCGAAAGGTAGTTAGTAAGTTATGACGACATTCAAAGAAAGTAAGTCGACGAATATGTCTCTCTAAAGGGTCTCACATTACGTCGATAACTTTGTCTCGGCAATAACTTAACGCTGGCCGCCATCGAACTGTGAAAGCTCGAGATAAAATACTTTGACGAATTCCTCGGCTGCCTACCTCAATGGCGAAATATGTTGTTTTTCGTTTCCTTTTTCCGATGCCGATATTTCAGAGCGGTTTTTGCGTGGATGCCGCCGCGTATCGGTCGGTGGTCCATTAAACGTGAACAATGGACCACTCAGGTTCTATTTGCCGTTTTATCTAACTTTGACGCACATTATGTGAATTTTGTCGGGACGTTTTTTGTTTACTTAATGACGCTCGCCGGTTGATGACTAATTAGATACACGCTCTCATTTTTGGGTAATTGTCAACACTTAGTTATTCACTTGTAGCCATTAATGTTTTGTACTCACACCTACGTATGCAGCGGAAATGTTTTTTTTTTAACATACCTAGAGTTAAAACAGGCTTTGTTGTTAACAGAAAATGATTACACCGTCAAACTACTCAATTGATTATAATCAGAAATTATATTTCCATAATTTATGTTTTATGTGTCATTCAATTAATGCCAAATACATTTTTATTTACAAAGGAGGGTCTCCAAGTTATAAAATAACTGATACCTAAGTTTGATAAATCACTGGTTTATTTATAAGCGTATCATAAGTAGGTAACATCATCAATGAAATAAATAATATTTAAAAAAATATACAGAAAAAATGAGTCACTTCTTAAAATAGTAAAATATCGAGAAGAAATTGAGTGGTGTGTTGAGAATTTTATCAATTATAGATGCTCTGAAGCCCCGGGTTGCGCCCCCCGCAGTTTTCAACCTTAGCCTTTAAAATGTTAACATGGAGAAGGCTTCTTTATTATATGTAATTAATTTAAATTAATTTTATAATGTTGAGGTGTCGGCATGTAATATGATATTGTTGTTAAGTCAAACTGTTAGCAATATCCATAGATCGTTCAGCTCAGGTGTTCAACTACGGTAATTTATAGAAACATAAAATTATTTTGCGGTGACATTAATACTCCTTACACCTGCAAAATGATAGACGAAGCTGACTCTTACGACTTATTTTTCATTATAAATTAGTAAATAATTGCTTGCTTTTATTTAGGTACCTACTAGACTAGAGTTTATGTAAGCAATTTACCTTACTAAATACTTAGGTAGGTGTCTGATGAGTATTTTAACGAACTATTTATAACTGAAGAACTACGCGATTTTATTGCTCAATTTTTACTAAATATTGGGTTGTTGACGAATTCTTTACAGTACCTATGTTAATTAATTAGGTAAAGAAAGGCGTTCCCGTTAACCCGCAATATGCGTATAGCGCCCATATATGCTAAAAAATTACTACCATAAAAAAAATTACACTGTACACGCGCACTTCTCTTTGAACGTGGAAAACAGGTGTGACAAAGTGCGCGTGTACCTACAGTGTTTCTTATTTTTGGATGGTAATTAATAAAAACATAATATAATTAATATTTTTTGTGGATATTTTAGTATAAAAAACATAGTTTTTTTTTTGCATATTTGTGCTATACAATTGCGGATTATCGAAAACGCTTTTCGTTAATAAACATCCTAATCCTAACTTAATGTTATAAATGCGAAAGTAAGTTTGTTTGTTACGCTTTCATGCTAAAACGGCTGAACGAATTTGTATGGAAATTGACACATGGGTAGACCATGACCTACATTAGGACATAGGATACTTTTATCCCGATATTCCCACGGGATCGAGACTTATGCGGGTAAAACCGCGGGGCATAGCTAGTACTGTGTATTTGTGTAGCAATAAAGGTCATCACAACCTTTCTTGATGACTCTGAATTTCTTGCTCTGTAGCTGGTTGAGGAAACTTGTTCCTACATTATTAATATTATTATTACCTGGAGTATGTACTTACACTTACATACTTTATTATAAGATTAAAGATACGCTTCGTTAAAAACAGGAATTATATATAAATGTATACTTACTTTAATATCATATTTAGGTACAATTTTCCTACTAAAATGGTCTGTCATCGTTGCACGTCTGTCAGACTTGCACTTACCTATTGCAGTTTCAGGTCTGACATTTCAGCCATAATTACCATCGACTGTCAGAAAGTGGTGTCATAACGTAGAACCTTTTAAAATACCTAACTTATTATAATAACGCTTACAACAGTGATCATTGCATTTTCCAACTCTATATCCACTCGCCTGTTTTGTAAATTCTTTTTTCACATTCGGTCTTAAAATTAATCGCGTAAAATCCATTCAAAATGAAAGCGTTCGCCTTATTAGGTCATCTACGATTATCATCTGCCTAGCCTTTTCCCAACAATGTTGGGGTCGGCTTCCAGTCTAACCGGATGCAGCTGAATACCAGTATTTTACATGGAGCGACTGCCTATCTGACCTCCACAACCCAGTTACTGGGTAACACGATACCCCTTGGTAAGACTGGTTGTCAGACTTTGGGCTTCTGACGACCCGTAACGACTTTCAAAGATCTACAAATGACAGCCGGGACCAACGGGTTAACGTGCTTTCCGAGGCACGGAGGAGTCTCGGTATGTAAAGATGGTCACCCATCCACAGACCAACCCCGGCAAGCGTAGCTTAACCTGATGGATCGACCCGTGCGGCTGTTATTACTTAGCCACGAGCTCCTCTTATTATTATGTCATCTACGATACTGTTCAAAATCAAGTGCTTCGCGTGTGTTCGGGACTTTTACGATTTCTTCTACATTCCACAGAGCAGGGCGGACTATGTGTAGTAAATGTACTCATGTATAGGTTGGTAGGGTACGCTATCCGGATATTCCTAATTATCCGTATATCCTTCGAATATATTATCCGGTTATCATTAGGTTTACTATGCGGATAAAACGAATACTACGGATAGTTGCTTTTTTATATTTTGTTTCATCAAAATCAGTAATAATAAAGCATTTTACATTGTGTTTTAGTAAAATAGGTATGGATTTTAAATTGTGTAAATTCGTGCGATAGGTATCTTCAAAAATTCATCTAATGACTCAATTACCACAGATTCATCATAAAACTTAATTCATGCAAATTATGAACGTATACATTAAGACAGTGATTCCCAAGACGGTGGTACAGGAAATGAAATGAAATTGTTTATTCTGTAAATAGGATATTGGAATCAGTTTTACACGTCATATTAAAAATTTGTAAAAATGAGCTACATGAGGTCCGCGTTTCCTATCTGACTACTCTGAGAAGAAAGGCCGAAACAAACTCAGAGGTCACCGTCTCCTTTAAATTCCAGACATAATCTTGGTCAGGCCATATGAGGAACATGTAGATTAGAGTCTGAAATGGTCTTTTGAGGAAAGAACCACACAGATTTGAGTGGACCTGTCCAGTCAGTGCAAGCATTTGTCAGTAATAGTGGAGCTCAACTCAGAACTTAAGGAGCTCAACGACTCGATGAACAATACCAAAGAAAGGACATTTGGGTAGGTCGCATAAAGTTCTCAAATTGCCAGACCTTCGCTAAAACTAACAGAACGAAAAATAAATATCCACATAGTCCTCACATTCACAATAAAACAATACTTTACAAGTAATCATCATGTCATTTTGTATATAATATTCAATAATGTCAATTTCTATATAAAACTGGTAAGTATATTTTTATGGTTTTCCATCATATTCAAAAAGTCACAATGCTTAGCAGAGCGAGCAGTTCGAAAAAATGCATGGGGCATTTTTTCGAATGTCAATGGGAAGTTTGTTATAAAAGCGTATACATTGACCCATGAACGAGTTGCCTACTCTGTGAAGACGAGTGCGATTTACAGCAAGATTGTGTTTATTCCTGGTATTTAAACTATGAATATCGGACATTTTCTTAAACTTTGGGTTAAACGTTAGGTTTTCAAATATATATTTTGAGGCTACAGTCAGAATATCTTGTTTTTCTCGAAGGGAATCTCTTGGACGTAGGTTGTAAATGGCGGTGGGCCCCCGGGGTCCACGGAAGACTCGACGGGGATCTACGTTGGCGTGAAAAAAAATGGGGGTTCATAAGTTGTAAGCGGGGGGGGGTCCACGAAAATTTATCTGGTTTCGATAGTAAAGAACAAAATATTGCAAAATTTACCGCTTTTTGTCTGCCAATGGTCCTGAAAAAAAAATTTTGACGAGTTCTGGGAATATCGTAGAAATATAGAAGCACCGAAAGTCCGTCGAAGTTCACCAAAACCAGATTTTTTTTTAAAGTGGTCTACTAGAAGAAAAAGTTTGGGAAAAAGTTTGATCTCACTCATAATGAAGACAGAAATTAGTGATGAAAAAGTTCCAAATGTACACACGGCTACACATCAAGCTATACATGTCCAGTACCTATAAGCTGACCTCGCAATGTACGGAAATCCTATACAGTTCGAGATGAGCATAAACTGGAAATGTATAGCTTGATGTGTAGCCGTGTGTACACACTTATCTAATGAAAACAATGAAATAGAATATTACTAACTCGTAAAATATTTCATTGTTATCATTAGGATTTATTTAAGTGATTATTATATTAAAGACCTTGGAACGTTCCATCATCTGCCTAGCCTTTTCGCAACTACATATTTTGTTGGGCGACCCCAAAATAATTATCTAGTTGCGAAAAGGAATAGTAAAAGATGTTCAAAATGATGAATAAGAAGATTGAATTCAATTTCACCCTGTTTTGTTTTTCACGCAGGTACCTACAGAATATTGAATCCTAATCCTAGATAGGTACAGAATATTTAATTATCCTTATTTTTACGTTGATTTTTGCGTAAATAATAAGTATCCGGAATACCCAATGACTATATAGCTAATTCTCTTTGGGTATACCAAACAAAATATCTTGAAACAATTACGTAGGCACCTACTCTGTCTGTGCAAATATTCTACGCTAGCAAGTCATTGTACGCTAGCTAGTAGTTTCCTGATTTTCCGCCAGTGATCTACAGATTCTACAGTGGCACACTTGCCTATGAGAATAGAGGCCTAATAAAAATAAAAAAATCGTATCCGAAAATTCAAATCTGTGTGGTTCTCATATGGCCTGACAAAGATAATGACTGGTCTTTACCTCTGAGTTCGTTACGGTCTTTCTTCTCAGAGTACTTAGTAAGATACGAAACACCGAACTCATACTATTGAAGTGACATATTTACAGAAATAAATTATCGTTTATCATAGTTTATAATTATCTACTCCGTAGAAGTGCTGATAGGAGAGCAGAAACCTTGATTTTATAACTCATCAAAGGGCAATGCTCTAACGCTCAGGGTCCTAGCAGAGCTTCCTTCTCATAATTAGATGTTGTCCATGCGAATTATCCATCGTTCGATCGTACAATCAATAGGAGTTGGTGAGTCTACTGTTATCAGACTATGATTGTATCAGGACCGTAACAACCGGGCGAGATTCTGCTGACTCTTATTTGATGTCATTTAACGTATTATTCATGAAGAAAACTCCGGTCTTTTCTCATATTGTTACTCGCCGCAGGCATCAACCCCCTTATTAAACTCGGAGTAATGATACAACCAGTATAAACTTCAGATTTAACATACATATTTCGGGGTTTATGTTTGGCAAAACTTTATTCCGCATTTATCATTATATGTGAGCTTGTTGAAGTCGAATCTATTCAAACTGGCAAGAGTTTGAATAGATTCGACTTGAACAAGCTCACATAGGTAAATAAAATTGGTGAAAGCTCTTAAGGCCAGGTAGGCATTTGGGGCTAAGTAAAGCTTTCATAACTTCAAGAAAAATTAGAAAAACATCAAAAAATCATCGTTTTAGCCTCCTCTTCCGATTTTTTTGTTGATCGAGTGAAGTTTTCGATATCGTGTTTTGAACTACAAATAGATAAAGTACATTTATAGTACCTAAACTACGAAAAGTATATATTTTTTTGGTTTTAAACAATCACTATTTGTTTGTTTATTATTGAATAAGAGTGATGAAATGATTTTCCTCTTTTTCAACACACTTTCCGAATTTCTTGTTGACGCCATTATGTTTTCGGTACATATTTCATGGGCGTACCCAAGGGGGAGCAGGGGAGGGCCGCTGGAAATCTCACAGAACATGTATGGACTCGCCTAATTACTAATCAATGTGTAAACGGGGCCTTTAAATAAACCGCACAATAGACACTGGCAAAATGCACGGTGCAATTGCCAAAAAACCGCGCGCGACGATGGCGGTCGAAGATAACCGAATCTAGCCAGCGTTCGAGCGCTCTGCTGTATTCGGTAATCTTCGGTATGGGGTCTTCGGTAGGCTGTTTGCTCTGCACACTACATATACCTAATGTTTCTTGTAGGTGTGTTTGTGTAGTGTGTATGAAAAAACAGCCGCGGACGATCCGACCTAAAAAATCTGACTTCTCCCCCCCCCCCCCCTCCTAGGCCAGAAGCTGGGTACGCCCATGTCTCTAGTACATCATATATAGGTACCTACCTCAGACCAAATGAGGTTTTGTATTTTTGGTCTGAGGTAAGGGAGACCGAGGGGTTTTGACACAGAGGTGATTTGAAACAGCACTGATTTCACGGAATTTAAAACCGTTATCGAGCTGACACCGACTCAAATCAGCCGCTCCCCGCCACCCGTCGGGCCCCGCAGTTCGCGTCCGTGCCTCTGACGCGCGGTTTTGTCGTTGTGGCTGCCACGTCGCAAAAATCATGAAAAGTAAGTTTTAAACGTTTTTTTAAGATACCTGTATTTTGATAATGCGTTTGTATTTTAGCTTGGGTTTTATATGTTTCGAAAGCTCAATTACGCTGGTATAATTAATTTCTTTTCGTTTCTCTTCTGGATTTTTGTTTGTATAAAGATTTTTGTCACCGAGGGGTTTTTTAACATACTATTTCAACTCACCTCGCTTAAGTTTTGTATGGGGGATTGTCAATACGGTGTGGTTTACTTATGTTTTTCTTTTTTTTTTGCTAATTTTGTTTCAGTATGCCTACTGATTATAAAAAGGAAGACTGATATAGGTATGGCGAGTCGCGAAATTTACGATCTCGCTGTAGAAGTTAAATTGCGTCAGAAAAGTCTCCGTGATGCGGCTTCGAGCTACAACCTCAAGATTGTTCAAGATTTAATTAATAGTTCAGTACAAAATATTGTAAAATATATTAGAATGTTTTATTTTAATAAATACCTTCAAATAGTATCGTCGTTTCTACTTTAAAACCCTTAATTCTACTCAAATATCAACTGTTTCAACTCTCCTCGACCCTTGTTTCAACATACCTCGGTATGAGGGGAGTTGAAACAAAATGACTTTTACATTCAAATTCATTTTTCACCACAAAATTCATACTTACACGTTCTTTGTGACAGGTATTTGAAAGTGTAAGAAATAAACTATCGATTGGCACTAAACTCATGCGATAAGTGTTTGTAAATTTTGTGTATGAATTAAAATGTCAAAATTGTTTCAACTGCTCTCGGTCTCCCCTACCTACCTACAAAGAGTTATGGACTACTTAGTCCTAAGAATCCCAGCTGTTGGGAATTGATCAATTAAGTACCTAAGTATATATGTGCTCAGTCAAAAGGTTGTGACCATAAATACGTAGTGGTGACATAACTATAAACAATCTGAAACAGTTGTGAATTGCAAAACAAACAATTCACTGTAACGGCTTGAGTAGCTAGGTACCTAGTTCAACGGAAGGAAAACAACAAAACTGTGTTTACATACTTTTCATAGAAAATTATTTAATCTCGCACAGCATAAGCGAAAAACAGCACACCGTTGTTTGTAAACGAAAAGACGGGAGCCTTGGGAAGTGCAGCTAACATGTTCCATCTTTAGCGAGCAAACTCCCGCGTAGCGAAAGAAACTCAACCCTCGACACACGATGCAAGGAATGAAATCCAAAAACAATATGATCCCAATTTTCTCTTAATTTGTTCATAAATTGTACTGAAAAGTAAAATCTAATACGCAGCTCATAAGATTCAATTTGGTAATGCGAACTCCTGGAATCTTCGGGAATCGGGCACCAAAAAGTGTTTACTCGTAAACCACGCTCTTGTTTAAGTAAACTTCTATTTCGATGCTTTACTGTGAAGCACTCGCCGCCTGAGATTCGCGCTAACCAATATTTCTCAGTACCCTATAAGAAACGAAAGCTAACTGGTAACTGCGCACTTTAATATGGGCAAAGAAATAAGTACTTACATTATTTAATTTATTTTAGTACCAGTCAAACAGAAACTATTCATATTTTTTTCATTGTTTACATCGCTGAACTTATTGCACTGTAATAGCAAAGCCAAGCTTTTAAAATGAGTTGACCACTGGTAGTAAAAGCTAACCTACACCTAGGTAACGACCTACTGCTCTATAAGCTCACCATTGCAGCAATTCCACCCGATTGCATTAAGATGGACCTAGAAAGCCTGCTAATGGACACAGACCCTTCCGCGGATACCCACGGGTAGCGGAATGCATCGTGCAGGTGTGGTTCGAGGAAGACAATGCCCTGACCTGGCTGACCCAGAATCAGACTCCCAGACCTCACACTGACAGCACTGAGACAATCCGACGTGCGCAGTGGGCCCACCCGTGTCCGACCCTCGCTTTTTGTCCCTCGTTAAAGGTGACGTAGCCCGGCTCCAAAGTATTCTGAGTCCATAGTATTCCGTCAGAATAAATTGCCGGTCACTGTACAGGGCAACATACAGACCAACCTCCAACATAGCCCGACCATCGCACTGATCCAAGAGCCGTAGTGGATCAGGAACAAAAGAATATGTGGCCTCGATAACAACGGAGGTAAGCTAATTCCTATCACACCTGTGACTCAATTCTGTTCCAGAGATGTGACAGTCTCGGTATATAAGCCAGGCGAGCACGCAAACTGCCCGCCGAAAAAGATGACCGACCCGGTACAGCATTGTGAGCGCGCCAAACTAGACCTGATCTTCTTCTTTTCGTGTGGTTAGCGACTAACCTGTGTTGTCAGAGTTTTAAAGCCGTCCGTAATATTGGCCTGACTAAGAGTAATAGGTAAGTACCACCTATGAGGTCTAGGTATCTGCTGACTGATGGTTTCCTAGTCTTGGTTTATACGAAACGAAGGTAGCATCAATGTACTTACTTATTAAAGCTCCGGCGCTAGCGTTATACCGCTACCTACATAGGTATTCATCTTCATTCACCATTACTAGTTTTCATAATTTCCAAGAATGTAAACAAGTTGTCGAGTATAAAACATGAATGTCTGGAAAATTCTCTAAATATACCTACAATGTTGTCGGTACTACGAACTCTTTTGTTTTACGAGTATGACTCATGTGTTTTGAGGTTAAATGGTTCATAACAATAATACATTTTACGTTCATTCCATTCATAACAATATTTATGTTTACAGTTTTCGAAATACTGGTTCAGTGGCACTGACACAAGTCTGGCACTGTGACTAAGTAGGTATGTAGATATAGAGAATCGAGGGATGACGAGAACTACCAACCAGACACGCCGGCTCCGCAATTAAGTACCTACCAATATGACTCTAAAGTAGAAATCTTGATAAGGTACGTTAATAAATCATGGAGAAAAGTAAATCACGTCGAAAACTACATGTAGGTACCTACTCTTATGGGAAAAATAGGTGGCCTAGGTAAGTTGGAAATCTCACAAGCGCAGAGCGGAAAAAAATATCCAGAGGCCTTTAACTCTCGAGTTCTTTCTGATGGTACAACAGAAGTAGGAAATCTTGTTGCGTTCGACGAGCGTCCAACACGCGCCGGGCGCGCGCCCGAAACGCAGCGCAGGTACTGAGCGCGCACCTCGGGCCCTTGTTATAATTAGTCCCTTTGGTACTTTGGCACCCATTTACATAGATGAATAGATGTCAATTCTTTTAGTGGTGAAGCCAACAATCCTACATTTATTTCTTTTGTACAGAACTCAGCCTCTTTTTCACATGTTTCAAATGTTTTCGAAGGGGATTGTTCGCGTTTGTCGCAGGAAAGGTTTTCATGACACATGCCATTTGTCGTTGCACAATACGGTGCAAAATTCATTATACGAATATTATTTTTTACTTGGGTATCACTTTGCACGATCCTCCAAAGCGAAATCCACGATATAGCATTATATTTATTACTTGGTAACACAGTTTTCCACAAAGACGTCATTAGGTACAAATTGTACAAGGTCCTAAATAAAATTTGGTAACATTTAAATTTGAACTTTTTCACGTCAACATTGAGTTTCTAGTTCCAAAACATGAACATGATCTATAGTTCTGAATTCAAGCTTATCGTATCGTACAAGCAAAATAAACTACAGAAGATTGAATTCTATAAACTCCAGGCGAAAAGTTTCTGCTGGCGGGAAAGCATTGTGTTTTGTTTTTGTCGTGTTTAATGAGAGGGGTAGGTAAGGGTTGCGCGGGTGAAATATGATTTTTTGCTGTCATAACGCGCCCCCTTAATGAAAAATGTTGTAAAAACAGGAAAAATTTTTCCTTTTTGAGAGCTTCCGTTGCGTGCGCTGCGTAAACGGTTTAAGTTACACAAATATCATGTATGATGGAATCAAACTGGATGAAAAAAAAAGTCCGCGACAGCATAATTACAGTTCGATTCAAACTTAATGGCGGCTCGGAACATGAGGCGAGTCGCTGCGCAGTAACAATTTCATGTGACAGCGGGGGTGAGGGGTGGGGTACTGCGCAGCTAAAAGCTAACTTCCGAGCCGCCATTAAGTTTGAATCGATCTGTACCTATGTCTATCTTTTAGGATTGACTCACTATAACCTTTTTCTATGGTAATGAAATTATTTTGTTGGAAATTAATATACTATTTGCAAAGAAGTTTTATTACAATTATATTAAATTCTTATTCAAATAAATAGTTTTAACATCAAGGGTATTTATGTAACAGTTAAATACTTTTTAATTAATGGAGTTATAGGTACTTATTCGATTTCCAATGAGGACCTGAGCAACCTATTACCCCTTTCAAGGAAATATTTGATATAAAATTTGAAATTGACTATGAGCTCTGCTGAAAATTAACTCTTCCCGTCACGTTGATCGGATCGTCAAGGGGACTGAAATCTGGATTAAGCAACCAACCAATTTACTTGGTAATTACGTCACTGATGATATTGGATTTTACTATTTTTGTTTTTAGATTTCAGTAACGGATTTATTCAAATTAAGAGCCATATTATTATATGGACCATAATGAGAAAACTACTAGCTTGAGATTTAAGTCTAGACAGGCTTAGTAGACCCCTAGAGGGTCTACTAAGCCCGTCTGACGTCCGTAAACGAAAATCAAGTCTGCGTATAATAGCGCCCCCTATGTCTGATACCTGGAGCAAATGCGCCGTTTGCCAAATGGTAGGTTTGGCCCGGAATAAGGATGTGGAAATTGAACTCACAAATACACATACCTTGAATTAACCATACATTTATTACTACAAATTGCTACATTACATACAAACTATCAATGTGATTCTTCTATAAGAAACTCTTTCACAGATTTGTTATATTTCTGTGGTAATATTTGCTGCAGTTCATTTCGAGTTAACCAGTCGCCTTTAGTCTTGCTGGGTTTTCCACTTTTATGATTAGCGTAATAGAAGAATACCTGAAAATGAGGTTTTTTTTTTTTAGGTATGAATTCACATAATGTTTTTCAGCATACACTTTGCCATGAACACCATAAAAATATCTGAATACATAGGGATAAGTTTCAAGTTAGGTGCGGCATATAAACTAGTGTTGTGGACTACAGATTGTTTTTCCTGCCTGCTAGATTCTATACTTACTTTAGCCCCTATCTTTCCATTGATTTCTGAGGGATATTTGTACTTGTAAAATCCGCATGGTGCATTTGATACAAATTGTACTTTTAGTTCTGGTCCACACTGCTCTTTTACTATTCTTTCTGCGGTCTAAAACATAAAAACATTACAAAAAGTATTTAATCAACTCATGCCCGTTTCCTCTGAGTTTAGAGATCCAACAGTAAGGGGTCAGTTAAATGTTAACGTTTAACTAGTATTTTAGGAAAACCAGTTTCATATTTTCACTTGATCCTGCCATCAAAATTGTGTTTGATTACGACAACTATAAAATTATGATTTCTCCTTATGTTCCGACTCTAAGGGTGTGGCTAAATTCCCTATAACTTATCTGGCAGATAATGCCTGCCTGGAAACGGCGAAACAGGCCCATAGAATATGGTTTGCATTCATATTCAATGTTTTACAGGAACATTTAATTGAAGTCTACCTGTCTTAAAGTTTCTCCTTCCTTCCACAAGCCTTGAGGCAGCAATGTCTTCACATCTGAACCCAGCTTTATTGGTGTCACTAGCACCAAATGTCTTTGGAGACACCTTTCTGTAGATGTTTTGTCGCCTTTTTTGTCAGCATCTAAATAAAATTAATTGATACTTATTTCAATAAGAAAAATATTTCTTCTATACAAAGGAGAATGGGCTTTTGCCTATGGGGTCTGCCCTGAAGCCCAATAAAAATAAGATATATACCAATGGAAAGAGCTTTCCAAGGGGAACCTTTCCTACTAACACGACTTTTGTCAATTGTTAGTCAGTTCGGAGTAAATGACTTAAATGGGTGTGAATACTTGGGCATTTTTGATCTCATGTTAGTGAAATAACTATTATGTTAGTAACTAGTTTATAATACCAACACAAACGTTTGTAATTGTAATGTTATGGATACTCTATCTGAAATAAATGAATATTATTATTATTATTATTATTATTATTGAAGTTAAGGAATTTCCTTGGCCCAATAGCCATAAGATAAACATCAATAGCTTTAGCTTTTTGACGGGAACCTTTGATAGTAACATGACTATTGCCAATTGTTAATCAGTTCGGAGTTAATGGCATAAATAGGTGACTACTGGGGCACCGAAGTTAAGGAATATTCTTGGCCCAATAGCCATAAGATATACCAATGAAAAGAGCTTTTCGAAGAGAACCCTTGCTTCTAATATAACTGCTGCCAATTGTTAGTCAGTTCGGAGTTAATGACCTAAATAGGTAATAAATTGCGCACCGAAATTAAGCAATTCTTGGCGTCCAATAGCCATAAGATATATACCACTGAAAAGAGCTTTTTAGGGATAACCTTTGCTACAAACACGACTTTTGCCTATTATTAGTCAGTACAGAGTTAATGACCTAAATAGGTGATGACTTTCAATAATGCTTAATTACTCACATTTAGAGCACCTTTCGTACTAACAATCGAGAGGAACGTCATATCAGGAAATATTTCCTTTGAAGAGATCTTTCCATTGGCATATATCTTAACGCTATTGGGGGATGCGGCAGGCTTAACTCTTCGATCAACTCTTAAACACATTGTTCCCAAAGCGGCATCTAGGAGGCCACCATTTTAAAATGTCCGTTTATAGGTTTGCAAGATCATGTTTGCAAGGCTCAAAGTTAGTAAAAGTTATTTCATTGTCTAAATACCTGACTCTCACGAATGCTTAATTACTCACATTTAGAGCTCTGTAGCTCTTTTCGTACTAACAATCGAGAGAAGCGTCCTATCACAAAATATAAGCCTTGAAGAGATCTTTCCATTGGCATATATCACAACTCTATTGGGGTACGTGTCAGGCTTAACGATGTGTCCGGTCGACCGACTCTTAAAAACATTGTTCCTAAAATGGCATCTATTGGAGACCAATGTTTTAAAATGGTCACTTATAGGCTTCAAAGTTGATATTTGTAGGGCACTGAATCATTAAAAGTTATTTAATTGACGAAATACCAGAATTACAATAATATTTAATCACTCACACTTAAAGCTCTGTAGCTCCTTTCGTACTAATGATCAAGACCGGTCTTCAGAATAAAAAATATTCTTCTTGATGAGATCTTTCTATTGGTATATATCTTAACGCTATTGGGCTCCAGGGCAGAAACGCCCAATCTCCTTTTAGATTGAGAAATGAATAATTATAGAAAAATTACATGAGCACCCTCATAGGAAAATATTATGATATTATTTTTAATGATTTCTTCTGATTTCTCAACTGATGTTTTTCATGGCTAAAAAATTAGCATTATTTATATATTTTTTTTTAATGAAGACGTAGATAAAATATCATTATTACCAGGCTCTATACTGGCAAATTTAGACTGAACCAGCTCTTCATTGGCAGCATCTTCAAAGTCCTGGGCTGTGATTTTGCTCACTGCATCAATGTCCACATCTGCTGATTCATTTTTAAGAAGCTCTGCTTGGACCCTTTAAATATAAAAAAGTTACCTATTTTACTACTTTATTAGTCAACAGGGCTCTTTCCACTACATAACCTAAAGAATTGGGCAGTTGAAAAATTGCCTACTATTAGGCCTAAAAGAAGATTTAAATAACTTCCCTTAAGATGACCCACTAACCCTTTCCACTTATGCTAGAGACTCGCAAGCTTCGGGATATCCAAATGATAGATTGGAAAAAGTGAATGACATACTTAGTTACTTACTTATCATTTTCGTGTCTAATTTCATGGTCAGACTTCATACTCTTTTCAATTTCTAGGGTGTACTGTAAATCCAAGTATTTCTTATACATCTCATTCAACGGTGGAGTGACAACTGGCAGTCTTTCTACACAAACCCCTGTTACAATATCCCATGATGATCTGGTGCTAAGACCTATTAACAATATTAGTTTAGTAGTAAATAAACTCAAAATGTATTAATTTTAATTTGACAAAATAACCTAAAACTTATTTACCTCTTACAAAAATCCGGCGGCAGAAGTTCACTTCTGCCTGAATAAATGTTTTGAACAACATTGTCAGTAAAAGCAAACGTATTTAAATCTCAAATTGCGTATCAACACTTATTTTCATTTATTATTCGTTCTTTTTACATAAAAATACAAGTCCAATCCAATGACAGAAGCCTGACAGAGGTGTGACAGTGACATGACAAACAGCTGTTTCGATGTAATTTTTTTTTTTTTTGTGCATTTAGCCAATGTCACGTTTAGTCTCAAATAATTACTGATATTCTCGATGTGAATACTTAATAAATTATTATTCAACTATTCAAAAGCTTACCTTCTTGATATGAGTTTGGAAAACTGAACATTATCTTTGATTGTATCCACAGAAGACGGTGACACCTCGTCGAGTCGTCGTATAATGAATGATAAAGTGAGTGTCATTCATCTAGGCGTAGAAAATATATCGATATATCGGGTTTTTTTGTTTGATAAATCGATATTTTTTATTTCGAAAAATATCAAGTAGTCGAAAATGTATCAAATACGATTATTTCTACTATGAATATCGTTGTCGTCACTGACAAAAACCGCTGGCATTCAGAGCCGTAAAAAGTAGTTTTTTTTTCCTAGTTTGGTACAGTTCGATTCATACTTAATGGCGGCTCGGAAGTTAGCTATTCGCTGCGCAGTACCCCACGCTGACACACGAAATTGTTACTGCGCAGCGGCTTGCCTCAAGTTCGGAGCCACCATTAGTTTGAATCGAACTGATTAAAAAAGTTGAACTTCATACAACAAAAATATTTTTTTCATTCAAAATAATCAAGTATTGATTTTCGATATATTGAAATCGATATTCATATTTTTTTATCAATATCGATATGATATTATCGATACTTTTTGGCTCCCTAGTTTCATCAAATAGTTCCTTAAATCTTAGAAACGGACCTATTAGGTAACGCCGCAGCGATTCGTATTAGTCCTGGTCCTACAACAGTCATGGAGCCAACATTATGGCATAAGAACTATTTGATGAAACGCATTCTACATGCGATATTGTCAACACTCTCCACACAAATGACAACAACCAAATGGGTTTGAAGGCGATCCATGGGTGAAGTTGTGCACTGATTTAAAGCCACGATTTTATGAATATTGCCATTTCTCTATATCCGCTGCCGCACGGCCGGTATGGCGATTCTGTGCTCAAAAATACTGTATTTTTTTATTCTTTCACAAACTCAAACTACAGTCGATCTAAAGACAGAGACAAATAGGAATAGTATCAATATCAATCAATTAGTAATATTTCCAAGTTTAGCGAGAATCAAAGCCCTCTGACGTTTTATAATTTTGTATAGTAGCAACACCTTTTTGCCGATTCTGCCTTTTCCGGCTTTTGTGTCAAAGAAAGTAGGTGAATATGTTTGTAATTGCAAAAATCCATGAAAATCTCCTAAAATATATTATCTATAGATGTGATAGTGATTAATATAAATGAGGAATATCATACAGTACCAGTTCTAAACTATATTTCATTTACCAAACGTAAAACATTGCCTCCCGAGTTGACAAGTGTTACAACAAACAGGTTAAGTTCTGTAACTGAATTTATTATCGTTTTAGGCTTGACCATGAAGCAAATAGTTGCGAATCAAAAAGTGAAGATCCCTGAGGGGCTCACTGTACACGTGAAATCGCGGTTGGTGACAGTGAAAGGACCGCGCGGAGTGTTGAAGAGGAACTTCAAGCACTTGGCTGTTGACATTCGCATGGTGAACCCTCGAGTCCTGAAGGTAGAGAAATGGTTCGGCTCCAAGAAGGAGCTCGCCGCTGTCAGGACAGTCTGCTCGCACGTTGAGAACATGATCAAAGGTAATTGTTTACTTGCATTGTTATTCTACTAACTTGTGTTATAACCTGAAAACATATTGGAGGTTAGTTTAGGACTCTCGGAGGATAAGTATACAAGTCTCAGAAACCCCTAACAGGTTCACCAAGTTAGGGGTTAGCCATAGTTTGGCAATATAGCTTTGGATATTGTATTATAACAATTACCTGTTTCAGTGGAATTCTAACATAGAATCCTTATATATTGATTGCCAACTGTAGCTGAACATACTGTACTTGTGAGTGAGTTACTCGTCAAAAAACTTGATTACTGTTGATAAGCATGGGCTTGGACTGTGCAATATATTTACTGTGTTCATCAGTTAGAGAGTAGGGGCCTGTTCAATAGTGTCTGTCTAAGCACTATCTACCAGATAATATGAAAGCCAGAACTTATACATATACTAATCTTTCATTTTATTGTAGTATTGGATTAATGATTCTCTGTTTATAATTTTTCAATTTTGTAAACGTGTGTGTGAAAAGCATGGCAGTTGAGAATATGTCATGCTCACTCAAATGTCTGGCTGATGGGTGAGATGGGCGCATAGGTTGGATCATTTGTTTCCCTTCAAAATAGTAAGAGTGGATGGTGCTGATCCACACATCATTTTGGTGAATGAACGCCATCAGTTGAGACTGGTCATCTCTTCACTGCTAGAGCTTATTTGTAATCGTATATTTTAAATGGTTTTTTTTTTTACACAGAAGCAAGAAGAATAATGTACCCAGGATTTTGTAATATAGTGATATAAAAGAGTGTTCTTGCAGTTTGGACAAACTGCAATAGACTGTTTGTAAAAGCTAATAACCATGGCAAAATTAAAATACAGCAGTTTTTTATGTTCCACCTTCCACATGGATTATGCATTCCACCCAAAATATTATTTTACCAAATTCATGAACTTTTTATTTATGTAATATGTGATTATTAGTGCCAAATTAACCAGTACATATTTTTTGCGAAAATATACAGACCAAAACATTGGTGAGCAAGTAACTTTTGGTGGCTCAGTTATGATTTGTGTCATAGGTCTCACCAGCTTTGAAACATTTTAATAAGCAACAAAGACCACTTGACACCAAACATTTTTGGGAATAATGACTATTCTAGTTATATTAACCTATTAAAATATTTACATTTCAGGTGTGACCAAGGGATTCCAATACAAAATGCGCTCCGTATACGCCCATTTCCCCATCAACTGTGTCACCACTGAGGGTAACAGCGTCATTGAAATCCGTAATTTCCTTGGTGAGAAATACATCAGGAGAGTAAAGATGGCACCTGGTGTGACCGTCGTCAACTCGCCCAAGCAGAAGGATGAACTTATCATCGAAGGAAACTCCTTGGAGGATGTGTCCAGCTCAGCTGCCCTGATCCAACAATCAACCACAGTTAAAAACAAGGACATCAGAAAGTTCTTAGACGGTCTTTATGTGTCTGAGAAGACCACTGTTGTACTGGATGAGATATAAGGACATAAATAATTTTAATTTGACTATATTTGTATTATTTTCATGTAGTGATCCCAGTAAAAGAGTAATCATGCTCTATAATAAACCTTAGATGATCAATGTGGTATCCGCTTAACCCATAATCCTAATCTTGGATTGCTGGCTGGTTTGATACAACATATCCATACATTCTGATTCTTATCAGTGCCAAATCATTAAGATATTATTGTTACCAGATCAGAAGTACACAATTACTCATTTGTCTAAACGACCGTTTGCACGGCGCTATCCCGTACGAAATTTAATCGTGAAAGTTGGGATCGCACTTCAACATCCCAATGGTTAATAAAAGTTATAAAACTAAAACCCAATATTGACAAAAAAAAGTCGACTAAAAACGGAATAAACAAGACATCATAGACAGACATTAAAAATACGGAGTCACACGTGTTAGAGCATTACGTGTGACTCCAGATTTTAGCGCGCCCGGAGCCTATAACCAGCGGAAGATCAAGACGCTTCCAACGATAGGTACCTCATTTGTCAAATTCTGATGAGTAGTTTAGCAGATATGGGGAACACATGAACATACATACGTATCGGTCAAAATCATAACCCTCCTTTTTGCTTCGCCGTAGTCGGGTAAAAACAAATGCAGTATGTAACCAAGTGCCATGTGGTCCCAAAATGATCACTAGTAAAACAGCGGAGCAGTGCAATGGTCGCAAGCCGAATACTGCCGAGCATGTGGTCCTGGGTTAGATTCCCAGGTCGGACAAAATATGTTATTGGGTTTTACCATCAGGACTTCTCCGAAATGTGGGTGTACTATAGGTATGTACAGCTCTGCCTTAGGCTGCCAGCAGACGGGCTGCATCGCAGCAACCGCGCGCAGTTGAATATATCGACTATCGTATATTGACTTCGTTCAGTCATGATATCCACTTTCACGCGGCCGGCTGCAGTCGTGTGAAGTCAATATTAACTGCTTACAGTCGTGACTTCAACTTAACACGGTCGGCTACAGTCGTGTAGTGTCGACGCTGTCCATTTAGAGATGGGTAGCACACCTTTTCAAAATGAGGATCGTGGGAGGCATTATTTTTACAAAGTGTGCTACCACGAATGATGCGAGGCTGCGGTGGCTTGTGAGCACGAACGTGCTGTGTGTCAGTGAGTCGCGTGACACCGCGCCTGGGGTGCCGCGAGCGACCTCGCGTCGCCCCTGGCATCCGCGGGCAGAACCACTGACAAGAGACGCGTGGCGCGCGACCTTTTCAAGCGATACTGGTCTGATAAAGTTTAAAATTATTTCACACTGAAAGTGCTCGCCGCGTCGCTGCCGGCCAGTGCCATTCCGGTGTGACTCGGCCCTAAGTCCATCGCTAACCGCATACACACCCTAACTGTATGCGGTTAGCGATGTACTCTGAAGTCCCTGAGGAGTTTATGTACGGTTAAGTCCAGCATAAAATAAGAGGTAACATTCGACATGGCGTTGGAAGGCCTGGATCAAGGTGTACTGAAGACCTTGTGATGGCCGCAGGAAGAGAAATCGAATCCGCTGGATGCGGGAAGTACAGAACCGGTCCAAGTGGCGTTGCTTGGGGGAGGCCTATGTCCAGCAGTGGACTTCTTTCGGCTGAAATGATGATGATTCGACGCTAACGTCACCATATCCTCTAGTTGGAATGTAGCACACAAGCGGACTGTTTTTTTTTTTCTTTTTAGGTTGTTTTTTGCAGTTCATCGGAATTTTCGACAATTTTGAAAAAAAAAAATCATTTGGTAGAGAAAACTCGCGGGGTGGTCCCAAATAATAACGTTGATTGCAGTGTGACCATATGTGTCAATTTCCTGCCTATTTGGCAGGATTGGCCTCCAATTTTAGCCTCCTTTTTTTTTTTTTTTTTTTGGATGGGAAATCATCAAATGACTTTTTCCGCTCTGGGCGGAGCGGAAGGGCGTGTGGGCGTGTCAGACTCTTACTGACTAAAACCCACTCGTGTTCCTTCAGTTGCCTGTTGCCAGGTATCCGTTTCGGACTATTTCGCAACCCTGGCAGGCATCGGCGGTCCTAACGGACCCCGTCAGGTGTGCTGACATCTCTTTGAGGCGCGCGTGGAATACGACGCGCCATCGACCCGGGCCTGGTCCTTATCGGACGGCGAGCTACCCATTGCTCGCCGTCCGCAAGCCCGCGCCTATGGTGGCCGGGAATCCGCCTGGGATTCCCGACGCCCAGGGTGTCTCCAGCGGCGGCGGTTAGGGGCGTGAGGGCGCAGGCCTTGCCTCTCCCTCACGCGTTCCGCCTCCTCCTTCGCGAGCATCACTGCTTCGCAGAAGGAGGTGACCGCCTCCCATGCCCTCTCGCTCCGTACCATGGCCTGGACCAGGGCCGGACGCGAGAGGTCAGTGCCGCCAATAGCCTCCACGAGGACACGGCGGTGCTCCGCCCAAGCAGGGCACATCTCCACCGTATGCTCCACCGTGTCCTCCGGACGATCCGCACAGTGGTGACACCCGGGCATTTCCTCCCGCCTAATCCTACACAGGTACCTCCCAAAGCTGCCATGTCCGGTGAGGACCAGCGTCAGGCGGAAGGTGAGGACGCCGTGGTGCCTCTCCAGCCACTCCTCAAAGAGGGGACTTATCGCCGCAATTGTGGCGTGCCCAGCACTGAGTTGTGACAATCGCACTCTCCATGCCGCCATGAGTCCTGCCGGAGCTCTGTCCGCTGTGCCGCGATTTCTCGCGGCAGCGGAGTTACGCCCCGGCGCTTCATCTCCTCGCGCCACAATTTTAGCCTCCTAAACTTGAAATCGCGAAAAAAATATCAGCTGTTCCATACATTTGTGTTCACTAAATAGACAAAATGTAGGGAACAGCTGATTTTTTTTTTCGTGATTTCAAGTTTGGTCCCATAGAAAAAGTTGTTCAAAATGATGAGTACAATGACCCCTTTTCGGGTTTAGCAAAAACAAAAAATAATGTTATATATTTTTAACTACGAATACTACTATTACAACATTACACAAAGTTGGCAATTTTTTTTGGCATTTTTTACTCTATTCTTTGGCAGGTTTCAAACAAAGCTATGGCAGGATCGGTGATATTGAGATGGTCACACTGGTTGATTGGGTAGTTTTTGAGGTAGCTAGCTTCAATAAGGGCCAAGAAACACCGGAATGGCAGCGGCGGGCGTCGCCTCTGGCGGCCTCGCGCAACCTCCATACCTCACCCGCCTAGTCTCCTCTTGACTAGTTTAGTTTTTACATTCGGCACGGAGCCGCGAGCGGCCTCGCGTCTCCGTTGGCAGCCGCGGGCAGAACCAACGATAAGACGCGCGTGGCGCGCGGCCGCTCTCGTCACCGCGGGTGGCCTCGCGACCTTTTCAAGCGATACTGGTCTTTAAGTACCTATGTAGATAAAGTTTAAAATTATTTCACAATGAAAGTGGTCGCTGCCGTCTGTTGCCATTCCGGTGTGACTCGGCCCTAATACGTATTTTTTCCACAGTGTATGTTGATGTGATAATAACTCCTGTCACTGTTATTTACACAGCAAGTAGTAGTTTATCTGGTAGGGATACCAATTTATGTAGGGTTTTGTAAAGTTGTGTCACTGACTCTGGCAGGGCGTGGCCCTACAGGATTTTAATTTTGATTACACAAAAAATTAGTTGAAATTTGTCGCCAAATATCAGAATTTGTCGGTCACTGGTTCAAAAGATATAAGGGTTTATAGGTGGCCGATCTGGAGAGAGTCTCCCCAGCAGGGCCTACGATATCATAGTCCAAGAGCTAGATCGCAGAGTTTACCCGTAAACTCTTCGATCTAGCTCATGGACTATACCTTAAAAATTTAACTAATTATATCTTCTAGACTAAGACTCGAATAAATCTGTGACTTGGCGACTGATTCCGACTAAAGGAGAATGCCAGGGTCTCCCACAAGACTCGGCCAGAACCGACAAAGATGAACTATTTCATAAAAAAGGAAAATAAATATAGAATTTGATAGTATAATTACTTCTGATTTTAACAATAACATGAAATAAACTGAAATGATTAATTAAAATAATGACTTTTAGCACATTATCCTCAGTTTCAACAGCCAAGGAAGTCGTAAATGGTAGAAAAATCGGAGTCCAGAAACACAGCAATAAACAACACAAAACTCAAAAAAATACGAAAATACTTCGTTGCTCGTATCACGCGGGAGAAGTCAAACTTTTTGACATTGACAAATGCCAGTTAAAGTTTTACATCAAGTGATGCCAGCACTATGGTTACATTATTAGGAATAAACTATTCTAAACGATATCGATAATCAAAAAATTATTTTCAATTATTACATTACTGTAAAATATAATATACTTAATCAAAAATATAACTAAACGCTATTTATTAATATTATTACGATTTATGTAAGTAATAAATTAACTTACATATCTTCATATTGATATTATTGTAATCAATTTCATATCGATATTATTTTATTTCGGTATTGGCAACATTTTGTAATTGAAATTGAAGCTATGAAATGAATAACTATTTAAAATGACTTTTCAACGGTGTGGTTCTACAGATTTTATTTATATTGTATAATTCTTACTGTTTTTTATTATGAATTATCATTATTATAGAAAGTCTGTCGGACGCTACATACAATTCGAGCCGATTCTTGGCATTGTCCTTTGGGACAAAACAGATCTTCACTAGGTGCCCTAGTTTTTGAGATATAAATGTGACCCTGCTGGGGAGACTCTCCAGATCGGCCACCAATAAACCCTTATATCTTTTGAACCAGTGACCGACAAATTCTGATATTTGGCGACAAATTTCGACAAATTTTTTGTGTAATCAAAATTAAAATATCTGGCCCTATCAGAGTCAGTGACACGGTAAAGTCGAAAAATAAAAGTTTTTATAACAAAAAAAAACTGACTTCAGTGCCCAAGTCGTTGTCTTTGGTTTTGTATTTTCGTTTTTTGCCACTGACTTGACTTCCTTTTTGGAAGTCGGTTTTTTTTTTCATTCTTAAAGCTCCATGGAAAGAATACGTCTACTACAATAAAAACAATAATCAATTTTCAACGTAAATAATTTTATTCAAACTATTCTATTGAACATCACTAACTCATAAACATTGTACATCTGCAAATATGGATTTGGATTAAAACTATATGTTAAAAGACATACACTTAATTTGCACAAACTCAATTTATTATTATAAAAATACCTACTTATAAATGATAAAATAAATAGTTTTAAAAATAAACCATTTTCGTGACTATGGTGTTAATAAATTGATATAGAATCTTAAAAATAAATTAAAATATCTATAATTATTATTATTATTATTTACAATACACAACAAAATCATAAAAGGGATCACGACAAACGGCAGTGAATATTACTTTGTGTAAAATAGTGCTTGGCCAATATTGCTAATATAAACAGTGTCAAACCTCTTTGGTAGATTTAACAATTTATCAGTATCAGTACTAATACACCAATTTATGTTTGTCGTAATGCCTTTTTTGTGTCGAAGTTTAAAATATTCTGTAATAATCGTCATTAGCATGTCATGTATGAGTTAATTAAATACATTCGCATTATATTTGAAACATATTAATATTTAAGTACCATGTTTTGAATATTTAAAAGTATATGCATGATATTGTTCATACTAAGGTAATACATAATACTCAGGGGTAATCATTACTTTGTTATTGGGGACATTATAATTAGAAATACATACGCCATACAACAAGTATATTGCAACCTAAGCTTCATATGCTCGCTTCTAGTGCCATATTTGCAGATGAGCATCAATTATTCCGTAAGAAAATAAAATTCTCAATAAATAAATGTCAAACACTATTTAAATCGGTGAGACATTTCACACCATATAACACAATTGCTTACTATAAAAATGATCAACAAACAACTTTGCACCTCGCCTAAAGTGTCAAGGAGGACAATGGTGTGCAGAAAGTCATGAGATTCAATGGTTACGATACGATATAGATTGCCGCTTGAGCAAATAATCCTGATTATGTACGTCTTACACTAGCCATGCGTGAGGTGGGTCCAACTACACAGCGTAACTATCATAACTAGTAGGTATACATTTTATATAGCGGGTCAACATCACCTGTGCACGTGATTCGTCTCTATCACTATCTGAATAATGTAATTATAGTAAACTCTTAACACTGACGAAAATTCAAAATGTATCTAGCAACCTGAGTAAATTAACATGTATAATACCATTTTAAGGGTTATTTTAAATATACAATAAATTTACAGTTAATTGAAGCACAATTAGTGGACTTTGTCAAATTATTAAAATAATAATTCGATATAAAACTTGCATTCGACGACACGATCTCGTTAATAGATTTGCACGATAAACATAAGCGTAAGTATAGTGAACAACAGTGAATGCTATTAATAGCGAGTTCTTGGTCAACAATTTTATCCACATGTGACAATTTACATTAATTTTAGAAATAATCTCTTTAACGCTAAATTAACTCCGATATGGTCTAACTATGAAGCGGTGATTGAAGAAAGTCTGATCGTAATCCTAATAAAAAGACGCGAAAATCGCACGCTTAGCGCGCGTATAACATGGCGGCGACGCGGGACGCTCTACTGTTTATTGCTGTCGGGAGGAGTCGCGCAGTCGCGAGACTTGGTAAAAAATATCGGAGCCGCACGTAATGATGGCGAGTGGACTCGAGGCACTATGATAGGTACTAATTAGGTAGTACGTGGCTGCGGCGCTCGCACGGCACGTTGCAGCTGCTCGCGCGGCACGTTACAGCGATTCGCGCGGCACGTTACAGCGGCTCGCGCGACACGTTACAGCGGCTCGCGCGACACGTTTCAGCGGCTCGCGCGACACGTTACAGCGGCTCGCGCGACACGTTACAGAGGCTCGCGGCGCGGCACCCATACGCTGGGCCCGCTCTCCGTCGTGATCACCGCCTTCACCTTCGCGTAGATCTCCTCCGGCGTGTCGCCCGTCACCACCGCTGGAGACACACAAAACATTTATTTATTTATTATATGTAAGTTTATTTATTTATTACATTAACGTATTATACACATAAACCTTCCGGAATAAATGCTCTAAATGATGGAGAAAACCGCATCAAAATCCGTTGCGTAGATTACAACGCAGTCACACAAAGCGACTTCAACTTATAATATGTAGATTCTTCAGAAAGCTTACAGTGTAAAATCTATAAAGGTAAGTAACACCATTAGCACCTACAGTTGCTATTTACAAGCTTCCACAAATTTATTGCAGTTTCTATCCTAAATGTTAACGTTGGCGTTTTTTTTGTGACACTACAGTTGTAGTTTAATTAATCAAAGTATACTAACCGGTGAAATATTCGGCGAATTCCTGTTCCATTTTTAGCGCACGTTCGTAAGTTTTCTTCGCTTGTTCTTCAGTCATTCGCTTATTCATTTCCCTGTAAAAATAATTTAAAAATTAATAATGAAAAGATGCCAGAACAATACTTGTTGCAACAAAATAAATACTCTTTGTGTACTTACATTATAGACTCTATGCTCTTTGGTTTTATAAATATGGCAATAGGGTAAAGTTGCGCCACTTGTAATCTCTTGATTGCATTGCCGCTCACATCCAAAATGCAATGTTTGCCCTGTAACCAATATAAATCAATGAATTGCCATCACCCAATGGGGTATCGAGTTACCCAGGAACTGGGTTGTGGAGGTAATAAGGCAGTCACTCCATGTAAAATACTGGTATTCAGTTTCAGCTGCATCCGGTTAGACTGGAAGCCGACCAAAACATGGGAAAAGGCTAGGCAGATGATGCTGATTAATTAGTTACGTACCTTCTCAGCGACTTCCCTAACTGAGGCGACAGAGGTACCGTACAAGTTGTCGTTGTACTGTCCCGCCTCTATGAACAGGTGGTTCTGTATGTCGCGTTCCATCTGCTCGCGACTCGCTACGAAGTGGTAGTCGCGCCCGTCCACCTCGTAGTCGCGCCGCGGGCGAGTCGTGTCTGGAATTTTACGTAACTTCATTAGAACATTGTAACGGTTTTAAAAGACGATACGAGATTCTCAGTGAAAGATACTCACGCGGCACGCAGCTGCCGAATTTCTCAGGGAACTCAGATATTAGATCGTCGTTTATTCTGTCCTTGAGTGGGCCCAGGATTATGACGGGTCGCGTGTAAGTTATGGTCAACTGTTGTACGGTCTCATACGATAGCACCGTTTCATCTTGACCTGTAAAACATTACATTTTAGTATAAAAATCAAACATATTTTGTATAATTTTCTACCTCTTCGGAGCAGACAGTCAAAGTGCCCATCTATGTGCGTTCATCTGATCTTAACTTTGTTAATTTACAGGACATGTCTCTCCATTATTCTACAACCTTAAATCCAGCTCAAAAAGTTAGTCGCTTAGATTCGTGTAACCATAACCATGTGTACACAACATCATTCGTGCGATTTGTGCTGATATCAAAGTAACGTATTACGTGCAAAACTTGTGCTGCAAAATCAACCTATTTCCATATCAAAACACAAACACGTTTATGTAACGAAATCTATAGAAAACTTCATCTTATTGGCACACAAAAGTTCAAAAGTCTTTTTCAGATAGAACATGATATAACATTCTTCTTTATGAGACTATTATCAACTTTCTGTGGGCGTTTTGGGGCACTGTCTCATGTGATTTTGACGTTCGAAAAGTGCTAATTGAAGCCTAGTTTGAATAAATGACTTTTAATTTTGATTTCTTCCTAAACCTATTTTTTTTTTTCTGAGAAGCATTTAACCTAATAGTAATATGTATAATTATAATAAAACTATAAAGGCTCGTGCAAAATGGCGCGATATCGCGGGCGCGACAGGCAGCGCAACCCTTGTCGCGCCCGCGATATCGCGCCAGTCTGTTCGAGGCTTACGAGTTGTCGGTATTGTTTCGACTTACTTAGCGAGAAGGTATGCATTACAACACTTGCCTGCTACGCAAAATATAATTCTGGAATAAAAGTACAGTTCGACACAAGAAATAATCATTCATCATGGCCTGTACTGTGTATTTTTAGATATTTTATGAGAAATTATTGAAATATTTCTTGGGTATCGAATTGTATTATGCTTTCTTCTAAACATGAATCTGTTTACTACTAGCCAAGATTAAATAAAACCTTATTGTCTTGCCAACATGTTTCAAGGTATGATTTATTTAATTCTGGCTCAATAATTATGCCCATCAATATCATCTTCAACGGAAGTAAAGCAAATGTAGACATTTAATACAACATTTATATGTATGTCAACGACAGCTAGGCTAATAAAATAATTACAGCATCCCTACACATCTGAAGCGATAAAAACTAAGTTTAAAAGAAACCAGCACAGCGGAATTTTGAAAACGAAAACAAGCTCATATGAGAATGTCGTGAGATCGAGAGTACATCTGAAACATGCCAGTGACGTAGTGTGTAGTGTAAACTAAAGGCAAAGCGCGTTTAACTGTGCGAACATGCGTCGCGCCTGAAGCATCAGCTAGTGTGACAGAGGCGGCACTAGTGTCCTCGTGTGCTTCCAGTGGCCCCACACCCTCCACAACAAACTAGCTAATCGAACAGCTGTTCGTACGCTCCGTACGAGTGAACCAGTGGGTGACGGCGGAGCTTCACCCACAGCCGCCAACTAGTGAGCCCGGCGTGATTCAACAATTTAGAAACAATGATCCAAACACTTTCGTGAGCTCGATGGTATAATATTTTCGAGTGCGGAGAGGCTATTAGAGTAATCGCGTTGTATGAATTAAAAACAACTGAACATAAAGAAAGTATGACAAATAATAAAAAAAACTGGAGTGTTATTGAAATGAAAACTACATTTCTAATTGATGATCATAACCAGAATGCGGGAGGTAAGGTATCGGCTACGGCACTCGCAAGCTACGCCTCACTCCCAAAACTTACTCTCGTCCTCGAGATAAATGAGCGTTATCTCCTCCATCATGGGAAGTTCCACTCGGTACAAGATTTCCCCTACACGTAGAAAAATTCACGTTACATATATTTATAATAAACGCAGCAATATGCGTCCGTACAGTTGTACGGGACCAGGGATGGGGAACCTCCGTTCGGACAGAATGATCGACAGGTATGTTCGACATCACTCCTAGCATGGTTGTATAGCAGAACTCTACAAGTTCGTGAATAGCGGTTGGGAAAATAAATAGCAAATAATAAAAACACGTCTCATAGACGAGATGATAGTAAAATGTATTGTTGGCTTCTGTTAGGCAACTAGAAGCACGGGACGGCGGCCAACGTGTCTCAAACCAACCCGTGCGCTCGCTGCGACCACTTTTCATTATCAACATTAACTACTTGTGGAACACCAAATCGTAATTTCTAAGCTCTCATCACACACCCATGTTTCATGACTTACGAAACCAATTTTTAGGTTATATCTACATTGATATTCTTGTAGTAATGTCTGTTAAATATCATATTTGCTAAGCAATACAGCTTACTTAAAATTGTATTGAAAAATAATCGTCACAGCTAAAATTGTACGGTTGCATAATCACCTCATAATTGAAATGTTAATAAACACAGTAGTGCGATAAGAGCTGCGTATAAAAATAAAACTATCTAACACACAGAGGTAATAAGTACATAGCGGCATTACCGGTTCGCCGGTCGCCCACGACATCGTATTATTCGACAAGCGACAATGATTATGCCGATTATTGGCAATATTGCTAGACCTATATTTTAATATTATAGGCATCACCATGCGTCTCCAAACACACTACAAGCGATAATTTACTCACATAGATCCGGCACATTTTGATTAAAAATACATAATAGTAAAACTCACTACACTGTGGTGTTGTAGACGTTCACACAATAATGGACTGTGTTCCTTGAAGATAAATGTTGAGTGCGTTTCCAACATGATGTTCGATTTCACATTGTGATGATTAATCAAAATATTATAAGGATAGAATACATAAAGTACAATAGAAAAAAAGATTCATGATATAAAGATTGTTTTCAAAAGTGAAAATTACGACTTGCGACAAAAAAATTAGGGTATATAATATATACTGAAAAATAAATGTACTCAGGGCAATCAAGCTGAACCTCTCGGTTTGTTAAGTTACTGCTTAGCATTATGGCTTTGTAAATATGTAGCTTGTGATGTTATTCATTATAAGTTTATTTTCATTATTTCCACAGTACGTATCGGATTGCCCTCAGTAATCAACAGTGTACTCTTATTTCGTCTTAAAATAATGAAACCGTTCACGAAGGCAGCTTTATTCACTTGTTTAACATCGAACGTGAATTGGTTCTGTGGTTAGAATAAGCGAATAGCTCCAATGTAAAACGACCTAATTTTAAATAGTGGTTATTAGCAGCCGCATGAAAAAAAAACTGCGTAATGACCTACATACGATTAACAGCACAGTAGCGAAAGTAATAAATATGAGAGGACAAGGGAATGTGCACTTACCGTCCGCGTTAGCGTCCTCCTGTGTGTAACAAAGCATGAAAGCTGTAACAAAATTGTTTTATTAGTTTGTCTGTGCAGCAAAGCCTGTACTTAGACGTACACCAAACCCCTGTGACGCAGAATGCGAGGGTGAATTACCAATTACTTCGTCGCTTTTGCACAAAACATACAGATTAATTCGTCGAACTCTTGAAATAGAATCATTATCATATTACATGTACCACTGCACCATATAATACATTATTTATAATGTTTGTGAACAGTTAATGATATTTAAATGTATGAGGAGTGATTCACGTGCTGTGAATGTGTGTACAGTAGTGACAGGTAGTTAGGGCATTGTTAGAACTTACGTTCTTGGTCTGAACCGTCTTCAGATTTGCCGTCCTCTCGACTCTTCATAAATGGAAACTTTCTGCTGAACGACAATGTTTTCTTTTTTCTTTCGAGCGTTGATTGACTCTGCAATGGCATAAATTATAGTTAATATTACTTCAATTTGGAAATACATTTGTTTGAATCTTTCATCATAATATAACATCACGACTGTAATCCCCGAAGGGTTAGGCAGGCGTATACCTATAGTACATACACCCACATTCTGCGAGATATGTTTAAGTCCCATGTAATAGGGGGCGAGCCTATCGCCATCAACCGGGCACAAATCCGGACTCCGAATAACACTGCCCGACCTGGGGATCTTTAACATGTTGTGAATAAAATATTAGCAGTATTTATACCTTTAAATTCTAGATTTATATTTTAGCTAACCAATAACGTTTCCATTAAAGAATATAAAAAATCGAGTAAACATTAATATAAAGTCATTCAGCCACGACAACATTAGCATAGTCAAACAATAAATGTAAATATTACTAAAATGTTAGTTTATCTATTATCGACTTATTTATGTAACTGATTTATAATATGAAACCAACCTTAACTCGATTGGTCTTGTTTTCACAACAACCAGAGTATTTTATTTAAGTAAAAACTCAGAGTAGGAAAGAAATGGAAACTAATTAATGCTTGTATCTCTTGCGTATTGCTCAAAGTTGTTGTGGACGGCTTTGTGATGGACGATTAACGTTTGTTTATTTGTTTGTTATGCGTTCACGCTAAAACGGCTGACCGGATTTGGATGACATTTGGGACATGAGTAGACCATGACCTGGAACAGGGCATAGGATACTTTTTATCCCGATATTCCTAAGGGACCTTACGCGGGTGGAACCGCGCAGGTAGTATCATTATATGATCATACACAGCTGTCCACTGTTGCACATAAGCCACCCGGGTTCTCCGCCTTTCACAACCAGTCTGTCGCAGTCGCTATCAGCCTATCCGGGATTGCAATGATCTCTGATATAGTATATTTTTTTCTCACGAAGCGACGCCACGCTTTACGTGTGGTTACTAAGTATACATACACGGTGTTAATGTGTGTGTAAGCGCAGGAGCTCGGTACCGTCCAAGAAAATGACGAAGTCGGAAGTGTATGCATGTATGTGTTATGTGCTGATTCTACTCAACTTCACACATTCACAGCGTGTTTGTACACTTGATTACCACACGTAAAGCGCGCGTCGCTTCGTGATATAAAAATCGTAAATTAAGATTAGTAAAAAGTAATGTGCAATAAATAATATTGAAGTACTCACAGTGCTAACAGGCGTGCCTTGTCCCTGAAACTTGACTTGTCGGTCGCGAGCTCTCTGCTTACGCTCCCACCGCCGCTTTGACGGGATAATGCCGATTGCGTCAGAGTCTGATTTGTCCAGTCGTCTGCAATCCAATATTAGACCATTAATAGTAGTTACGATAGATTACATCACAATTCAACCAAATTAAAATAGCAATAGAGACATGGTGATTTATATACAAGGTGGAGACAACAATACGACAAAAAATGAAACTCCGTATATCTAGTGACGTTCTCAGTCTACATACAAAAAATTAATCAAATATATCCAACAGTTTGGTTACGATACCTAGTCAAAGATCGGCAAACCAAATAGTCGGCCAATCACTACTATTATGTATTGCGAAGGCGACGGCCACGTCTATTGGCGGTGCCCAGTAGTAGAACCAATCTACTGAGTAAAGCCCCTATAACGCGTACCTTGCGTGTACTTAATGACGTAGCAGACAGCATAGATCTTTTTACTTGTTCTCTGAGTGAGTTCTCAAAAACCACGCTGTACATTATATGTTATGGTGAATAATAAAGCTGTAATTATGGCCACACTATTGAATTAGGAAATTCCTGTAATGATAGTGATGATGAGTTAATAAATAAATATTTAGTTTGTTAGAAAAAATGACTTTTTTAATTTCGATATTAGGATCTATTTCATAGTTCCAAAATATTCTTATGCATTAGTACTGCTAGTGTTTTCATTTATTGTTGTATTGTCGTCTCCACATTGTATATGCTAATATGCCGAGTATCTAAACAGATTTACTGCAGGCATACTTTGAGACCGCGTAACGCGTAACTTCGACTATATTTTGTGATAGGTTTTAATTGAAATATGTCCGTATTTGTAAAATAAATGATAAAAATATAATGCTACTGTACCTAGCTTGCCACCATTCGTCGTCAGAAGCGTTGGTTACGTGCAGAATGTCGCCGTATCTGAATGGTAAACCTCTGGAAGGCAGGCCGTCGTCCCTGATTGGATCGTAATCGAACAATGCTCTGAAAAACGATATTATTACATTGTATTACCATCAGGAACATAGCTGATACGCTAAGAGGAAATATATACCCTTTTCTTAAAGGAAAAGGATACATATTTCCTCTTAGCGTATAGCTACTATTAATTAATGCTGTAAAATACGAATGATTCGATTTCTGGGTACAGAATTAATTAAACACAGATTTTAACTGAATGGATTAAGGGGAAATTTTGATTGGAAGTAGAATTTTACCCAGGAAAAATAGGTAGATTTTTAATCTATGTTAACAAGTATATGTTTATATTATTAATCGCAGTTTAACTATGAATAATCACGACACCTATACAGTATACAGGCAGGAAAAAATATTTGTCGTTCATACAAAATTATTCATAAAAGTAAATACGAGCTTTGATCTCACCTAACATAAAGAGATCGCTTTTGGGATGTTCGCAGAAGTGTATGATGCTGCTTCAGTTCGTTGATACGCGCTTCAAACTTGTTGTACTCTTGAGGTCTGTATACTACTGTTAATTTCACATTCTGTCCTGTGCTCTGAAATGTTATAAGACTTAAATATAAATAATGTTAACCACACTAGCCCTGGTCCTCAACAGCTGGATGTTATGGGATGATGCAGGTTGACAGTAACTAGTAATGTTATCGTCAATCCACATAACATTGCCCATAAGACTGTTTTTATGTGATGATAAATAGAGTAGAGTCATGTCATCACCTCTCACCCTTGAATTTGTATGTTATATGTATATATTATAGTATTTATTATAGTAAATATATGTGTAAGTATATGTATCATAAGTTTATAGCTTATTTATGTACTGTACTGCTTTATCTATAATGCAATATAATATATTATTATTATTATTTTTCTCTTTGTTCCTCTCAATTAAAGCACCTGCCATCTAATCTCTTCACCACCCTTGGTTGACTGGTAGAGAATGCCTCAGGCATTAAGTCCGCCTTTGTACCTTTTTTAGAGCGAAAAGTTTAAATAAATAAATAAATAAATATCTACATCCTGACTACATCACCACCTTTACATAACGAGACTCCTCCGTTCCTCGGAAAGCACGTTAAGCCGTTGGTCCCGGCTGTCATTTGTGGATCTTTGACTGTCGTTACGGGTCGTCTGAAGCCCGAAAGTCTGACAACCAGTCTTGCAAAGGGCTATCAAATTACCCAGTTAATGGGTTGTGGAGGTCAGATAGGCAGTCGCTCTATGTAAAATACTGGTATTCAGCTGCATCCGGTTAGACTGGAAGCCGACATCCTAATTAATATTATAATTAATGTGAATGTGAGTTTGTTTGTTTGTTAAGCTTTCACGCTAAAACGGCTGAACGGATTTGGATGACATTTGGTACACGGGTAGACCGGGTACCGGAGTTAGGACTTGAGGACTTTTTATACCGATATTCTCACGGGATCGAGGTAATGCGGGTGAAACCTCGGGACACGGCTAGTTTATCATAAGTCTCGTTATATAGAGTAAACCTCCAGGGCACAATAAATTACCTGCAAGGCTAAATAAAATCGTAACATTTAACTTTCAATGATTAACGATTAACTTCCTTATACATATCAACACTAACAATGTCATACAATGCATCCAGTAGTTTTCAAATGACACTACAACAATTTATTGGCTCCCACTCAATGCTACTGGTATATTGATACTTTAGTAAATAGAATCATGATAATATAGATTACCTTCAAAGCTTTAGCGGCTTGTTCGTGCGTGGCGTGAGTGATGTCTACGTCATTGACGGCGAGGAGCCGGTCGCCGCGCCGCAGCTGGCCCGAGCGCTCGGCGGGCCCGCCGGCCAACAGGAACGATACGTAAATGCCGTGGCCATCTTCACCTCCCACAATGTTGAACCCAAGCCCTTGCTGACCCTTCTCGATGTCAACGACCCGGGACTCCTCATTGCTATCCGTAACATCCTCACGACGCAAAGAATTCGCTGTGCTTGACGCTGTCTCAGTATTTTCAATCGTCATTCTCGTGGCTGTGTGCAATATTTAATGTGGTAAATAAGTAAATAATATTAAAGTACACATTACATCGGTCTGTTTGAACTGGTAATCAAGTATGGCATTGGTGGGAGGCCCTCAGTTTAGGGCCAGGCTATTAAGGTCAGTAGTGATGTAACTCACGTGTGTTGGCGCGGGACGTGCGGGGGGAGGGTTGTCCGTGGCGCGGGCCCGGCACGAGCACGAGTAGCACTCGCTCGCCCGTCGCCTTCAGCGCGGCCACAGCATCCTCATGTGTCACATTGTCCAGGTTCACGTCGCCGTGCTGGAAACGAAACAACTTCATAAAAATAATGCAAAGCAGTTTCATGTTTGCTAAGGGCGTTACATACTGAGGCCTATCCTGTACTATAATGAGGCGAAGATAAAATGTCAAAACTCCGAGGGATAACGTGCTTCGTGAATGTAGTGTTAAACACCAAAACTTACCGAAGTATTCTTGACCATTAGCAGTTTATCACCGACCCTCAAACGGCCGTCTCTATGAGCAGCACCACCAGCCATTATCTTGGTCACATAAATACCATTATCGCCCGGAATATGTTGATTACCGAGACCGCCCGCTATACTGAACCCGAGACCTGAGCCACCTTTCACCAGCTCGATCTCTACGGATTCCTCTGGCTTTGCTACTTGTAAAGAGTTAGAAGTATCCTCTGTCGCGCGACGTCGTATTTTCTGTAAAGAGTATAAATAAAATTTTACAGTAGCGAAGACGGGCGCGTTTAACGGCAGTGAGTCATATCTTTCGCGGGACAATGTTTATTGTAAAAGAGTCCTTGAATGAAGGTCAATCGCTGGATTTTCGCATAATAGTGTGCCCTCAATGGTTCGATTACGAATCAAAGTTGGCAAGAACTAGTGGTCGGTAATCAATTCTCCCAACACAATGACGAAATGATTCTGTCCATGAAATATTGTCACCACTTGTATTGTACCTACACATACATTGATTCTTCTGATTGCATTTAATAGTAACTCCTTCATGACTCGTTTAATTGTTCTATACGAACTGAGTTCGGAATGCATTCACTTTCTGTAACACCGCGCAATAATACACGCGGCACTGTTTATTCTTGTATCGCATGAACGGAACTTGTCACAAAATTCAAAATAATAACTACTTTGCGAGCAGAATTTACTTGAAATTACACACCACACCTAGTCAGAAACCCAAGTAGACAAGCGTCTTGGAAATAAAGTACGTTTTTTTTTATTAGTATGTACTCGAATGTGGAAACTCCTTGAATGCTATGTCGATCGTGTTATCAAGTGACGTGAATGAGCCATTAAGCATACAGCTTGAGTCACATATTTGCTTAATCTCGTAACAGCTGTTGTTTGACATAAAGTAAATAAACAAACTCACCAGTCTCACAGTATTGCCAGCCTTTTTTAATGCATCAACTGCGTCAGCGTGTGTAACACTGTCAACATTCGTATCATTCACCTGAGGAACAAATAAAACAACTTACAAAGTAAACAAAATAGTGTACCAAGTAGTAGTAGGAGCAGCAGCTTAAGTACTGGTAAACGTAGTCAAGTAGCATTTACGCGGAGTAGTGAGCAACTGGAGTGCTAATTTGCAAGCGATATTTGCTCAATGCCGCCGATCAGAAAATTCGGAATTCTGTCATATGATACGATCCTAGGGTCAACGGCAGATGGAACTTGCTTTCAGGGCTAGATTTATTGGAATCGATAAAGTTCTCCCAATGGCTTTAACAATGTGTTGTAATTTACAGATAACCTCAAGGCCTCTCAAAGTCTGTACGTACTTTACTAGACATATCAGAGTTATTTTTGACGTAATTTTTAATAACTGGATAAAAACCTTACCTGCAATATCGCATCATTGATCTGCAGCTGGCTGGCAGCCGCCGCTCCTCCGGGAATGAGTTTAGTGACGTAGATGTGTGGGTCATCGGCCACGTGAGGGTTGTCGGAACCTCCGGCGATGCTGAAGCCGAGCCCGGCGCCGCCCGCGCGAGACAACACCACCGTCATGTAGATGTACCCATCCTCACCTTGTGTACGCTCCGTGCCACCACCTTCTATGCCATTTACCTGCAAAGGCTGCAAGTTTTGTTTAGTATACTGATTATAGTATTTCATAGTCAAATCATTTATTTCAAGTAGGCCATTAAAAGGCGCTTTTGAACGCCAAAAATTACAAGAACATAGAATAGATTCTAAGTGTTTAGGTGCCCGGGATTCGAATCGTAAGATTATGAGAGACAATAAGAGTGATAATTATATGGGTATACAGACCGAAACAGACTGCTGTCTGCGATAAACCAACGAAATGCGACGAATAAGGTCAGTTATGAGTAGAGATCGGATAATCGGATGCATATTTACCTAAAGTTGAGGGGTTGGCTATTATGGAATGCACTTTTGTATTGAAAAAATCCCGGGATTCCTGGATCGACTTCAGAGTTCTGATTATAGAATCGTATATTTACTCACGTTCAGGTGTTGCCCAATATGGAATGCACTTTTGTATCTATCGCAAAAATCCCGCGATTCCGGAATTGATAAATTTAGGAATTTTTGACAAAAGAAATGCTAGCTAGTGTTGTAAAGTAGGTTCCCAAACTGACATAGCACATGGTGGCCACTCGGTACCTCGAGTTTCGTTAAAAGATGTTTAAAGTATATTCATTTTTATGTTAACACGGAACACCGCGAAAGTAACCATCTTAATAGGGTTGATAAGTCGTTTCCATACCATGTATCCGATTATTTGTGCATTCCCGGTATTTTTTTTGGAATTCCCTATTAAGAATGTTTTTATTAAAAAGCTGCTTCCATACTTTCTTAGCCAAAAATTAACTTTAGGTTAATATGCATCCGATTATCCAATCACTGGTTATGAGTTTATTATGACATAACTAAACCTAACCATTCTTTGAAAATGTGTGTTTTCCATTTGCTTACTCTTCTGTAGTAGATGGAATCTAGCTGGTGACCAGCAGGCGTAGCATGAGCACCGTTTTGTCGACGGAAGAATAAACAAAAATGACGTTTCCTGTAGACAGTAGACAGTACGAGACGGCAGCAAAGTAGAAAGAGTCAACTGCACTTTTTACGAAATTCACTCTTTTACATAATTCGACTCAGAATTCTTTGTTTTGTCATAGGATTTATCGGTTGTCACTGTGATTTTGACAATAAGGATAGAAAACTTTCTTCCGAAATAGTCTACATATAAAAAGACGTAGACAAATATCGTTAAAAATGAAAGACAAAATGACAGATTATAGAAAGATTTCTACGGTGGATGTCAAAAATGAAGAAACAAACTGTCACTTTGTATAGAAAAAGCTATGTCTATTCTTCGTAGAGATAGAATGCGCCATGCTACGCCTGCAGTAAATTCTAGCAAAATATGAAAGTTAGGAAACCGCTTCTTATAATAATAAGTCTGAATGCAATAATCAATCATCAATTCATTCAAACTTTGGAATTTAATTAATGAATATACTATTAAATTAAATAATTACCTGCTTCATTTCTGGTGATGTGACGTGAGCCTGAAAATAATAGTTAAATTAACTTTATCATAATAATGAGGGGATTACAATGAGTACTTTCAATAAATACTATACTAGTTCAATGAGGAGTAATGTCTTCTCATGTAAAAATGGCTATATTATGAGGTAGTATGTTTGTACCTATTTAAAATATCAAGTTCCCTCATTAAATAAGTAAAATTCTAGAGCAAGTTAAAGAGGAATTAAGAATAGGTAGAGAAGGCTTGATGACAAAAAAATCTGTGGTAATATTTAAATACACAGGTTTGTTTACTAATTAAAATTCTGGTTTATCCACAGTACAAAAGTTTTATAAGACCAAGGACAAACATAATAATAATGGAATTTGATATTTGAAATTAGTTAGGTTGGTTAATACCTTCTGTGGCAAAAATAGAGGAACATTTTGATTCACAACAAATACATAGAAATAGACTTATGCATCAATTAAAATAATTATATTTTAAATAATAAAGTATTATTCAAATTTACTTATAATAAAAGGTCAACCAGGTAAAAAATCTTAAGAAACGTTTAGTCAAGAACAGATGTTCTGACTAAACTTTTCTTAAGATTTGTTACAATCTTGTAATATTATAAAATATAATATGTTGAGTACTCATTGACATTCGGTGATTAGTTATAATGAATATTAATGATAGAAACGGGAGGATCAATCCAAACTGGTAAACATCATTCTCACACATTATATACAGGTTGTATGTATAGAGGGACGGCTAAATGAATAACAGTAATTAAAATGTAAATAAGTAAACAGTGGGTTATATCTATATACATATATAACGGGATTAGGAGATATCACAATATTATTATACTCAGAAATCAACCATATTACATAATATTAGTAAAAAATATAAACTTTTCTTTTATAAATACTTATATGAATATAATCTGCACATTATTAATAAATACTCTAGAAGAATAAGCAACAATATTATCATGAAACAATGGTGAATATTCATTTATGTTTTTTATTGCTTGGTACTGAATCAAATTGAAGTCATGTCACCTACTCACCGTATCAAGATTAAACAAGGAGGAGACTTTCCGAAGGAATCCATTATGAGATTTTTTCTTCCGTCTTTCTGTCATTTTCAAGACAAAGTGTGCATAGCCCTCAGGGAATTTATTTTGATGTCCGTACTACACTATGTACACTGCATGCATTGTTAGTTACACACTTGTGTCCACTTTCAGCTTACTTGACGATGTTCAGCATGCACCATTCTCTACCTAGAACCCACAACTAACTTGCACCAAAACATATCAAAAGTATGTGACCTTTTATAAGGTATGCGACCTCTTTTCATGTTGCTGGTAATCCCATTACACTGAAAGCTCTTTATCATGTTAGCTTGGTTTAAATTGCAGCAGTCCTTATCTAATGAATGGACGAAACTTAGCCGAGCCCTTTATTGATAGCAATTTTAGTAGATAAATGTATGTATGGCTGGGTAATTATTAGGCGTGTTACAAACTTGTGTTCGATGATAGGATGGTATGAATGTCAAAGCGATGAACCTTAATTAGAATGTCCGTGTTACATTATTAGTGTGCAATTTATGGACACTTGATAGTATCATAGTACTTATAATGTACCTATCAACCATGGGCAAGTAACAGCGAATTGTTACAAGCAAATCTAACTCCGAAGTCGCATTAGTCTCACCAAGAATTGAAAACGTTCCCAGAGTAAAGAAATTACTAAACGTTTAAAAATAGATTAGTGTTTATTAAATGGCCTTACTTGCAACGAATACGAAATCTCGGCAGTGTGAATGTCAAAATTTTGTGTGCAATATCATTTCACTGATTATCATTTAGAGCAGTATACTTTCAGTCGATGTAGCGTTCGTACGTCATTGGCACAATTGTGAAATTTAACGGCACCGATCCACACAACGAAGAAACGTTAGCGCACATATCGCCGAAAACTTGTACTATATTTTAGGTTATAAATAGTACTACGAGACGCGAAACACCAACCATCCGCCATTACCGTCCACTTGTTGTACCTAGCGCTCCGTTCAGCCACTTTCGAACGTCACGTCATCAAAATAAAAAAAAATGGAATCATTGCATCGATCCTCCGCCTGATCCGCAACTAAAACTCTTTGGATTGTAGACTACTTACGAAAGATGGCGCTGTGCGTAATAAAAGTTGTGACTATGGCAACAATAATATTTTTATCAAAAGAAAAGCCCCGGTAATATTCAAGAAATAAGAATATCCATTAGCAAGAAATTTTCACCATTGTTTTCATGATAAAACCTATTTACGTACAAAAAGTACTCAACAGTATTTCCTTCTTCATTCATCTTCATAAAAAATACCCACTTGAATCAATTTGATTTTGTAGATTTACTTCAAGGGTGGAATATCACTTACCTTTTTTTCCTCGATTTCTCCAGCCGGTAGAACGACAGAATAAGCCTAAGCAAAGAAAAAGTATTATGAATGACCTTTTCTGTTTGAAGGGTAATTTCGTGGAAACGTCTATTCTGGAATAAATCTCCTGACGTTTCTCTGGTCATTGGGGATATGTGGTACACACGGCTACACATCAAGCTATATATTTCCAGTTTATGCTGACCTCGCAATGTACGGAAATCATATAGAGTTTGGCCAACGAAAGCTGACCAGGAATTATTATCTGTTGAATATTTTACTTCACTTCTAAGTAACACTATTACATGTCT
Source organism: Lithophane semibrunnea (assembly GCA_947363905.1). NCBI lineage: Eukaryota > Metazoa > Arthropoda > Insecta > Lepidoptera > Noctuidae > Lithophane > Lithophane semibrunnea. The sequence continues at coordinate 9,149,033 of OX376185.1, forward strand.
AATTATTATTATAAATATGAAATACTGATGTAAGTATCGCAATATGTCTTGAATAATAAATAGTATCGAGTACGTTCAGTGTATAGCAAGCTCTTGATTTTTAAAATTGCCGCCTTTTTTCTTGGACAGCTTTCGTTGGTCAGACTCTACAATGCGAGATCAGCATAAACTGGAAATGTAGGTATAGCTTGATGTGTAGCCGTGTGTACCTATACGATTCGATAACCATATAAGCTATTTTTATTGCTCAATGCTCATGAACATGAACACCTTATGCTTACTTCATAAGTGGCTCATCATAGTACCTACTGAGCCCTCCTGACTCTCCAGAGATTGGATCGACCAATATCGTCTATGACATTAGCGACATCTATTTGTCGCGACCGGGCATCTGTTTAGGAGGCTGTGGCTGTATGCAGACCGGCAGAATCAGATGATATAGCCACGGGCTAATATCTTATCATGATTAGGTAATGTGGCATAATGCCGGCTCGAATTGCCGATTTACTTGTCTGATAGCCTAATCGGAAAACCGTCACTTAAGGACATTTTTTAGATAGTAAAGTGAAGAGTGTGATATAATCATATAAGTGGTTTTTCAAAGAGGATATCGTTACTACTAGGTTTCTGATGCCTTCCTAGAAGTACCGTACCCTTTTATTAATTCCTAACACTTGTCAGCATTATAGCTGTTGTGCAATTTATGCCGAAACTTTAAGTACTCTTCCGATTTAAACATGCTTTTCAAAGTCCGGGCCATACGATTTTACGAATATAGTACACTAGCTTCCGCCCGCGGCTTAGCCCGCGTGGTATGTCGATAAAAAGTAGCCGATGTCCTTCTGCGGGATGCCATCTATCTCCTTGCCAAATTTTATCGAAATCCGTTCAGTAGTTTAGGCGTGAAAAGGTAACATACAGACAGAGTTACTTTCGAATTTAAAATAAGTATTACTGCAGCTGCCAGCCTGCAAAAGAGGCATCGATGGACGAACGTGAAAATGTGGACCGAGGCGAAACCGAGGCACACGTTAGTACATTATGGTGTGCTGTGTTGGTCATTAGACTCGAGGCGGTATTATTAGATAAGGTAGCCGAGTGTGTAATGATGTGCAATGCACACACACGCGTTTCTTATGACGTTTTACAACGCACTTGCGAGGAAAAAAATAATTTCCTACCTTCGTCGAATCTGGCGTGGCATTTCGTGTTTCAGATTTTCTGTTATTCTCTTGAAGGAATGCATTGGATACGCTTCGATAGTCACTGTTTTCTGTGTGTGGTATCTGCAAAGAGCATTTACTTATAAAAGATTCTATTAATTTATGTTCACGTGCATTCTTATTCGTTGGCTGGTAATGAGCAACCTCAATGCTAACTTTTTTAACGCGGCTGGATATAATAATTGCGTAACACAGTGGCATCTGCGGCTTTTATTTTGGCAGTTCGACAACATACATTGCGTTATTTACGTTGTTGAGCGGAAAATTTTTTCGATCATTTGATGCAATGGATTAGCAATACCTACCCTTCAAAATTATTCAGATTATGATTGATCGTTTGTTATGGTATGGTCAATTAGGGTGCAGGGTCTGCGACAGCCAAGACATTATGGGACATGATTGTAAATGTCCCATCAGATAAACTATTGGCTCTTTCTGTGGCTTCAAAGCAACTTGCTTGGTCCAAAGGTTCTAAGGACAAAGACCCCGTATGACTAGCTATACCTGAATAGGGCTCAAAACAAAATATCCAGAATTACCTAACTGTACAGAGCGTAACATTATTTATAGTGTCATGCATGATATTAGCTATACTTAGTTTGCTAGGTCTGCTGTAAATTACAGTTTGTAATTTACACAGTAAAAAACCAGGCCGGTTGCGAGGCAAACCACAATGAAATAAAGTCAATAAAAAGAGCAGACATCCGGAAGTTTAAAATGAAACTGTAAATAACCCAGTTAAAACTGCAGAGTCGTGGAGCAAAAATTGCATAAAAATCCAAACAATCAAATCATTTGTAAACCCGTTTGCATACTGTTGCGCGTTTTTTCCATATAAAATCTATTTTGCCAACTGTCTGCTCTAGTTAATTTATATAAAATCTAAAGTAGGTACGTACTTATAGCATAATAGCAGAATCAGCCTATAATGTTCCCACTGCTGGGACACAGGCCTCCTCTCTTCGAGAAGGAGTGGGCGGTAATCTAGCCCCGCTGGCCCAGTGCGGATTGGTAGATGAGATGTCACATGTCTTAGTAGTTATGTTTGATTCTAGCTAGGATATGCCACTTTCCTCACGTTGTTTCCCTTCACCGTTTTGAGAGCAGTCCAGTCTTGAGCAGTGGTGATGAAATTATTTACATAAAGTAAAGCGCCTGGCTGGTTTCGAACCCACGACCTACAACTCGTAAAGGCTCTTACATATTGGCGCGACTCGCCGCGCGACGCGAATTTTAACAAAAAAAAATCTGAGAAAACTTCACGGTGAACAATGCGGCGGCGTCGCGTCGCGCGACGAATCGCCCCAGTATGTAAGAGCCTTAAGTCGAGGCCGTAAAACTGGGCCACAAATGCGCAAAAAAAATAAAAAAAATCTGAAGTAAGTATTTAAAATGCACTTACTTCACGTCGCACGTTGTCAGCTTCCCATTTGTTCGCGATGCGTATCGTTTCCGCAGTCTTTTGTTGAACTGATTTGGTGTCATCGAGAAGTGTGAGCTCGTAGAATTCTTGAATATCTGTGACACAGCATAACATTGAATAGAAAGCCATCAACTAATCGATTCTCTCAGAGCCTTGAATCGTCATCATAACTTATGGATTTAGGACTTCAGGTAGGTAGTTTGTTTAAGTTGCTGTTACTCATTACCAATTCTGATTAGATACAGAAGTCGTATACTGTTCATAATATTGAAAGAAGGAAGCTATGGATTGCTTAGTAAATAAAATATGCAGCCTATAGAGGCTTATCTGAAAGAGCTAATCTGGAACAATTCCGTTCAATTGTAGGTGGGAAGGTAGGTACGAGAAACTATCGCGTGAGTCGTGTCGTGTTGAGATCGATATCGAGCGTGCGGACGGCGACCCCACGGTGTTTCATGTTAAAGTGGATGAACTCAGTGCATATTGTATTATGAAAATAAACTAAGGAAGTATAGGATACGAGGGTGTCCAAGGCGGCTTTAGACAGATTTTACAGTCTGCTTCACAGCGTCTTTTGATCATAGCGCACCTCGTGAAACTGGAAGATAATAAGTAGGTACTACAGTAGCTTATGCATTAGTTGTAAGAAGCATATGGTAGGTAGGTAGGTCTGGTTATAATGCAACACAAGAACTTTGGACAAAGAATTCACATCACAAGTCCGATGAAGGTTCATCTTTGTGGCAGTGTTGTGAACTTGTGAGTTGTGCTTGTGACGGACATCACAATAGGTAGTACCTACAACGAGTAGTGTAATGTTTCGTTTTTTCACAGCATTCACTTTTCAGCTGTCTTTACTTATAAATATTTTGAAACGTAGGTAAGTATCTACCTATTATATATTATATAGTAGGTATGGTACCTATATGAGAATAGAGCCCCCAGTATCTTAAAATTAAAACCATAGATCATAACAAAACTGTCACGAGTCGGATCCTGAGAAAATGCTAGCGTTATTTTTTCTGACGAGTCTTCTCAGTGACTGAATAAATATGATTAGTGGTGATGTGCCTTTAGGTCTCGTAATTATAATATTTATTCGTTACCGTCTAACTCTTGTTTTATAAGTACTTGAAGTTAGAACAATTAAATAAACTTTTGTCACCCTGTTGGCTATCAACATTATTATGGTTATACACGTGAAACCACAAAGAAATAACTATAATAATAATTATGTAGATAAGCGATATCTCTACGGTTATACGCGCATAAGCGGCGCGGCGAGGCAATATACCTACTTACCTACATATTGGTGACGCAAACACCGAGATTGAATGATCAAACTACCCACATCATAATTTCAGGAGTAACTGAATTAAGGCTCTTATGGCGCGACGCGAATTTTAACAAAACAATTTCTGAGAAAACTTCACGGCGAACAATGCGGCGGCGTCGCGTCGCGCGACTAATCGCCCCAGTATGTAAAAGCCTTTATGCTTCGTGATTTTTTACAGACTCGTTCTGAAAAAAGTAGGTACCCTGAAAAAGTTAAACTTCCACCCCGTAGGTACGGCGAGCTCAAGCGATCAAGCGTAGTGTTTGTTCAGTAGGGTTATTGAATAAAAAAATTGTTTAACAGTTCAGCTCACATAGTTTAAAATTTCAATTAAAACATGACGAAGAGCGAAATGTGTTTGCGAAGGCTCAGTTAAAGCCGGTGACCCGTCTATAGGAGATGTAGGTCAAACAGACCAGCGCACATATTCGTCGAGGTACGAACATACGAACGCATCCGTCTGCCGCACTTCGATAGCGTTAATGGGTTTTGTGAACTTATTGTCAATCAAAGTTTCGGAGTATTCCCGTTTGAGCACCAATATTTGAGTATTCCCATTTAAAATACCTTTGGTACCTACTCAATGCATAAGTACCTACTCAAAAAATAGGTGCTCAAACGGGTATACTTACCTACTTATGTAGAGTCGGGTGACTCGGGAACGCGGCGCGGTTGTTCAGAATGTTTTGCATGGCTAACAAACTGTTTTCAACTTCAAGGAAAACTAGGAAAAGTTTAGGTAAGTATATTATTAATTATGAAAGCCACAATAAGCTCAAAGCTCAAAGTGCGTGCTCTACCTACTTGTTGGGGATTTGTTAGTATTTGGACTGAATTAATTAAGTTTACCTACTTATGTACCATCTAAGTATATGCTTTTCAAATAAGATGTGTAATTATTAATTACTTACTTATGTTATGCTAATATTGTTGTTGTACCTACAGGTAGGTCTTACGATTGTAGTCACACAAATTACCTACGTTAAGTACTAGATAAATGGCTAGGCTATACTACGTTCAAATACAATGGAGGTTATAGGATATCAACATCACTACAATAACACTAAGCAACGCGCAACGGTGCCACATAGAGCCAAGTGGAAATTTTGATGCTAGGTACAGCAACTTGTTCTTGTAATAATAAAGCATTATTTTCATTAAATATTGTTATTTTCAGATAATCATAATGAGCACAGAAATATATCTACATAATTATGTACCCCAAGTAAGTATCTATAATAACCTTATCAGGTCATTTAGTATCTTTAGAACATAAAACTCATCAACAGAGGCTGGGCTACTCGGTTATCACGTTCAACTATTAAATAAGAGGATGGAGACGAGATTATTCATTATTATTTTCAACTGATAAATGCATTGCGTGCGTAAGCGACACATTTTGATAAATAAATAACAGAACTTTAATCTGCGTGCGTAGGTACTCAATTACATATTGATCGAGTTTAATTTTATTAGTTTCTGTTTATAGATTTGTGTCAACAGTAAACTGGACATAATATAATATCACCGGCTTCGCACACTTGCCCCAACGCCACACCAGAAAAAAATAGCCTATCCGCAACTTGGCCAGTGGTATTTTCTCTAACCACACTTTGGACTAGTGACGGTGGGGCCAAAGTTGGGGTTGGGGCCTATCAGCACCAGGAGCGTAGCGTAGGTAATACATATTTGCTCGCTGGGAGGTTACCAAATGACCGACTGATCTTGATACTCGAGTTTCTTCATTTGAAGGCTATTACGTACGACTAGTTTTGTTCGAATATTCAATTACTCACTTATATGTTTTATCTTCCATCAATGGAAAAGGGTTATAAATAACACAAGTTGAATAACTTCACGCCTGTGACTGATGCAGTGAAGCCCATGTGTGTTCATTACACATGACGCATGCAGTCAGCTGCAATCAAGTACGCACCGACTACGGGGCAAGGTTAATCCAATGTAGATAGTATACACGTTATAGTTTTGAACTCGCTTACATCTAAACTTGATCACAACTGACTCTTATTTTTAAAGAGCGCGCGCAATTTGTTTAGGATTTCCCTTGCCTTGCAAAAATCTGCTTCAAACTCTGCACTTCTGGAGTGGCAGTGTTGTGGTTTTGCACATAACATTACCTATTAAGTAAACTACCCACGTTCAGACCAGTAGGTAGGTATGTACCTAGGTAGACTACCAAAATAAGCCTTAGGGATTGTGTTGATTGGATCGTCTGAAGGCACTGTATTATACCTACATTCTGAGAAGTAGGTCATCTATTCACACGGTCACACCTCTTAAGTCTTTATAGGTGCTTAGATTTTATAGGGTCTTAATACTATAAGTAATATCAGTCAGTTTTAAGCACAGGAACCTTTTTTATTAAAAGTAAAGTAATTAACCTGACCACATCAGTCAGCACCTTATTAGGTAGGTATAATTTACATGAAATGAAGTGGCAAGTACTTCATCTAGGCAATAAGTGTGTTTGTAATAGTCTAGCAATATAAATGAGACTGGATAAAGTTTTCGCCCTAAGGAAGGTTTCTGAAGGCTACAAGAAACGAACTAACACCAAAGATTATCTCAAAGTTATTAATTATTTCGCATTTCATGGAACGATTTGCTCTACAGCAGGCAGCAAGCAGTATTTCTGTCTATCTTTAGACAGAAATACTGCTTTAATTAATTTATCCAACATCGTTCTGCGGGTAGAGACCTTCGTGTTGTTGATATCAGTTATACTAGACTAGTATACTGTTCATTACAACCGGCTAAATATATCGTATCACAATAGCAGTGTCGTGGTCAAGGAAGATTCAAGAGCGCCAGTGACGCGATATGCGGTCGCGCGCCTGTTCCGTATATTTATAGCATAGCGAGCTGAATCGGTCCCTTCGACCACTGAACTTCAAAGTCGAACTGAAGTTCAAAGCTAACGGCTAATTCAAAAGGGGTGTTAATTCAAGGGATAGCGCTGGTGCTAAGCGCGGGTTATCTAAAGTACAATGTAATTATTATATTTTCAAAATAATGAAAAAAATCTACCGCTTCGGCAGCGGGAAACTGATACTGACAGTCATAAAATTTTCTCATATAATTAATCCGAAAACTGTTCCCGGCGATACACCGCGCGACAGTCAACGTACGTCGAGCCTACCTACCTACCTAACCTGTAACTGCCACTCCTGTGACCCCTTCATTCTCCTGTGATACCCATTCACGTGACGTCACGTTTTTGTCACCACATTTATTATAGGATGGGATGGGTTCACGCATTCAAACGTTTTAATTAGAACGATTTTAATAAAATTAGAGACTGAGTCCCTAATAAAATATACGGTGGGAAGATTTCCTGACATTCGAGTTTTATTTGTCTGACTGTTCAGCCTGTGGAGAAAATTAGGAAGGTCTGCTGCTACTTGCGGCACAGTTGGGGGTGATCTCATTCAAGTCACATCAAGATGACACAATTGGGTCGGAAGGCCTGTGCAACCTTATGGCAATAGCCTTACCAGGACTTCTGGCTGGACAGAATGAAGATGTCGACCTACCACTGCTGGGTACCTGTCAAAGATTTATTACCCAGGTAGGTTAGGTACCTATATTTATTCTGAACTTGAAGGCTGGAAAATTTATGGTTAAACACGCGTATGTATGCTTATGCTGACACGTGTGCTCTTGATTCCAATAGAAATGAATGATTTTCGAAAGGCTAATTAACAATGTGTCAAAATTAAAATCTCAAGTGATATCATTGTCTGTTGTTGTTTCAGTCACCAAATCACATTATTTACCATGTTTGTTTGAGATTTTTTTTGTCGTTGGCTATTCAGAAACTGGCCGATGTATAGTGTATCAGTAGGTGTAGGTACACACGGCTACACATCAAGCTATACATTTCTACTATAAGCCGACCTCGCATTGAACGGAAAACCAATAAAATGCGAGATCAACATAAACTGGAAGATTATAGCTTGATGTGTAGCCGTGTGTACCAGTAATATAGTATACCTAAGTACCTGTATGAAAGGTTCGAGTATCAAACGTAATAATAAGTATAAACTGGCTTTCAACTGACCCATCATAAATAACGACAAAACAAGGGATATCCTACCTGTGTCGTAACTTCCTGTTCAATTCACCCCAGAAAAAGTATCAGTAGTTGAGACAGGGTGATATATAATACCTGAGTAATAATGTAGGTCACTCGAGTTATTAAAACCGGTACCTACATACCATATTATACACTTGAGAGTCGGTATGGTGTCGTACTATTCGTGCTTACTAGGGTTAAGTGACGTAATGTAAAGCGACCTCAACGCAGCTCTTGTTAGAACAATTTAAGAGTTCCTAACCCAGTGACTGCCAGTGAGAAATAACGTACAATACTTATAGGTTATAAGAAAGCAGTAAGTATATTAATTCTATTGACTCACCAAGTAGAGCTTGAAAAAGACGTGATTTAAAAATCCTAATGACTCTCTCGATGGCAAGGCGAAGTTGTCGGTCCTGCGGCTTCAGCAGTTTGCTGTGGTAGTCTTCCAGCAGTTCTAATGCTCGATGGGCCTCTGTGACACCAACAGCAATACATCAACAAAGGGCACATTGATTTGTCTTCGGTAAAAATAGGCACATTGAAACTAGGTCATGTTTACTTCTTGGTTTTCGAAATTTATTAGACAGCTATTAGATACCGGGCAAGGTTACGAAGAGAATAAAGTTTGACGGTAATTAAGGCATTCTACTAAGAATAAAATTAGGTACTATTAGTAACAGCAAAGAACACCACTGTTGTATTGTAATGGACAGATTCCAGGCAAACCGCAAATTGCATTAAGATTGACAGTTAAGGAACAGATGATTGTCTTCTTGAATTTAAAAGTGTTAAAAGCGCATGAGGTGGATGTGTGAGAATGGAGTGAGTAGGCTATAATTATGCTTTATGCTCGACCTACATTTTATTGAAACGAAGGGCATGTTTTCTACGTGGTAGCAATAAAACAAAACAATAAGGGATTTATAGTTTTAATACAGGAAGGCTAAATGAAGTAGGTAGCATACTCGTTATGGAACGCAGAAGCGGGTTCTTTACAACCCTCATATTATCGATACGGATCAACAAAAGGGTGCTGCGGTGAGCGCTGCCAACCCCTTGTGCAAATTAAATAATAAGTCAATGACAGCACGGACTAAACACGATCACTATAAACCACAAACGTTGATAACTGAATATCGAAATTCACCTTGCTTACGAACTGGCATCACGGCACCACCCCCTCACGATATTTTAGAAAACTAATACACTTGAGACAAAATAAAATGGAAACGATTTTTCAAAGTGGCAAAATGATGACACTGATCATGTTAAACACTTTTAATCACAGCTAGGATGATTTTGGAACGGCTCATATTGTCGCACAACGAAAACATTTAGAAGATATGGTACGAAGCGAAGCGCGGTAGTGATGCCGCTTATAAGGGCCATCGAATACTGCGCCCGATGGGATTGGTCGATTTTCACAGTGACGTCAGGGGGTGGAAGCATAGACAATGAAAAACGTAGACAGGGGTTGGGAAAAAGTAAATTGGGGATGCCAGTTAAAACGCTATAGCCACTTGTTGTAGAAATCATCGACAAAACACATGAGTTTTATTGAGTTTATGAAGAGTTTCATCATCATCATTTCAGTCGAAAGACGTCCACTGCTGAACATAGGCCTGGGTCTCCAAGAGTTTAGATAGGCCTTTTTATTTTATAGTAGATAATCAGCGTCATACTACCTACATAAATGTAGTTTTTTTACTACTTTTTACTAAGCCTCCGCTGTCCGACCATATGTCAGTGGGCTGTATCTCATGATTCTAGACAGTTGACATTTTCACAGACTATGTATTTTGATTGCTGCTATAACAACAATTAATAAAAATAAAATAAAGTAAAAATTAAAGGGGATTCCCATACAACAAAACGTGTTGTTTTGGCATTTTTACCGACTTCATTATCTAAATACTAGCTGTGCCCCGCGGTTTCACCCGCGTAGGTCTCGATCCCGTAGGAATAGGGATAAAACGTAATCCTATGTCCTATTCCAAGTCATGGTCTACCGGTGTGCCCATCCTCTCCTCTCTAAAGTAGGGAACGTCGTGGCAGCGCAGCGCCCGGGGTTCGGTTCGCGTATTGCATTTTTGTAGGTCCTCGTTATAACTTCAAAATTAAATGTCCGATTCGAATGAATTAAATATAGAGGAGCTCGTGGCTAAGTAATAACAGCCGCTCGGGTCGATCCATCAGGTTAAGCTACGCTTGCCGGGGTTGGTCCGTGGATGGGTGACCATTTTCACATATCGAGACTCCTCCGTGCCTCGGAAAGCACGTTAAGCCGTTGGTCCCGGCTGTCATTTGTGGATTTTTGACAGTCGTTACGAGTTGTCAGAAGCACGAAAGTCTGACAACCAGTCTTACCAAGGGGTACCGTATTACCCAGTTACTGGGTTGTGGAGGTCAGATAGGCAGTCGCTCCATGTAAAATACTGGTATTCAGCTGCATCCGGTTAGACTGGAAGCCGACCCCAACATAGTTGGGAAAAGGCTAGGCAGATATTGATTCGAATGAATTAAAAAATATTTTACTGCTACATAAATACCCTTGATTAAAACTATTTATTTGAATAAGAATTAATATTTTGTTGATAAAACTCCTTCGCAAATAAATGCATTAATTTCGAACAAAGATTACCATAAAAAAAGGTTATGGCGACTCAATCATTATAAACGCGAAAGTTTGTAATATGGATGGATGTTTGTTACTCTTTCACGTAAAAACTTCTGAATGGATTTGGATGAAATTTAGCAAACAGATAGTTTATAACCTGGATTAACACATAGGATACGTTTTATCCCGATATTCCCACGGCATCGAAAAACCCCGGTGAAACCACGGGGCACAGCTAGTTTGTAATGAATTAAAAAAAAGAATTAACTAATTTATTAATTATTAGCTATTAGCTATGTAGGTAAGTCCCAATTTTACTTTAATATGTGGGTAGTTATTTTGCAAAATTTGTTTTACTTGTTCAAGAAATCAAGTCAAATAAAAGTTCATGTCCCGCTGTCGCCTGTTACGTTTTTACTTATCTCGTCTTTGTTTCAGTTAGAAAAGGCACGCAGAGTACTAAGTCTGTGAGACGCAGAATATTGGATACCAATAATATCTATATGAACAAATTCATTTTGATCAATTGCTTGTAGTGAAAACTTGATTTTGAGTGGGGTAATGTGTGTCGCGCTCGCTCGCGAGTGTGACATGTTGGTGATAAGTTTACGTTTTATTTTACCTAATAGCATTTGTTATCACAAGTTTACATCCTGCATTTTAATTAAGATTCATGTTTTATCATTATTAAATAAATATGGATATGATGAAAACTTCGTAACGAAATAAGTGAAAATGCAATTGTTTTAACACAAACTATTTCTAATAATGAAGATTACGTGGAATAAAACGCATAACGGATTTTTGACAAATCGCCTGACCTTGGGCGCCCTGCGCAACATTCGTGAATCCAACCGAGCAAGATTATTGTTCTGTCGAGCTAGTCTCGACATACCTATCTACATTCTACAGTGTGTATGTAGATATTTATTAAGTAGTAGTGTAGTTCAAAATCTGCGAGTGTGGGGCGCGAAGATGCCTCTTTTTGGAAAAAAAGATTTCGGGAGGAAGTCCAAAAAAGATGGAAGAGATTCTGAGAAGCAGCCGTCAATCGAAGATAAGTACGCCGTCAAAGATCTACTGGGCACAGGAGCATTTTCCGAGGTACGTTTGATAGAGAGCAAAGAAAACGGGCATATGTTCGCTTGTAAAATTATCGACAAGAAGGCTCTCAAAGGCAAGGAAGATTCATTAGAAAATGAAATTCGTGTCTTGAAAAGATTTAGTGAGCAAGCTAAAGGCGAGGGTGTCGAGAAGAAAATTTTCTCCCATCCGAATATTGTCCAGCTGCTCGAGACATATGAAGACAAAAATAAAGTGTACCTTGTGATGGAACTTGTCACAGGAGGCGAATTGTTCGATAGAATCGTTGAAAAAGGCTCTTACACCGAAAAAGATGCGTCCAATCTAATTAGGCAAGTGTTGGAAGCAGTAGATTATATGCACACCCAAGGAGTAGTGCACAGAGATCTGAAACCAGAGAATCTGCTGTATTACAGTGCTGATGAGGATAGTAAGATCATGATCAGTGATTTTGGATTGTCTAAGATAGAAGACTCTGGTATTATGGCTACAGCATGTGGTACACCTGGATATGTTGCTCCTGAGGTGTTGGCCCAGAAACCTTATGGGAAGGCTGTCGATGTGTGGAGCATAGGAGTAATATCGTACATTCTACTGTGTGGATATCCTCCATTTTATGATGAGAATGATGCCAACTTGTTCGCTCAGATCTTAAAGGGAGACTTTGAATTTGACTCGCCATACTGGGATGATATTAGTGACTCTGCAAAAGATTTTATTCGGCATCTAATGTGCGTTGATGTTGACAAGAGATACACTTGCAAGTAAGTCTTGAAGTATTCTTGATACATATTTAATAACAGCTTTTAATCATACTCAAATTTCATATCATAATTGAGCAATTATTGCCTATTGCATGTGTGCCTACTTAACTAGTACAAATGACTATAATTTTGGATAATTATGTATATTTAATATTGATTTTTTTTCTTAATATTATAAAGATGCATCCTAGAAAACCCAGAGGCATTAATATGGTAGCATCATCTACAATTCATTAATAATTATAATCTCAAACATATACACGATAGAACCTATAATATATCATAGTCAAAATATCACTTAGTACAAATTCCCACCAACTGTAATCTTCAAAATGTTTCTTTTTATATTGTTGCTTAAAATATGTTAATTCATGCACATATTAATGAAGTAATATTAAAAGATTCATTGAGGCTCTAGCGGCGTTGTCACACAATGTCTTATGAACAGGTAAAACTATTTTGTACCTATCTACTCAGGTTTGTACTTTAACTGAAACTAAATTGTGGTTTTTCCATCTTATTTTTACATATTATAAAACAAAGTCCTCCCGCCGCGTCTGTCTGTCTGAACACGATAAACTCAAAAACTACCAAACGGATCTTCATTATGGTTTTCACCAATTGCAATGGAAGGAGTGATTCATGCGGAATGTTTAGGTTGTATAATTCATTAGGGTTTTGTGTAAATTGGATGAAATATGATGATGATTGTTGAAGATGTTGGAAAATATCATGCCTACTGGGAGCTTTACTGGTATGCGCCGCATAATCCAATAAAGGTATCCCGGTACTACGTACTCGTGAGATTTTCCAACATTCAATCAAAAAAAGCTGCCTAGCCTTTTCCCAACTATGTTGGGGTCAGCTTCCAGTCTAACCAGATACAGCTGAATACCAGTATTTTACATGGAGCGACTGCCTATCTGACCTCCACAACCCAGTAACTGGGTAACCCTTGGCCTCTGGGCCCCTTGGTTAGACTGGTTGTCAGACTTTCGTGCTTCTGGCGACTCGTAACGACTGTCAAAGATCCACAAATGACAGCCGGGACCAACGGCTTAACGTTAACGTGCTTTCCGAAGCACGGAGGAGTCTCGATATGTGAAAATGGTCACCCATACACGGACCAACCCCGGCAAGCGTAGCTTAACCTGATGGATCGACCCGAGCGGCTGTTATTACTTAGCCACGAGCTCTTCATAATAAAAAATGGAAATTTTAAAAAAAAATGGATGTTTTCCAACATTAATGTGGGAAAAAGGTAATACTAAATTTAACATAGGCAGTAAAGGAGTTGCGGACTTACATGACGGTTACGGTTATTTCTACTGAGACGGTTCATATTTATTTATTTTATTTTTTTACCATAACCGGGTTGCTCTTAGTCTGCATCTCACCTTTCAGCGAGCTTCACCCGGATCCTCAACCACAGAGGAACTGGCTATCTTACCTCATAACTGTATACTATTTTTAACCGACTTCTTCAAAAAGGAGGAGGTTCTCAATTCGTCTGAGTTTTTTTTTTTTTTGTATCTATTATACTCTATTACTCCGCCAATTATGAATCGATTTTGATGATTCTTTTTTTGTTTGGTAGGTCATGCTTCAGAGGTGGTCCCATATAAATTTTTATTAATTTTGCTTGCGTAGTTTTTGAGTTAGCTTCAATAATTACGTTTTTTTCCCACTTTGCGTATGTAGACGATATCTTAATCTTCATTTACATAGCAGATAACGGTATACGAATTTGTGTGGGGTAGGTACCACAACTAAAAAGTGAAAAATAGAAACTTTTTACAAAAACAACCGACTTCACAAAAAAACACTAAAAAAGTGAAAAATAACTTTAATTTCGGAAGTCGGTGGCAAAAAACGAAAATTGAAAAGTAAAGACACCGACTTCCGAAATTAAAGTAATTTTTCACTTTTTTTGTGTTTTTTTGTGAAGTCGGTTGTTTTTTTTTTTTTGTAAACTGTTTTTTAAAATTATTGAAGATGATGACGATTATGCGACCTACCCAAATGTCCTTTCTTTGGTATTGTTCGTCGAGTCGTTGAGCTCCTTATGTTCTGAGTTGAGCTCCACTATTACCTACTGACAAATGATTGCACTGACAGGACAGGTCCACTCAAATTATTGTGGTTCTTTCTTCAAAAGACCATTTCAGACGGTAATCTACATGGTCCTCATATGGCCTAACCAAGATTATGTCTGAACTTTAAAAGAGACTGCGACCTCCGAGTTTTTTTCGGCCTTTCTTCTCAGAGTAGTCAGATAAGAAACGCCAACCTCATCTAGCTTATTTTAATATTTTTTTAATATGATGTGTAAAAGTGATTCCAATATCCTATTTACAGAATAAACAATTTCATTTCATTTCATGACCTTTTTCATAATTAAAAAAATAAATCTGTTTGATTTTCGGTAGAGATGGGTTGCAACAGGTGACACGATATCTGTTATCACTGTGACTGTGACAAAAAAATAACAGATCCAAATATCCGTTATTAAATCACAACCTGTTGTACCTACGGACCAATACTTTTGTACGGACGATAAATACGTATCTCAATCGAATATCTTCTTTATTGCTTTTGGTTAAATCGTATCTACCTGTTATAAAATAACAGCCTGTTATTTTTGTACGGATGATAAATACGTATATAATCTCAATTGAATATCTTCTTTATTTCTTTTCGTTAAAGTCGAAAATCGTATCCGAAGTTTTAACAGTAACAGCCGCGGTAACCAGTCTTGAGGATCTGTGATTTTAAGTAACAGATATTTTTTATCGTTAGGAGCAATTGCTATCTGCTATTTTTTATCTGTTATTTCTATCTGTGACGATAAATACGCCTCACTCCTAATTTTCGGCGACTTACCTCACAATGAGAGACTTCCTCCCATTGTCTGAATATCTCTGCCTTGTTTGTGCTTGCTGACTTGTGATGTAAATTAAAGGTATTTAGCAGCCCTTCGCCCTTCTTGACCTTCATGTTGCTGGCACAAGAATATTTCAAATTTTGTTGGCCGCAAACTTTGCCACTTCCACGGCGGCGGCGTCGTCAGTGGCAGAACTTGTATACACAGAATATCAAAACCGATCAAATACATACTTACTTGGCTATAAATATGCAGACATTTGCCATTTAATTATTAAGAGTTTAAATCTTATAATCTCAACCTCAAGAGATAGGATCCATTAAGAGGGTTACTGCTGGCTGTTCATAAACTGGCAAACCAATCACATGGTTGCTAAACTGATAAACTAAATCTCTTCTTCCGCCCGCGGCTGCGCCCGCGTGGTACCTATGTCGATAAAAAGTAGCCTATGCCCTTTCTCAGGCTCTAGTCTAGACTATCTGTGAACCAAATTTCATTTAAATCGGTTCAACCGCGGCGTGAAAGCGCGACAGACAGACAGACATAGTTACTTTCGCATTTATAATATACTAGCTTTTGCCCGCGACTTCGTTCGCGTGGAATAGTGACTTCCGGCAGATTTTTGGTTTTACCCACATAGTTCCCGATCTCGCGGTATCTCTTCAAAAACGAAATGTGGAAGATATTCTAGGGAACTCTTCAAAAATCAACATAATGAGCTCTGCGTTTAAATTGAAGATATGTATACTCACATAGGGCATTAAAGCCGTTATTGCCGATCGAAAAAGGCGAAAATGTTATTTTTCCGTTATTTTTAAAATATTATTTTGATTTAACGGAACCTATTTTGAAAACAACCACCAGACAACCCAACAAATAAACCTTTTATTTACCAATTTTAAATTTACGAAACGATCATCAATCCACAATTCCACGACAGTACCGAAGCGCTCGGCCGATACCCAACCAAATGCGTGTAACGAAACCATAGCGCGATCTATTTCGATCCCAACGCCATCTATCGAGCATAGTGACAACTCGGATTATTTATCTATACTCCGTTCGGGCATTTTCTTTGTACTAAAAGTTTTATTATATTGATATTATTTTTTTCATACCTTTTTACTATTTATTTACTTTTTTCAGTGAATTAAAACAATAACATGAACCGAACTCGTGTAACGATCGACACCATTGCGCGATCACCAACTCGACATATAGTACTAATAGAATTATCTATACTCCGTTAGAGCATTTTCTATGTACTAAAAGTTGTATTATATTATATTTTTCATACCTTTTTACTATTTATTTACATTTTTCCGATGAATTTTCAGTACTGAATTGATGCCGACTCTTGACCAATAGATGGCGCTGTATGTCCGGAATAAATTTTATTTTTTATTTTATTTTTTGTAATAAAAACTATCCTATGTCCTTTCTCAAGTTCCAAACTATGTCTGTACCAAATTTCACACAAATCGGTTCAGTAGTTTAGGCGTGAAGCAAAGACAGACAGACAGACAGACAGAAAGACAGACAGACAGACAGAGTTACTTTCGCATTTATAATATTAGTTTGGATTAGTAAGGAGTAGTAACTCCTACACTGGACAGAAATGCAACTAATGCAAGGAGCATTTCTGGTTATTGTTGGACTTAGTATAGCATGTCAAAATTATTTTTATTTACTAGACTAACAACGCTAAAATTTTATAAATTGTTTTATACAACTGTTTGAGCGTTTTTGCCTTGAAGTTTAGACCTGTTGCTGCTAAGATGTCTCACCGGTGTTCAGGCAGATCGAAATAAAACATTGCATACTTTATCCTACTGTATGATTTATGCAGTTGAGCTAGCACATCCATAACATTATTAACAGAAATTTGTAATCATGACATGTCATAATGAAGAGTTTAGTATTCCTCATACAATATGTTTGTATATTGTTATTCTTTCATCAGGAGAACATAAAATCACCAATCTATTTTGACAGACCGTTTAATCCAGAATTGACTCTGACTGTGAACTACTTAAATCAATTTAGTATGACGTCGGAATTGATCCATCTTTGCTACAAAAATATATTTTGTTCCAGGCAAGCTTTGGATCACCCATGGATTTCAGGAAACGCTGCCAGCAACAAGAACATCCATGGTACTGTTTCTGAGCAACTCAAGAAGAACTTCGCCAAGTCGCGCTGGAAACAGGCATACCATGCGACTACGGTCATCAGGCAAATGAAGAAAATGGCACTTAACAGCAGCAGCAGCAGCTCTGGTCGCAATGCTAACGCTTCAGGCAAACAATAGCTATATTGTTTGTCAGCCCACCTTCCGAGTGCCATTGTTACATCGTAGATTTCTAATGGTCTCGAAATGACTAAGTTCGACGCGATCCTGTTATTGCAGCACCATTCGGTGTAATGCTTGTTAAATTGGTAGATATCACAATTAATTGGAATTCATTGTCAAAACAGTTGCAAAGAGACGCGTCTGAGATTCGTGTCATCGCTATAAATTATCGTGATGCCTTTATGCCATATTTTTTTCCTTTAAATCAGCGCTTCTCAAAATCTATGTGGGGCAGTGCTTATAAAACTATATTGTAGGCATGTTACATAATGATTAAAAATCAACAAACTGTTTGTAAGACATTATGTCTAGTCATTTATGATTTCTGCTTGCATAAAGGTATGTACCATTTTAATTGGATTAATAATTATAAATAATATGATAACTGTAGTCAAAGGTAACAAAATATTATGGAGTTACACTATGCTTACCTCTTCAACTCATCATTGATATTCCTATTCTACATTTCATAACACATGTATCTCCTGTTTGATAGACTTCTCTTTGGATGTCAAATATTACACTTTAACAGCGACATGTATGTTTATCTATTATATTACATATTAACTCTTGACCATGAATCTTTTTACGAATTTTCAAATATAATTTTTAAATGCATTATGGGAAATCAAACTAATTAGGTAGGATAATAAAATGTTCTCTTTAAAAGATACTGACTAAATAGTTATTACTTAGATATGGTGATACTGACAAATCACATAAAAATAAGGTCTGTTGCGAAATTCATTAGAATTACAAATGAATAAAGTGACGAATATTTACACTTAAATGATAATGGTTGGATATGATAAAGTATATTAGGCAATGAGAATGTTGAACCGCTTCTTACATCCCATATCCATTTGGAGTATCTAATTAGGTACTGGTTAACGAAATTGCTGTAGTGACATGTATTGTGATTATTCTATTTGAACCTTCAAAGTAGTTGTTTTAAAGTTTGTTAAATGATCACCTATGCTATGCCTAGCGTAAGTTTTGTGATTCTAAAGCTAAGTCCTATATATCCACTGTCATATTCAAATACCTGTTAAGTAGTGATTTATGATGTCTTACCTATATGCACTGTTGAATTCAATGTTGTTATATAATACTCCGTGTTTAAAACGATTGTAAAATAGCGCTGTTTACGCAAATATCATCTCATAACATTTCCTAGTTACATGATTTAATCCAACAATATTTTGCGCAACTCAACTTATTGTTTTATCGGTAAGAGTGAAAGATCTGTACGCAAGACTGAAATTGTAAAGTGATAACTAGTTTTTTTCAGTAAAACCCTGATGTAGGTAATTTCCGCCGCATTTTCAATATTCCATTGTTTTGAGTAAAATGTAAGGTAAATGTTAACTACGATTTATGTATTTGATAAAATATGTTGTTTCTCCGTAGCAGTAGAATAGCAAAAATGTTTATTGGGTATAAACGATGTAAAAGGAGTTATCACAGTATTGATAACAGGGGATTTATGTAAAACGGTTACATAAATCCTGTGAAAATAAATCGAAGATTAGTTCTTTGAACATGCATATGCACATTAGTTTTTTGTTGTGCCTAGCTTCCTGTTAAATTGTGGACAGCCCAATTTATTATATAAGAGCGTATCATGTACAGATTCGATGAATCTCATTTTTTTCCTTTTTAAATGTATAAAATAAAAACTGATTACTTAGTAATCACAACACAGCCTGTGCTATGTTTGAAATCAATGTTAAAACCCTTTTGCAAAAATTCCTTTTGATAAGTAATGAAGTTTCCCTGCCAAATCCAGTCGAATATGTTATCATTCCGCCGTGAATAATATTTTGGCATATTTGAAATGAATTCTATTTAAAACTTTTTACATTCCATTTCTTCAGTATATTTTTATACACAAATATTATACTTGTTTATCTCGAATGTATTTATTATTTTTTTATATATTATATTCATTTATTAGCGTTGATGTACTTATCGATTTTATACATCAATGGTAAGTACTTAGTAGATTATCATAATAGGCATTTTGTATTTGTAAAGCTTATACACAAAATTAATAAACATTCCAATTAGGATTTTATTTAGTTACTGTTTAAATACGAAGGTACTTGTGTTCATGTGATCGTTTTTAATGTCTATTTATATGGGGAAAGGTGGCAATGCGAGTGCTTTTTGGAAAAGTCCGATTTTACATTTATAATAGCTGTTTATTATGTATCTTGCGTCCATAACTTAACACTGGGATTTTATTTTGTAACACAGCTTATTGAATTAGTCTGCAATTCCGTGCCATGGTGTTGCATTTTATTGCATTTAATAATTACATAATATATTATTTACCAATTTTCCATTTCAAGTTTATGAAAATTGGCCTAATGAATCTTATAAGTCTGATTTCATAATATGTGTGTTGTGTTTAAAATCAAGCTTCCGTTCCATAACACTTTATTGAGAGATCTGCTTCTGTAACTTGAACAAAGACCAATCAACGCCGTGGCGCGGCCATCTTATGTGCGGTACGAAAGTATTCAATAACTATCTCAGTAAGGACCAGGACAGGAAGGTATTTTGATCGTCTTGTTTCCTAAAAATCGGTTTTATTTTAATTTTTATATAATTCCTAATTATCTTGACCCAAATACTTGTTGATGATCTGACTTGTTGGTAATTAAGTGACGCGCCTCTGAGTTAGGCAAGAGCCAATCAAAGTCTGTTATTCGTGACTGTTTTGGAGCTATTATCATATTAAATCATCGCTTGATTGTTAAGCATGCACTGCTTTAAAGTTTTTAATAATTCTAAGTGTAGTAACGTTCAATAAATAATTGTCTAAATGCGCCTTAATATCTGTGTAATTTTAGTAGTTCTGTCAGTGCTCCTTGTATTTACTATAGTTTACATACTAAGAGTACTAATATAGGTTTCGTCATACTTTTAGAAGCAGATAGAATTTCATGTAATTGTCGACGGAATTATTATTCTTACGTCATTATCTAATTTATGTAACTCCTTTGTGTATGTTTTATCAAATGTTTGGTATACTATATAAAAGTGATTGATCTTTATGAGGATTTTTATAGTCATGTATTTTATGAATTGACATACGGGATAGATCCCATTATAATCTCTTAATATTAAAGTAATCTTCGTTTTAACTTCGATCCATTTTGTGTCAATGGCTAACTATACAAAGTGCCATGTGTCTACCAATAGGTATGTTTTACTACTTATTTATTAATTATTGTGATCGATTTTATATTTCAATTTCCATGATCTTTTTTAACTGCGCACAATGTTTTAAATAAGTCTTAATTTTAAAGCTAACTATGATTTATGTAAAATGTACCAAAACCCGGTGTTTGAGCACCTAGTTTGCTTTGCTATGTGTCAATGATTCTGTTCCTTTTTCAGCACAAACACTTCTAACCACTAAACCGCTGTAGTTCATGTATAACCGAATAATAGTAGATACGCTAATGTGATCTTGCCATTGTTACACACTTTTAGCAGTTTATACGACTTCAAGTTTGCTCTCTAGGTATTTTCCATTTTGTTATTAAACTCGCGACAAGCTAAGAAGTCCGTTTTGACTAGCGAGTGTTTTGTGTAGCTAGTGCTTTGTGTAGCGATGAAAAAAAAATAGTTTCTTATAAACTGATTCTCGAGACATATCGATTGATCATACTTAGAGAGTTTCTAATAGATGACTTATCTACATTGCTTAAAACTGATTCTCAAGGTATATCGTTTTATTACATGTACGAGAACGAAACGTCAAAACGGACTTCTTAGATTTTCGCGAGTTTGGTTGAGTTTTCACTGTGCCAAAACCATATCATGATCAGTGATAAATATTATACTTGTAATATACTATAAGATTTCTTGTTCGTTAGACAATTTTAAAACGATTTTATCGCCATAGATAACAGACCGCAGTGCTTCGCGAGATATTCAAGTTCCTTGTCATTTGAAAACTAATTATTTTTTCTTTATTCATTAATGTATGTTTAGTGTAAGAGTAATCTATAACATATTTACTATTTTTCGAAGGTTATTAACTATGTATATGTTTTAAACAAACATACACGTTTTAGTTTCTCTAATTATCTAATTAAGCACAATAGTCTAAGGTCTGGGATGAAATTCAACAAGTTTGTTTATTCGGTACCTGCAATGTGTTTCTGTTCTATCTATTGTTTGGGTTGTGAAATTATTTTTCTTTCAAGTTTTTACATGACGGCAGACGGATATTTCATCGGGAATGTTGTAATAACTTGTGTTAAGATCTGACTAATGTTGAAAAAATCTTGTGATTTAGATTTTATACTTCTTGTTTAAAACAATCAAAATTTATTAATAGATTCTTAGATGTTAGCTATATTTTCAATGTCATTGTAAATAAAATGCCAACTTGTTGAGACATTTGTTTCATTGCCTATACAAAAAACCACCGATCTTTAGTATAATTTAAATTATTTATAACGTTAACTTTATATTACAATATACATAGGATATAATATCAGATGTGTGAGGAATGTCTACTGTATCTCCTCGCCGAGGAGGGATAGTTGTTTGAGGAACTGCGACGCGTTGGGGAGCGTGGTCGCGCCGTAGATGATCTTCCTTGAAGTGCCGCTCGTTGCTTGTTGCTGTAAGATATTATTATTAGTAGTAAAAGCAGTTTGAGAGACCTAAAATATTTTAAAACTGCTTTGCCGTGGTTTTGCATAGATGTGAAGTCGGCAATAGCTAATGGATTGGAACCAAAGTACGAAGACTGATGGTAGCGCAGAACTGAAGATTTTCTGATGATATAGAATGATAAACCACCGATATAATTTATTGTTAATGAATAAATGACTTACTTATATTCAGGGTCACAAAATGATAATGCGTCTGCGCAAGCGAGCAATTGGAGGTCCAAAGAGCCGTTTGAATCCTTCGTCGCTGTTTATACAATTTTGCACTTTACGACACAGATAATAAAGTGGCATATTCAATGTTATTAGAAAATTCTATCCGCAACACACTATGACTTTAAAAATATTACTAGCACTATATACTTTAAAACTATTCCATTTACATAATAAAAGGAACTTTGAAATAACATGGTTACACTGGGGAGCTACGGCTTGCCAGAGGCAAGCGTGCAACATCGCTTACCAACTGGTGTGATAAAGGTAAAGGTGAACCTCATGGGCGTACCCAGCTTCTGGCCTAGGGGGGGGGGGGGGGGAGTCAGATTTTTTAGGTCGGATCGTCTCCCCGGCTGTTTTGTCAAACACACCTAAGTACATACATGAAACATTAGGTATATGTAGTGTAGTAAGGCCCGGTTTACACTTTGATTAGTAATTACGCGAGTTCATACATGTTCTGCGAGATTTCTAGGTACGCCCATGCTCATAGCCTAGCCTTCCAGTCTAAGCGGATGCAGCTGAATATCAGTATTTTAAATGGAGCATCTGTCCATCCGACCTCCACAACCCAGTTACTAGTTAACACGTTACCCCCCTTGGTAAGAGTGGTTGCATAACAACTGTCAAAGATGACCAAATGACAGCCGGGACAAACGTTGTCCGAGGCACGGAGGGGTAATGGACCGTCACCCATCCACGAGTCCCAAAGGTGAAACTAACTAATAAAAAAAAAGATTACCTTAGCAAAATCAATAAGATTGTGATACTCGATGTAGTTGCCTCCCCCCACAACGAACACCACGGCGTCGGTGGGCGGCGCGTGCTTGGCGGCGCGCGCGCGCGCGGCCGCGTCCGTGCGCGCGGCGCGCGGGTCCAGCCACAGCAGCTCGCCGCCCGCCTCCGCGCCGTTCAGGGCCGCCTCCACGGCGCGACTCACTGGCAGCTTCTGTGGAGTTCGTATACGGATTCGGGATTAGAGTTCAGCAGCTGATGTAGTTTCAAAGTACGATTATTTTGCTTCTAATACTAGGCATTATTAATAGGGAATATGCATGTATTTTTTTAATATTTTTATTCGATAATTTACATCGTCAAATAATAGTAAAAAAAAAATCGACGGCAAAAAAGCAATTTAAAGTACTTAAAAAAAAGTTTAAAAATATCCAACCGATCCGGGCTATTTAAACGCCCTCCATTTGGCGCGCTTGGTGTGGTGACGTCACAAACCGTGAAAACAAACAAGCAACTGTCAAGTCAACGTCAAACACCCCTTTTTGTATGAGCGTTTGACATTGACTTGACACTTGTTGATTGACTTGACATTGACATTTTGATTGTTATCCCGTATTGTTACGTCACATCCGCTCTTAGCTTTTCAAGTATTTGAATTACCCACGGTTTTTTGGGACTTTTTAAAAATTAATTTCTCGCTCAAAAAGAAGATTTATTCAAAAATATTGATGGAGGCATAATTCTGAAGTAATTTAGTTTATAAAAAAAAATATTTGACACATATTTGAATCACATGCATATTCCCTATTGGCTGATGATAAGGATGTTCGTGTTTATACTTTACTAGCGACCCGCTCCTGCTCCGCACGGTGACATGTTAAAAAATCGAGATTTCTATCCTAAAAATTAATCGTAAAGTGAAGTTTCTTGACCATTCTTCTCCATACGAAAACTACCTTGTAGAAGGGCAACTAGAATCAGTTCCATATCTTTTTTTTTGACGTTCAAAAGTTTGCGTTTAATGTGGCTACTTGAAATAAATTATTTGACTTTGACTTTAATGTTTTCTACATTTATAAACCTGCCAGAGTAAATGCTGTGTACTTTAGAAGATCTAAGCGGTCACACCAACAGACGCGAAAAAGCACTTTATTTTAGACTATGTATGCCAATTTGAGAGAAGACGTAAATTTTGTTTATTTTTTGTCGTTGGAGCATGAAATCATTTTTTGTAAAGAATAATCAACTGTTATAACTTAATAGTAGTTAAGAAATAAAGAAAAATCGCGACTTTTATATGTGCAATACGAGTCTGGTTTTGCTATCGCTAATAAAAATTCGACACATACACTTTATGATTAGAAACAAGTGTAAACCAAGAAACAACCTAAATCTCAATCTTATCGTCATTATACTCACGTGTTTCTTCACGACTAAGTTCTTAACCCCCTCCATCACGAACGAAGATCCCTGGGATACTAGTTTGGAGAACATGGATACAGTTTTTGTACCACCACCTTCATACTGGCTTGACATTTTCGTGAAGCCTCTGCAAAGGATAGAAACATTTTCATGAACACTTTTAAATAATATGTAAAAAAAATATATACAAAACTATATTTGAGTACACTAAATCAGAGGAGCTACACGAACGCTACATCACAGGAGTTACGATGTCAACACTAACGACGTCGTACAGATTTTGAAAAAACAGTATTTGTTTTAGAACAGCAATTTTCCTCTTTTTAGGAAATCTTAAAAAAAAATATTGCGAGCGAAGCGAGCTCGAAATTTTTAGCATCCAGCTTCGAATAAGTTAGGTTTTCTTTCTCTTTGACCGATGACACAGAAATAGAAGTAACTTTGTCGACTTACGCAGAAAAGTTTGAGAAGGATGATGCAGAAAAGGATGCAAGAGCGAGCGAAGCGAGCTCAAAAATTTTAGCACCCCAGCTGGGGGAGGTTAGAATATCTAATGCTGAAGTTCGAATACAAAGTCAGAGTCAATAAAAATATAGTATTTAAGCATACTCTTACCTACTGGTATTGTAGATTATAAAGTACGCCTATGCGAAATAGATTACAATAATCTGTATGTATACGGAGATACCTTAGGGGGTCGATTTCTGGATTGAGATTCTGGTTTCTCGCATTTGGGGGTAAACCCCCCCCCTGTATACGGCCCTGCGCTACGCTCTATTATCGATGGTGAAAACCGCATCAAAATCAACTTCACCATCGTCGTTCAGAGAAGTTTTATGTGTAAATATAATAATTATATTAATATTAAAGTTACATAAGAACTTAATAATAAAGAAATCTGAACGTTTTATTAAATCGTAAAAATCGTGCGAAGCAGGGGCTGGTCGCTAATTGGCTATAAAAAAGAGTAATTTTAGTTTATTAATTCTACTCACTTCCACCGCCTCATGTAAGCCATAGGTTTGATGTCACAGTTGGCGCTTACTAGTGCAGCTTCGAACCTCTTGTACTCGTCTTCAGGTATTTGTGTCGTGCACAGATAATAAATGATGAAGAGCCTCATCTTGTCTTCAGGGGTCCCAGCACTGGGGTCCGATAAAAGGTCCATTACAGCCTTGTATTCAATACCGCTGCTTTTGCTCATTATTTTTTCTTCCAATTCGAAAAAGGAATCTAGTCGCCTGGATTTGATTGAGTTTAGGATAGCTGGAAAAAGAAAAGTGTATTTGAGTTCTTATAAAAACAACGAGTTCCCAAAAGTGAAAATGTTTTTCATAAAAGATACTAATAATAATAATGTGGATTGTGGATACAGCAGTCAGTTGTGGCGAAAGTCGTGACAGCCAATGACATAATAGCTAAGATCCTCGACCAAACACCTGAGAAGGCTCTCGTTGGGCAGCTGGGCTTGATCGGCACACGACACGGCGCGTATCGTTAGGAGGTTCCTCTATCGGGAGCCCTGACTACCGGTAGCTTGGACTCTGTTCCCGATACCGGAGGGCTACATTTATTTTTATTTTTTAAATGTTTTTATAGAAATATTTAAAAATGTATAAAAATTTAATAAAGGAAATAATAATAGGCATACTCGCAATAGTGAGCACTCCATTTTTTACTTATCCAGAGAAGATCCAACACAATATTACAGATTACATCGTCGGCTCTGGTTCAAGACCAAGCTGTTTTTTGGTATTTTGCCTCAAGGATATTTTGGATCAAGGTGCCTTTTTGACTTACCAGTAGCAATAGTGGTGTGCATATCGATAAGCCGTTTCTTCTCCATGAGTTGTGGCAAGGAGTTGACTGCGCTCGTCAGTCGCTGGGTGTTATCGCTGACCATGCTTAGAGCTAGATCACTTTCGCCGTCAAGCCCCATGGAGGTTTTTAACTTCTTCACTTCGGCCTCTGAACTCCTACAGGAACAAGAGTAATCTTTTTATGACGTGATACCACAAAGAGTTTAAGTATTTATTGAAAATGTGTTTTTGGATTAAAGAAGCTTTCTGCTTTGGAGTTCCAGATTGCTGCATAAAAAAACCGGCCAAGTGCATGTCGAAACACGCACAATGAAGGGTTCCGTAGTTGGGATGAATTTATCCAACAAACTTAACATTGTAGTTGAAAAACATTTTCACCCATACAGACTGTATGGGAGAACAAGTTCTTGCAACTGAAAATTTAAGTTGGTTGATTATTACTCGGTAACTTGTGGAGCCTACTTAGCTGTGATAGTTTTCCTTTTAATTTCGTTGTATATACTACTGCCGTGAATGTTTTCACATATCCGAAACCAACCATTTAGCTAGCAGGGGAGGCAGACACACACACTTGACTCTTAACAAAAATTTGCACTTTAAAGAAAGCTTAATATTTCGCAAACGGATCCCTAAATCCAAAAATGGTTTTCACAAACTCCCGTTATTTTTAAACGACCTTTTCAATGATACCCCACACAATGGGATTGAAGAGAAAAAAAAAATCATCCCCACTTCACGTGTAGTGTAGGGGCACCCTAAAAAAAAATTTTTTTCACGATATTGTTTTACCACTTTGTCGGCCTGATTTATATTTTATGTATACCCATACCAAAATAACAGCTTTCTAGTACCAACAGTCTCTGAGCTAAGCCGCGGACAGACGGACAGACGGACAGACAGACGGACATGGCGAAACTATAAGGGTTCCTTGTTGACTACGGAACCCTAACAAACTTCTCGAAAGACATTGCATATTTCTTAATAAGCCTTCAAATTACTAATCATCTGAATCATGCTGAACATGAAGAAGTAGAAAAGTTCTTGAATGGAGACCGCGAATCGGAAAACGTAGCGTAGGACGCCTCACAGGTAGATGGATCGACGACATTAAAAATATGGCTAAGACAGACCAAATGACGTGGCGCAACTTGGGAGACGCCGTGACTATTTCCAGCAGTGGACTGTGATAACCGATTTATAGGTCATACCTATATTTATCGAGATCTTCTTGTATAGCTTCAGCAACGGTGGGGAATGGGCTGCCCTTGTGCTCCGTCCACAAAGGGTCTTTGGAGTCCAAGTCACATATTCGTGTCTTTGATTTCTGCTCCTGTACTGTAGGAGTTTGATTTTCAGGTACCACTGCTCTGAGGAAAAAAATATTCACATATTTTAATATAATATGCAAATAAAGAAGGTAGTAAATTATTATCTGCAATCTCGAAATAGTCAATTATCAGTTGATATTATCGAAAAACATACCTATTCAATGATAAATCCAAGACATCGTGTGCCAAAGCCTGGTAAGTCCATGTGTGATGTAAAGGTGTTGCCATATCGATGTTCCTGTCCAACAATATCAACATTGGCCGAGTGAAACTGAATGACCCCGCTTGACCGGTGTTGCCATGGAATAAATTATTTCTAGCGTCCCACAGGTTTTCTCTTAGTTTTTTATCGAGTTTTTTCGCCACCATTTCCGCGGCATTGCCTTTGCTACTTCTTATTATAGGAACATTACCTAAAATTAAACAAATTATGAATACAGATAAAACTTTGTGTGCATAACTTACCTATATATCACTTCATATTTTTATGCCAAGGGAAAGTTATTATCATATTATGTAACAGTTCTTGTTGGATTATGTATTATGCACTTTTAATGAGTATTAAAGTAATTACATGTTACATTGATTCATGAGTCAACTGATAGCCTTTAACTTACCTAATGTCACAAATACTGAGAATAAACTTTCAACTATATTGTCCATGATGGCTTCCATTTCAGTGTCCTTTGTGTCACCTCTGTTGATGGCTGGAAAGAGAATTAGGAATTATAAAAATAGGTTGATAAGTTGAATCAAACAAATATCTGTAACAACTACTGGAAATAAGCATTCACTGTAAAACTCTCAACTGTAAATATGACTATGAGGTAGCTGTGCAGTGCAGGAGTTTGGTATCGTGATGCAAGAGCTCAGTGATTCGTCAACTTGTGACAACTGTCACTTTTCGTACTTTTTTGTAGCATGCCAGTTGATTAGAACTTTTTGTTCCAGACTGTCTTAAATATTGTTGTAATTTATTAAAAGCAATTCCTATATTTGGTTGAACTACATGACATTATTGGTTAGTATAGCTGAGATCTACTGCTGGACATAGGTCCAAGAGGCAAATGATTTACTCAAGCACCTATTAGTAAACTGGTGGGTATATTAGTAAGACAGATGCACACGAGATGTATGCTGTAGTCATAAAATAACATAATGATTTAGTCAAGTCTTATTTTATGATACCTCAGGAAGAAGTAGAGTTGCTCTGTAATACATTAGAAATCAGAAGATCCCAGAAAGTTACAAATAGTTAAAGTAAAATCTTCAGGAAAATTAATTATCATATTGAGTAATATAATTACATATATTAAACTTACCATAGTAAGATAATGCATCAGACTGCTGATGTTTCATGATAAACAGGTCATCTTCCAGACATATGAAGTTCAAATACTGGTCAAACACTTTATGGATGTTCACTGCTGAATTTGACTGGATGGCTGATGCTGCCAGATCCTCAAGTTTTTGCCTAGTGATTGGTGAAATGAAGTTCAAGTGGTACTGGTCATAGATGCCATTGTCCAAATCTTGGCAGATTCGGCCAAGATTTTCTTCAGTTGGTGCACAGAAGTATACCGCGGGCACTTCTGGTATTGGGTCCCGGTCGGAATGCAGTTGGCTGAAATAGGAATTTGGGTTAAAGATAGAGAACTGTTTCCTTAGAAAAGTTTGGATTGGAAAATATGTCACTGCAGCAGAATTTATTTACTTGTCAGAATGTAGTTTTACATAGTATAATGTTAATAAATTTATAATGGTCCAAGATCCCACAACCCCCAGACGTTACTTATTTTGTGCCACTGAGGGAGTTATTATTTTAGAATTGTTATTTTTAATTATTAACAATATTCTGTAAATCATACATAAAATTGAACACTCAAGACTTTAAGAAAAGTTAGTAATGTTTTGTTAATTACAAAATAAGTAACGACTGGGGGCCCTGGGATTTTGCACTATAAGTTCTGTACATTCTACCACAACATATAGAACTACTATTGCTACTTCTAGACTTCTACTTGAAGTAGGTAGTCATTCTATAATAAGTATTACTTAAAGTTGAGTTTAAACAAATGTTTTATTGAAAATTGTAATAAATATTTTCATAATAAAGATAAGGTTTTCTAGCATTTTCTTATTGTGTAAATGTAGAAACAATAATTTATTTATAGATGGTGACTTTATCATAGGAGTCAAGTAATTAATATTGTTGTTGGCAAAATTACGCATCGGCGAACTATTAAAACAGCTGATATAACCATTAGCCAGTTTAACTTTCACATAATTATGCTCAATTTGTGTTGGAGAGTTATTCAATTAAATACAAGATCGTTAATAACTCTATACTTTTAATTTTGACTATTTTATAATACAATTAAGTACAGTAATTAATTAAATTAAGTACAGTGACCACATTGTGGTGCCAAGAGGTGGTACCATAACTATGTAATTGTTTATTTTGTACAATCATTATCCTCAAATCTGACACTATAATTAATAATATTTTATCAGACCAGATTGTCAGTTAATTCTAGAGGAGCAAAGAGTAAGTAAGCAAGCCAACTGGAATGTGTCAGACTGACCAATCGTATAATCAGTGGATGGCTAAACATAAGTACTAGTATTAAAGGTTCCAAGATACATAATGTAACGATTACTCACACATGCAGAGTCACGCCGAGCTCTCGAAGTTCCTTGACAGATATGAGTGGAGATATAACATCTTGACCCACTCTGTCGTAGATCAACACTTTCCACGTAGGTTCGGATGCCACGCTCTTAGTTAGGGGCTGATTCAAATTCAGCATTTGCTTCAAAGCATCTGTAATATTACAACACAAATAAATAATCCAGAATGTGCACTACGTGTAATCATCAAATAACATCAAATCAATATACGCACTGAGCTGTCGTTCACGTAAAGTACTCATTTTGTTCTGCTAAATAAATAACCCTTTCATTCAATGGCAATATCTGTCTAATTCCAGAACTTTTTAAACGTTTAATAATTCCATTGAAGTATATTTTCTTCGGTCGGGGAGTTGTATTTCTCCCGAATGTCAAATCTGACGTTTGAAACAGCGACACGTCGGCCGCGAAGAGTTCGTTCAAAAATAATTCGGATACACATCCAAAGTAAACCTTTGGTTCCAGTTCAACTGAAATGTAAATGGCACTTGGTGCAGAAAAAAATAATTTTATACCCATTAGATAATTTTAAGAATATAACAGTGTTTTTTTTTCTAGCTTTTATATGGCTCTTGCGAAATTTTTTCATGCAACATGGCCCGTATTTCTAATAATATACTTTTTGGTGAAATACATTTCTCTTTTTAGGGGTATGAGGAACAGGGTGTAAAGTTCACTCATCCCCCATAGAAAAGGGAGAATCCTCCTACCAGACGGTTGTTGTGTCTGGCGGGCAACTGCCCAATGATTGATATTGGGTTTTTGTATATATGTTCACTGCACGGTAAACTCTAATTGCGTGATGCAGGATTTATGTGACGTCAGGTCTTCGATGCGTAGTTCGCATGTGGCGATGTAGATACCGCCACATCACTCCCCTCCGGAGACCGGAGGTCGATAGTGGGCTGAGTCTTGTATCTTGCGATGCTTGCCAGTGCCAGTTGTGGTTCCAGTGAGTCGGAACCGGGTGCCGCATGGTTCGCGGTGGGTCGGAACTGTTTGCGGCGATTGTGGTGATTGTTATGATTGCGGTGATTCCCCAGTGGCTCATGGTGATGAGGTTGAGGTGATTGAGGTGAGTCCCCAGTGGGTCGGGGTGATGAGGCTGAGGGTGGTGACCAGGAATGCGCGTTCGCTGCATGCTGGTGGTCAGGATACCCGTTGACGCCTCGGGTGTTGGCTTGGCTGTGTGACTCGCCTCACTGAACGCTTGCGGGAAGCGAAGATGATGACGTCACGCTGGAGTAGTTGCACGAAGGCTGCGTTGACGTTCATATTCGGGGTCACCAATTTAGGGGTATGAGGAACAGGGTGTAAAGTTCACTCATCCCCCATAGAAAAGGGAGGATCCTCCTACCAGACGGTTGTTGTGTCTGGCGGGCAACTGCCCAATGATTGATTTTGGGTTTTTGTATATATGTTCACTGCACGGTAAACTCTAATTGCGCGATGCAGGATTTATGTGACGTCAGGTCTTCGATGCGTAGTTCGCATGTGGCGATGTAGATACCGCCAAATCTTTTTGATGGAATTAATAATTTGCCTAGTTTGCTGTGTTAAAAATTAAATTCATATAAATAAGTTTATTTATTTGTTTATTTATGTTGCAAATGCAGAAGTAATTAGGTTTTCGGTCCTGCCTGGGCGGTGCGCCGTGACGCCGCGCCGTCATTCAGGACAGGACTATCATTAATATGGTGTACTTACTGCATAAATGGTAAAATATTATGGTAACCTCAGACCAACAAAAAAAGGAAGACAGATCACGCCGTACATCAAAAGTGAAGCCACAAAACCATGCTCCTGCAAGTAAACACATAGGCTCACGCACACACCTAAAACCATGCTCATCGGTCCTATTTTTTATTGATGTTAACTAGACGACGACTCGTGATCATCACGAGTCGTCGTCTAGTTAACATCAATAAAAAAAATAGAATTATGCCTTCCTGTGTAGTAAAAACTTGTAAAAACAATAGCAAATCACATAAAAAGTCTCACGGAATCACTTTTCACTTGTACTTACTTGAAATAACATCATTTTTTAATTTAATGAACTATGAATTTTAGGTTACTTGGAACAAAAAACCTCAACGAATGAACGAATGAAAGCAGTGACATAACGTGTTAGGGTTGCCATAATGTGATTTTAAATTTTCCCATTCGATTAAACCGATTTAAATTATGATTTCTTATTTCGAGTAATTATATTCTTGTTTTCTTTTTTTATATATTTATATTTTAGATTTCCAAGTAATACTGAATCTAAAAGTAAATGGATAGTAGCTATACTAAGTAGCGATGTATTTTTGTTTGTTTTTGTTTCGGTATATAAGTCCTTCTTAACAATTGAGTTATAATACCATACTCAACAATATCTTACTCGTACAATATTATCCTACCCATACAATATTATTCTCCAAATTATAGGGAAAAACTTAAAAAAAAGACAACTCTTTTTACACACACATAGATAAAAAGGTGGCTTCACTTTTGATGTACGGCGCGCTACGTCTTTCCTTTTTTGTTGGTCTGAGATGGTAACTATAAAAAACATAACGTCACGTTATAATATGTAAATTAAACATTACCTACTATTTTGTCAAGGAGTAAAATCAATGACTACACAGGGTGTCTCACGGATATGCCACATGGAGAGAAAGTACCTCGAATATTGTAGATGGAACATTTTACTGAAAGAAGACATCATTAAACAATTTAAACTGCATTCATAGATATTTAAATAATTACATGGTTGAACCGGGAATCGTAGTAGGGTAGGGTAGTACGGGGTAGTTTAAATTGTTTTTTAAATTCAAATAATGTCTTCTTTCAGTAAAATGTTCCATCTACAATATTCAAGGTAGGTACTTTCCCTCCATGTGGCATATCCGTGTGACGCCCTGTATAGCCTCAGTAAAATGTTTGACTAATTTTCGAGGTTAGGTCACAGCACAGTACCTTTAATAAAGTAAAGTAAGTGCGCTCGATACTGTTGCGTACTGCTATTTAGTTGCGTACCTAACTTATTTTCGTAACTGATTATGATTTCATTTTGTCAGTTCAACAACATACATTGCGTTATTAATGTTGTTGAGCAGATTTTTTTTCGAACTTTAAATGCGTTGGATTAGACATTTGTTTCAAAACGATTCCAATTCTGATTGATCGTGTATTACGCAATTAGCTATACACAGATTACTCAGCGAGCGCGTCGTTTCGGCCGTTTTGTATGAAGTCTTAATACTCCTTACTTTAATAAATATACTGCAGTTAGATACAGGCAGCTTCAATAGGTACATTCTATGCGTATGTGTAAGTTAATTAACCTACTGCAAGAATCTACGCGTGCAACAATGTCCAATTATAGCGTCGGGATCAATGATATTAAATTAACAGATATGTTATAAGCGCGCAATCGTGAAGACTCGAAAACATTCCAATTGTAACGTTTTTACTTGTAGTGAAATGTAAAATGAATGAAACGTGGGTATGTGTGCCGCTGCTGCGCGGAACACTTTTTTCGGTTGTTTTGTGAGTGTATAACATATCTGTTAATATAATATCATTGGTCGGTCGTATTACAAAATGTAGCTACATGATGAATTTGGATTAAAACATGGTAGGTCATTAAAACTTTTTAACAGAAATTCTGTTCTAGTTTAAGCGCGGAATCCTAACTTTTATCCTTACTGGGTTAGTAAGGATAAAAGTAACTAATATTATAAATGCGAAAGTGAGTTTTTATATTTGTTTGTTACGCTTTATCGCTAAAACGGCTGAACGGATTTGGATGAAATTTGGCACAGGGGTAGACCATGATAATATTATAATATTATAAATTCAAAAGTAACTTTGTCTGTCTATCTGTATTTATTATTACCTTTTCACGCATAAACCACTGAACGGATTGCGACAAAATTTGGCAAGGAGATAGCGGGCATCCTGGAGAAGGACATAGGGTAAGGGCAAGGGTTTTTATCGACATACCACGCGGGCGAAGCCACGGGCGGAAGCTAGTTATACTTAAATGCGAAAGTGAGTTTATTTGTTTGTTTGTTATGCTCTCACACTAAAACGGCTGAACGGATTTGGGTGAAAGGCACATGTGTGGACCATGAGTCAGAGAAGCACAGAGGCTACTTCTCATCCTAGATCGCAGACGAAATCGTGGGCAATAGCTCTGCCGTGCTAGTATTGAAAAAACGGATAAGTTAATGCCTTATTGCTAAAACCGTGTACTTGTCAGTTGTTTAGCCTAAACACGACATTTCTTTATGGAGTTTGATATAGAACTGACATTAGACACGAGTTGAACAAGTGACAAAATTAAACCCATGATGTATTTTAATTTCCAATTTTATACATCATCATTTCTCAGTAGCAACCCGAGTCTGGATTTGTGCCCGGTTGATGGCAATAGGCTTGCTCCTTATAACATGGGTCTTATACATAATTGGCGAAATGTGTTGTCTGATCCTTCGGGGAATACAGGGGTACTATGTTTTAATTAGTAAGTCCCGTGGCCTGTGTTGTCTATTTTATGAATCATGGCCTCGTTGGTCCCGTGGTGAAGGCGGGGCGTGAGGTTGATGTCCGGGTTGGGCAATATTTGCTATTGGGAAGTCAACATTACATAAATATAGAGACCACAAAGGTATGCAGGTAGGTTTAAGGTCGTAGATATAGGTAATAATACCTGAATACAGAGACGTAGGTCCTTATTTTTAGGTATAGAGACCTTGAAGAGCTCAATGCCATGTCCTAGAGGTCATGGGAATTACCAATGAGTGACCACAAACCATGTAGGTACGACTACATTAAGAACAAAAGAAAATGTATTCACTGAATGAATGGTGTCTGCAAGGGCATCGTTAAAGTTGTTGGTTCACACATGGATTACACTCACTGTCGCTGTGTCAGCGGTAGACGTCACACTCAAAATACGCACACTTGATACTTGCACATTCAAAAAACTGGAACAGATCTGACTTGAGACCCACACTGGTTCTGGTTTGAATAGGTAATAATGATAATACCAAGGGCTGGTAGGGGCTACCCCTAGCCCCTACCAGCCCTTGATATAGCCTGCAGTGGAACAATAGCTGATAACCAGCCTATTAATGTGTCAATGTCCCTCCTTGCATACAGAGAAGGCATGAGCACTGGTCACCACACTTGCTCAATAGTTATTATTAAGATAAGCTTCGCCGTAGTCGGGTAATTAAGAAAACTAATTACAGTGTAGCCTGATCTGTAGGTATCGACATACGGAGCCATAGGACACACATAATCACAGGTTAACCACAAGTAAACGGAATGGTCCCGGTAATTGGGATGTGCTTGTACTTAGAGCCTGTGGTCAGGTCAGATGGCATTCGCTTCATGTTATGCAGTTACTAAACCGCATCTGGTTGATCTTGGAGTTTATTCTTTTTTTGCCCTCAGTCCTGCGTTTTTCCCTTTACTCAATTTTGGCCAGGGGGAAGGGGGAGTCATATTAGGTATTTGGTTAATTACCTCCATCGGTATAGCAACTTACCTATTATTTGCACTAAAGGTATGTATTCGAGTTAGCTTATAAGACCCAATGGTTGATACTTTTCTTCGTTTTCCTGGGGGCAGATAACATAAATCGAGACTAAAATCGTGGTTCAAAAATAAGCAGTTTAGGTACTTAGGTAGGTACTAGAATACAGGCTTGTATTGACTTCCTAGAACCACGCATACCGGCGCTATGGGCCCAACAACGAGTAGTGAAGCGAAGTTACATGTTTTTATGTAAGGGTCATCTTTACCTATTGCATCAGCGCCTTTCCATTTAAAAGCGATATATTGTCAATATCACTGGCTGCATACGGAACCTAATTTGACACCGATGCGGCACGTAAGCAGCACCTACCTTTATTTGACGAATGTCAGGGGGTTTGAGGAGAAAGCCGCATGCGGAGGTCGGCTGGTGAAGGCAGCGCGCGGCGCGGCGTCGGCGCAGTGCGCGCGCGCCGGTGAAAGGCACCATGTCGATACTACACGCAGTGAACAGTGCACGGACCGCGAACGCCATGGCCGGGTTACCATATATGCGAATATTACTTATTTGTGCTATATTAATCAATGGTTTGTTCCAATTTACCTACTTTTTTTTTGGTTCGTCTATTTCAGTGTTCTATTATCGGCACTTTAGAATGGTTTCTATACATATAAGAAATTAAAAATCAAGCAATGCGTAATTCGTAATCTTATGCAAGCGGTCCGGCGATCAATTTGTTAGTCGGTAACGTAACAGTTACAGCGAAATGATACTTAGTGAAACCTATGCATCGTGTTTAGCTAGAATTTTTACAATTTCATAAAGTAACGTTGAATGTGAAAGCGTGCGAGAAAAATCTTTGTTAAAGGCGTTTCTCATTACTTAGTGAATTGCGAATAATATGTTATATTTAGAAAGTGTCTGATGTGGCCGAATAATGGACCTAATTGTATTCGTCTGGCACGTCCTATCTTTCACTTGACATTGAGGCCTGTGACCGGTTGCTATCGAGGATATTAACACTTACGTCGGTACTAAATGTAGTTACTTAGCTTGCAAGGCTCCAGTCCGGAAATTTATAGCCGACAGCTCCGCAGACTTTTTTGTCGTTGAAGTCTTTTGACGGTCGATTCTCATTTACTCGATAATAACATGACACAGGTAAGTTTTTCAGAAAAGTAAATGAAGATAGTTAGTAAAAGCTTAAGGCAATTTAATCTCAACAAATTAGGCTAATAAAATTACAGAACTTTAAATTAACTTCAGATCTAATAAAGTCTACGCCCAAACGTCTGCACTTGTAATTTAGAAGTACCTACTCCTCTAAGTGTTTGGGTTTACCAAAACGTATTTCGAAAATTTTAAGCCCTCAGGAGCAAAGCGCGGCTAACTCTCCGGGACAGAAACCTGGTACGTCTACAACAAAAGTAATTAACAACTGTCAAACAAACCTAAACCGATGTGTAGTTGGACCATGAATGTGTCTAGTAGAAATATTTCTTCGAATTCATGCCTTTAGGTAACATCAAAGCGTGAAACACACATGTACAGAACATGAAGAAACTTCGGTAGCTGTTAGTAATGTACATTTCAAAACGACTAATGCGTAATTTCAGTATAAACAATGTATTGGCACGTTAAACAGACGTATACAATCAATTCACAAGCTTCTGAAGGCCCACTAAAATGTTGTAATCAGTTAGCTTATAAATAATGAATGAGGTATGCGATGTGGTTTGTCTGTCTGCTTACAAACAGTGAGATAAGCACTCAAAGATTAATCTACAATTGAATGAGCATTGAGCTACCAAAAACTCTCAGACCTATTGTGACTACGGGTGATTGTTTTGTTAGAAAAATGCTGTATGAACAAATTGAGGGCGGGTGTATATTTTTTTTTTGCTGTTGTTGACGTATTTTTTATTTAAAAATTAATTAATTGTTTAAAAATTACCTTATGGTAGAAAAAAATCTCAACTTAAGACAACTCAAAAGACACGAAGAGCTATCAAGATTTTTTTTAACACAAACTTATACGTCAAAAACTTTATTAACGTCTTTATTAGAAGAAAGTATCTTGTTATTATGCTAAACTGGATGATGGATGTGAAAAAATAGAAAATATAACCATTTTTTAAGTATTTTGGAGTCCCTATGGTATTCTAAAGTGAGACGTGAGGTACCAAGACCTCAACCGTTAGGTACAAGACGTCATGCTAACTGGTCGTAATTTGGCAAGATGTCTAGACAGCTTAGCGTCAGTCTTTTATAATAGCTTTTATATTTTACAAAATGTCTGCGGCATTACATTTGTATTTGTCTAAAATCTTTAAAATATATTTTCTTGAAAGTTTAACGAAGGTGCTTTTACCTAGGTGTATTGGAGCTTGAAACTCATGAAGGGCTTCATTATTTGAAGTAGAATTTCTTTTTCGCTGCACCATTTTGACGTTCAAAAGTGCCTTTTATGTGTCTAATTAAAATAAATTATTTGACTTTGATTTTACTGCTGGCAACTTTTTTTTAGATATTAGATTCCTACGACAAATTCCTTCATCCATCTTCTAGGCATTTTACCAATGAATTAAATACAAAGTTTAAAAATAGAATTCGAGAATGTCCGTGGTTCGCTTACGCTACCAAAACGTTTTTGATAAATTCTTGAATTATTTTAAATAAAATTATGTGTTAATTATAAAATAATACATATTGGCATCATTATAATATAATAAAACGTCTCGCATGTTAAAAAGGCATCTTGTTAATTTGGTCAAGGAATGTGATAATCAGTCTGATAAGGAAGATCGATTAAATAAATAATATCGAAGTCGTAACTTCCCTATTCAATAGTGTTCAATCAATTCGGGACTATGAAAATAATGTTTTGCGTAACAAACTTTCTCTTTTTTCGAACTTTCGACTTCAATTTACTATTATTGAATATAATAATAGTAAATTGAAGTCGAAAGTACTTTTGCTGGCACTGGTACCTATTAAAAGTTCGAAAACTAATAAATTAGTTAAATAAAAGTTGAATTAATTTATTGACGCTTTAATAAGTCACGATCTCTTTAAACCGAGAAAAAAAAAACACAAATTGCAGAATACAATTATACCAGTTACGACTTTATGTCTATCCGACTGTTAAGGAATGCGTCTTTATGTATCTTAGAGAGAATTCTACTGAGAAAATCAAATAGAAACTGTTGTCAGGTTTTCCGTTAATAAAGTAAAGACTTTGTAGTCTCCTGTCGGTGTTAAATCTTGAAGATCGCGACAGTTTTAAATACCTTGGAGTTCTAGAACAAGGTGACACAATGCTTACAGAGTTGTCTAGGTAGGTACTTCCCTTCTTTCGGAACTATAAACTGCTTTATTGATTTTCAGGAAGCTACCAGCAGAAAGATAAAGATAAGCCTGAGGACTTTGTTTGTCCTGAAGGCACCACGGGCAATGGAAATTTCGCTGACCCAGCCACGTGCAGGCGGTTTTATCAAGTAAGAATTTAGTTACTAACTTAACATTAATTTAGTTTTCATGTAGATTTTTACAAAGCAAGCTTATGTGACCCTTGTATACGACTTCGAAACTATAAGCCGTCTAATGGCAATGCCTTGTTTGTATGAATTAAAAACCTTTTTGCGTAACTCACAGAAAAACAAAAACCCTTTCATAAGTGGTGTGATAATTCCGCCTCTGTACACCTGTGTGCTTGAAGTATTAAGTAAATACATAATTATTTAACAGTCGCTGTTGTCGACTGTACTCGCGCGATGTAATTTATATAAGTAAAAATTGTATAGCTGGCCTAGCTGAACTTCCGCGTACCCTGGTAATGTTTAAATATACCCTTCATATCTTTCTATTTACAAGCTTTATTTATACTTAACTGCTTCCTATATACATAACTATGTAATGAAGATTCAACTGTTTACTTTTGAATGCCTAACCTCACCGATTTAGCTACTAAAGCGAGAATGCGATCCCAATTTCGTTGGGAAAGCTAATTTAGAGATTAACCTTAAATAGTTAATTAATGTGCAAACTATGTCTACATTTGAACTATTTATTTTGAACTGTTTAGTCTACATGGTAGGTAGTAAATGGAATACCCGTGAACATCATGTATAAAACATAAAACTGCTGAACGATACTGATTGATTATGTAAATTATTCGATCGAATATATTTTATATAAGTACGTAACAGTATAATTATTCATGAACGTGTTTTCGGCGTTGATGAATTCAAGGAAACCTAGTCTATTAAATCCTTAAAATATCTATAAAATAATTCTTCAGCAATGTATAGGTATCAATAAATTGGGTAATCAACTTAAAGAAAATTCATACATGAATGCTATCAATCAACCGAATTATTTATTTATTAGTAATATCATCAATACATCATTTCGTTTATGGTTAGCCGTAATCATCATAATAATATTTTATCATACAGATGAACGCTCAAAATATTACGTATATAAAAGTCATGAATATAAATAGTTGAGTGTTTTAATAAGGAAATAGTATTTATTTTGGCACTTATTGACAATTTCGAATCTCGAATAACCGGCGAAACAAGACTAGTTTAACTTAAACAATGGTAATGTCTCGGAATTGGAACGTAAAAATAATTGGGCCCCGCAGTTTTTCGTATGCGCTGTAAGTATTTATCGAGAAATATCGGTATTTGAGGTATTTTTGTATTGGTGGCCGGACCTCGGCGGGGTTTTTGTTATTCACGGGTCTTTATTACCTATGGCCGTTGAATGTTAAGTCGATGGAGGTGTGATGGCCCGCTGTGGGCTGTGACTCATCAATTCTTAAACAAGTATTGCTACCTACATAGAACTTGCAATTAGAATTATCCGTGTTTTTATAACACTGCATTTATCCCACATCAATAAAAAGTAGTGGCGATAGTTCCAGTGAGTAGTAGATACTGTTATTATCTTGTTGCACTATTATGCATATCAAACACTAAGATGTCAATTTTCTTATATGTAGGTACAAGTGGTACAGGGATGGCTCACAAAGTCATTGTACGTACTTAAGTTTTTATTGAATGAACACTATACCGTAATCGAATACATTTTTATGAAGATTACGTTTAAAGCTCCAAAAAACCTGAAATAATTCCAATAAAACGCGTGTATTCGGTAAAAACGATAGCCTTGATCTTGGTCGTCTTCAGATCAGTGAGTTTGAAGCTGTATGGGTCAACAAGTTATAAAAAATCGACAGTTTTTTTTATGTGCAAAGAGATCTAACAGGTTTAGACTTATACGTCTTTAGATATACCGATATCCTAAGTCTAAACCTGTGTACCCAAGTCCTTAGGTTTACTGATTGGTTTGAGAAGGGTAGATGGCAGTCGCTCATTGCAAAACTTTAATTTAGAGCTGCATTCTGGTTAGACTTGAAACCAATCTGAACTTGAGGAAAAAGGTACGCAAAATTAAATGTAGAAGATCATCAACATGTATTAACCTTTCGTATGGCATAATTACAGAAACAGGTATATCCGCAGGTTCCGCATACGATGCCCATATCCTGTGAAAAATAAATAGATAGACGTATGGGGAAGGTATAACCGTTTCATTCATATTTTTATGGACAAACACCGAACATTTTTCGCATAAAACGGTAGATTCCTTTTTTCGTATTCCGTTGTATGTAATAACGTAACCCCGCGTGACTAACCCCCCTGGGATTACACTTGAGTTTATGTTACGTCCGCGAAATTGGACGGATTCAAAAATATAAATGGCTGCCCATAACCGTGGCTAGGTAATATCTAGTTGTATGTTATAGTTATTGTAGTGCCTCTTTTGTTTTGTCATAATTGGTGCTTTGAAAGTGGTTATGGCCGACTGATATAAAGCGCCCTGTACCTAAACGAACAAATAGTTTGTTTGTACGTGTTTGTCAAATTAATGATAGTGTGCAACTTTGTATCACGGGTTTATCAAACAACGTGGTTGGCAACGTGGTGACCATCCTCCATCCATATACTCGTTATGGCCATACATTTGCACTAATATTGCATAACATTACGGCTGTAATCTCCGAAAGGTTAGGCAGAGGCGTACCCATAGTACACCCACATTTCGCCAGTTATGTTTAAGTCCCATACAATAGGGGGCGAGCCTATTGCCATCAAAGGGGCACGAACCCAGACTCCGGGCTGTTATTGAGAAATTCCTGATGGGAAAACTCAATAACACTTGCCCGACCTGGGAATCGAACCCAGGACCTTATGCTCAGCAGTATATTATAAAGAGGTAAAGTTTGTAAGTTTGGAAGGAGGAGATAATCTCAGGAAGTAGTGATCCGATTTCCAAAATTCTTTCACTAGGAGAAAGCTACCTATTTCCGAGTGCCAGAGCTCATAGGGTATGTTTTATAGTATGGATGACTACCATGCGGGTGAAGTCACGGGCAGAAGCTAGTACATTATAATAGACCGTGTCTCACGTGACACTGAAAAAACCGAATATAATTTCAGAATATACGAAATACGTAACTAAAAAAAACATGAATGAAAAGACTAGCTAACGTCTTGTAACTAATATGTGCGAGGAAATTGAAGTTGATACGTGGAATAACCTTATTATTTTATTTCCAAGTAAAAAGCATAAACGTGTTTTTTCGGCGTTTTTTCCTCGATCTGCGAGGCCGACTCGCACTTGGCCGGTTTTATTTCTGTTTTTTCCTGTTTACAATATCTATGAAAATCTATCGTAGATGCGCTGTAGGAGATTGCGGTTAACTTGACGCGGTAATCGAGTTTTTTTTTAATTTCATTAATTGAATGAAGGTGCGAAGGCCCCGAGTAAACCGAAGTAATTAAGTTTTGCGGCTTATACTTAATTACACTCATGATATTAGCCTGTTTTCCCCTACGGCACTAGGGTCCTACCATAATTACCCTGTTTAGTGCTTAGCTTGGTTATGGCTTGCTTGAGCTGGCACAGTCTATGTAGCTACCCACCTCACTATGTATACGATATGTACTATGTACCCGAGTGTTAATATTGGGTCCCCACCTATGAAATTGGCGTTTTTTTCTCACTAATAGAGAACCTCGTCACTTCTATGTTTTAAAATATTCATCAATTGCTTGGTATTATATCGAATAATGACCATCAAAGACAACTACCAATTGTAAAAAAACCTTATTACTTATAGTTTTCTTAACATAAAATATACCTACCTTAAAACTCCTCATTTTGTTAGCAGAAATGACCACTAT
Organism: Lithophane semibrunnea; assembly: GCA_947363905.1. NCBI lineage: Eukaryota > Metazoa > Arthropoda > Insecta > Lepidoptera > Noctuidae > Lithophane > Lithophane semibrunnea. The sequence goes on from OX376185.1 coordinate 9,192,510, forward strand.
TTTTTTTTAACTAAGCCAAACCTTATTTTTTCGCTTAATCTAAGTGACATACGTTATCTTAGTTTTTAAACAGTAGTACATAAAAGTTTTAAAACAGTAGTGTTCATGGTTAATACAAATTAAGAAAACGTTAGTATGAAAAATGCAACTTCTTTAAAATTCCCCATACAAAACACCAATTTCATAGGGGGGGGGGACCTAACATCAGGGGCCGAAAACCTTTATAACTTACGGTAAAGGTATCAAGGAATTTTGGTTACTAAAAAACATGTTAATAACATATCAATTATTGCTTGAAAAATATAACCTCATGACCTTGCAATCCCGTCGCACCCTACTTGAAATGTTGACTCTGTTTAGTATATGCCGCAATAAATTTGATTGTACTGATCTTGTGAACAGTTTGTGCTTCCTTATCCCTCGTACGGTAATCGGTCGAGAAGTTCGTTCGAGATGCCTATTTGCTACTTCATTTTGTCGAACTAACTCAGGCGCTCGCTCGCCGTTACATCGCCTGGTTGACACCTATAATAAACAATTTGGCTCTACTGATATTTTGTTTCTCAGCAAAGCTATATTTAAGAGTGAAATTACAAGTATTTTAAGAGATCATAACCCTGTTAATTAGCTAATAAGTACTTTTAATTTGTTTTGCTAACAGCTAGCTATTCTGTATGGTAATCTGTGGATAACGCCTTGAGTAGTGTATTTGTTACTTTTATTATAAGTTTTTTTAATATTGTGTGCCTACTTTGTAATATACTGCTGTTTGTTATTCCTATCAAATAAATAAATAAATAAATAAATAAACATGTTACCTACCTCTTTTAGGTTTTAATACCGGTTACACATACACAGGCGATGTTGGCTCTTTGGCTAATGCCGTCGGCACGTGTAAGATAGGGGTCATTATTTTGGTAACCGGTTATTAATACTGGTTGTATGCAATGTAAGATAACTTTTAAAAATACCTGTAAAAAATATAAATGCTGTACTTAACCGAAAAAATACCCGTATTGATCATACCGGTTTCGATCCCTGGTAAATAATTATGACATAACGATATGCCTAACTACAGGGATGATGCTCTAACTAAATCAAAAGCAAACTGTTTAGCTGCTCTTCGACTTTTTCTAATATTAACAACTACGTATTGTGTGTAAGTACGTCTATATGATCAAGAAGCGATGATATTAATTCGTTTGTGCATGTCACCTTTTCGAACTATAATTTTCATCTAAAATATGGGAAACATAGTAAAAAAATACCTTAAGGTCCTTTACATATTTATTGCTTGGCTGTACCTACCTATTACATTGAGATACTTTTTAGTAGGTTATAGTCTTACAAGACATACTAAGAATGTACTGACATCTAAAAACGCGGGCGAGAACCAGTTGGATGGCTGTTGACCCAACTGTGGGCGAATTCAAGCCGCGAATCGAGTTTGGATTGTGTTTTAGCAAAACTTGGATAGCGGGTAGTGGAGCTTTTTCAGGTACCTTCAAAGAAGGGTTAAGGGTTTAACAGGCTCATCTGATGAAAAGTGGTTGACAATGTAACGCAAAGAAAATTGCCAACCCAAGACCTGATTTATAGAAATCATGCATGTTTTTAATTTATTTATAATTTATCTGTTAGAACCGGAACAGCATTCTTCGTCGGGCAGCATTACTTTCCAGATAGCAGCGGGTACTTTCCAGATAACCCCTTTCACGAGTACTCTCATTGATTGATTGATTTGATCATTAGTTTCGTTTTGTTCCAGTGCGTCGATGGCTATCCGTACCTGAACAGATGCCCCTCCGGTTTGTACTTCGACGATATCAGCAAATTCTGTACCTTCAAAGTTGAAGCCAGATGCGGCCCCATCGCCACAAGTAGGTACCTATATTACAATGCTTTTGTAATAATTTCTAATTATTTTGACGTTTGTATATAAATAACAATGCTTAATATGTTTAAGAGGATTATTATAAACTTACGATAAAGGATCGTGGGCAAAACACACCCAGCTTCGCCACAGATGAAACCACTGTAGTTTTGAAGACAACACTTCTCCCTTTACTCAGGCCAAGGCACATCAAAATCTGTCCCGGCGTTATTGAGTTCCGGGAGAAGTAATGTCTTCAAAACTACAGTGGTTTCATCTGTGGCGGACGTGGGTGTGCCGCCTATAAATTCTTGCCCACAATCCTTTCAGGATTCGCAAAAATTTATATTGCAAAACCAACGAACAATTGGTCTACATTAGTTCTATCTGGAAGCCTGGAGAAGAGGTCTATATCCAGCGGTAGCATAGCTGATGAAGGGTTATAAATATAGTTATTGTAAGATGTGCCTAAACGCATCTTGTAAAATCGCCCAGAGTTTCACAGATTCAACAAGAGTACAGCTGCTAGTAAAATTGTAGAAACTAAGTTTATGTTTTTTACCTAGAATAGAAAACTATTTCCCTAGAATTACATTACTAATATTAACACTATTAACAAAAAAAAAGGCTAAAATCAAACAAAAACATGGCATAGAGGAAGGTAGACAATTTATACCTATACACGTAAATCAATTAATCGGCTCGCTGATTGGGTGTGAAATTGCACATCAGTTAGTAAATACCTTGAATTTAAGCTTTGCCTTGTAACATTTATCTTTTTGCTACACTGATGTCATGTAAACGTTATTTGAATGGAACCTAAATCGGCTGAATTAATTTCATATTATGTACTTTGTAAGAAACATTCAGAGTCTGTTTTAAATCTTAATCTATCTGACGGAAAGCCCTTTTTGTTCGATATTATCCTTTAGGTACATTGATTTGAAAATCTCCTTTATACTAATGATGTTTTTTCTTAATTGAAATTTGTTTTTTTTTCTTTGAGAGAAACTTAGCCCCTATTTAAAAAATGTTTTATATTTGTTAAGCGCCAGCGCCGATCACAGAGACACCCCTGGACTTGGCAACAAAGTGCGACACAGGCGAGTGCCAGTTGCCTTACTGCTTCTGCTCCAAAGATGGTACCATCATCCCTGGAGGTCTCGACCCAGAAGACGTTAGTAATCAATCTATGTTGTAGTATAGGACATTTCCTCTATGTGCGCAAAATTTTATCAATTCAGCCATACGACGTGTTAGAGCAACAAACATACAGTAAACACTCGAATTTATATGTTTAGATTCGATAAATATTTGTAAATGACACCTATCGGTCGATTATCGGTTGATTTCCTGGGCCTCAAGTCTGCTATTACAATAGTGTCAGAATGGTCTATCATTGATTTCATAATTGTTGATTTTGACAAGTTTGGTAATCTACTAATAGAGTGGCGTCATTATGACTTTCCAATGGTCAGCCACTGACACTCCATTGAGAGAAATGGTTTATAATGGTAATCTCGTACATAATGACAAATGAATGACTGACTTATGCGGTAATCTGCTAAAATTTTGACAGTTCCTTTGATCAGTGACTTATCATTATAACGTCATTGTGCAATCATTGCTTTTAATTCGTTACGAGTCAGTAGTGGTGGTGTTTGTTGGAGACAATGTATTCACTACGAGCTAATATTCTTGAGCTAGCCAACGCAGTGGATGCAAGAGAAAGAAGATGGGTGGAATGCACAAGACGTCGTCGAGCCCGTCGCTTGTTGAGAATGAGTACGACCCCTTTATTTGTTCTCCCTTCGCTTGGTATTTGTTTTCTCGCCTCTCGGGGCCCCACACCGTGATTTTATTTTAGAGCCGGAGGACAGCACCTTCGACTTGTTTTTTATGTAATTTTTCACATTTTGTATGAAAAACATGCAAAAAAAAAAAAAATACCAACATGTTGAGCCTCAGGGGTTTAAGGGTTGCCTAAAGTGGGTCGAAATTTTCATTATTTTTACAATAGGACCCACCATTTTCGAGATATATGCAAAAGAAAATAAAAAAATACAGTACTGTTTTGCAACTGAAGTCGAGGTGTTGGTTTGAATTTTATTCCACACATTTTTAAACGCTAAATGTCAGTAAGCAGTAATGTCACATTTGACTTTGACAGCTAAACAGATAAAATAGTTGTGAGTTTTTTGGTATTTACGAACTTCCAACTACTTTAGATTGCATAAAACACGAATAAAAAATATGTAAAAATATTTAAAAATGAAATCTGGCACAAATAAATGTTCAAATTTTGTAGTAGTTTTTCGAAAATCATTTCTACTAACGGGTTTTATAATAATGGCAATACCACAATACCATTATAACACAATTCTATTACGAGACCATTGACCGACCAATGATCGACCATTATGAATTAGCAGATTACGAAGTTTTACCAAAATGACAATTGGATCGTGTTGGAATGACGGATTTTATAAAAATAGCAGACTTGAGGCCCTGGTATATAGCTGTTTACGAAAAACTCTAAATAAACGAAAATTGAATATGATTATTTAATGTAACAGTTATAATTGGAATCAAATTAAAGTCGACAGTCGTTATTTATTTAGAATTAGTATGCCATTCACAAAATCAGCCTTGAAAATATTCAATACTGTTAACATACATAACTAAATATTAATTTCGAGAAGCAATTTAGGCTAGTAGGTATCGGATTTTTATAGCTATAAATCGCAATGCCAGTCTTAATGGTTTCTCATTAATAATGATAATAGTGGCAAAATTGTCATGATATAGAACTATCGCTTCTCGTCTGTGACCTACGGTTTACCTACCGTATTTATACAAATCCTGCATTGCATAACAATGCATTAAAAGCTGTGTCGTGCATGTTAAATAGCTAAAAAAGCGGATAATGTGCATAACATATTAAGTTGTTTTCAAGAAAAAGTGTTCTTAGGAAACAACACAAGGTACGAATGAAAAAAACATAACCCAGTGCAGTCGGGTAAAATGTCCCGTCTATCCACCCGTCCGCCGCCGCCGGGCAGCCCTACCTGCGGAAACTCAATGTAGCTTGGCCAAATTTAATAAATAGTCTCCCTTACTCGATTATTTAGCTCATCTAACGGTCTGTAAAGACGAAAATAAATAATACAACAAATCCGTCCGGCATCTTTGTGTGTCAGAGACGTTTCATAATATCATGTAAATTAGTATGTTCTCATAAATTAGGTAATATAATAAATACAAAAAGGCGGATTAGGTATTTACCTAATCCACCAAATAATTACTAAATGTTCCATAAACCTACTAGGCATTTGCCTAGTAGGTTTATGGGACATTTAGTAATTATTTAATTTGCTGATGTTTGAATTTGTTGGTCTAAGATCTGTAAAGATAGTTATTAGGTAAAACTAAATAAATAAATGTAATTTTAGTTGAAAGATCTTTTTTATAAAATAGTAATTTGTTTTATTTCAAAATATTTATATAAGTAAATAGATCTCTATATATGTAGAAGTAATAGTGTAAAAACTGACCTTAATTCAGTCAACAATTCTGCGAATTGTCGTGTAAAAAGTAGTCTTAAAAAATTTCGTTCTCATTTTTTTATTCGCAGACTCCCCAAATGATAATGCTGACATTCGACGGGGCTGTTAACTTGAACAACTTCGACCTGTACAAGAAAGTGTTCAATGGGAAAATCCAGAACCCTAATGGTTGTCCCATTAGAGGCACTTTCTTCCTGTCACACGAGTACAGGTAATTATAAAATGTGTCATCACTTCCATTGAGGGACGAGACCAAGAGTAAATGTTTGTCAGAGGCCGAGGTTCAAACAATCACGTTGCTTCCGCTTAGGGCCCATTTATACGGTCTGCAATTGGACTGCAATCTACCTGCAAATTAGATTGTGTGCAGTTGACGTAACTGCAACATACTGTAGCCAATTGTGCACTCCGCTTGCAGTCGGCGGCCAGTTCTACGATTGTGGTGGCTGATCAATATCTGCAGGCCGTAATGAGACTGTATGAAGATTAGCCTCTGTATTGACTAAGAGTATATCTACTCATCGTGACGTTAAGCTTTGTATCTATCGTGAAAATAATTTTATAAAAAATAAGAGAACGCTAGTTAACCTAATTTTCCACTTCAAATTTTCTCATGAACGCTGTTTGAAATTAATATAGGTACTATATTTCAATATAAATTAGTGACAAACAATTTGCCAGATTCCTGTGATCAATTTGGACGATAGTTTGGTAATTACTTCCAGAAGTTTCGTGTTAATTACTAAATTATTTATACTTTTCATAGTACATAGTCAAAAGCTACTTTAGGTACCATTTATTTTGGCGGCGGTGACCTCTCGCGTCCGGCCCTGGTCCAGGCCACGGTACGGAGCGAGAGGGCATGGGAAGCAGTCACCTCCTTCTGCGAAGCAGTAATGCTCGCGAAGGAGGAGGCAAAACGTGTGAGGGAGAGGCAAAGTTTGCACCCTCACGCCCCTAACCGCCGCCGTTGGAGACGCCCTGGGCGTCGGGAATCCCAGGCGGATTCCCGGCCACCATAGGCGCGGGCTTGCGGACGTCGAGCAATGGGTAGCTCGCCGTCCGATTAGGACCAGGCCCGGGTCGATGGCGCGTCGTGTTCCACGCGCGCCTCAAAGAGATGTCAGCACAATTGGCGGGATCCGCTAGGTTCGATGCCTGCCAGGGTTGCGGGATAGTCCGAAAGGGATACCGGGACCTTGGCAACAGGCAACTGAAGGAACACGGGTGGGTTTTAGTCAGTAAAAGTCTGACACTCCCTTCCGCTCCGCCCAGAGCGGGAGAAGTCATTGGATGATTACATATTCTCAAAAAAAAAAAAAGGTGCTATTTATTATATCTTACAGCATTTATTTACCGGTATTCTTCTTTCTTTTTCGTATCTTGGTATCGAGAGTTTTTATGCCTTCACATGCCGTCGAGTAATATCTCTCAGGCATGCGGGCTTCCTCACGATGTTTTCCTTCACCGTTTGTGAAGCAAGTGATAATTACACAATACGCACATGAATCCGAAACGTCAGAGGTGCGTGGCTTGTGTTCGAACTCGAGACTAGAGAGCTATTATTGCTGTTCATGCATGGAACCGCTAAATACAGCCGCGCAACTGCTTACTGGCAAATATGAATAAAAGTTAATTGAATTACAGTAAATGTTCAGCTCTTATTATACGGAAATTAATTAACGTTTGCAATGTAAAATTAATTTGTTTATAATTAATAGATCTGAGGCAAACACACTACCACTGCAGGTGTAGGTATTTCAAAGATATTCACCTAACCCTCGCTCTACTTATTTGAAAGGTTCTTTAAGTCGAAAGAATAAAGAAATGTAATAGTTTCATTTGAATATTTTTTCTCTTATTTGCAGTAACTATGTGCAAGTGCAACATCTTGCACACGACGGTCATGAGGTGAGCTTTTTATTCATGAATACTTTTGCTTTACTACTTATATGTTTAATAAATCTGCCAATATAAGGGTATAATAGTACACGCAGTTTAGTTGTTGGTGAAAATATGATACTATAATAATATATATTAGGTCCCCATCCCCACCTATGAAATTGGTGTTTTGTATGGGGAATTTTAAAGAAGTTGCATTTTTCATACTAACATTTTCTTAATTTATATAACAACCATTAACACTAATGTTTTAAAACTTTTATGCCCTAATGTTTAAAAACTAAGATAATGATAACCACTTAGATTAAGCAACAAAAAAAATAGTGGCTAAGTCAAAAAAAAAAAATAGTGGTCAATTCTGCTAACAAAATGAGGAGTCATTTTTAAGGTATATTTTATGTTTAGAAAACTATAAGTAATAAGGTTTTTTTACTATTGGTAGTTGTCTATGATGGTCATTATTCGATATAATACCATGCGATTGATGAATGTTTTAAATCATAGAAGTGACGAGGTTCTATATTTGTGAGAAAAAAACACCAGTTTCATAGGTGGGGACCCAATATTAAGGGTGGAACATCGATCATATCGGGGTTCAAAGATCGGGTTGAGCTACCCTGAGATATGGATCCTCGCCATTATAAATTGAGGCTTATAATTTAAAATCATCCTATATTCAACTAGTTTTCATTAAAAGTTTTATGTTTTATGGGGTATGAATGGAGCATTCATACCCTCATTATATTTTTCCTTCTCTTAATATCCTATTTCGTTGGTGAGTTTCAAAGTCAAAGTCAAATCATTTATTTCAAATAGGCACTTAAAAGGCGGTTTTGAACGTAAAAATTTACAGGAGCTTGGAGATATCAATTCATGTTCCAAACAAATTCGCAGACTCGGAAAATTATCAGTAGGTCATACAACGCCAATCTCTGTCACCGCGCTACTGTATTCGACAGATCTCTCCATTCTCTCCACAATCTTTAAAAACGATCTAAAAAACAATGCTTGTGTTCTCAGATAGCGACAGGCACAGTGTCGCAGCAGCAAGGCCTGCAAGACAAAGGCTATGAAGAATGGGCCGGCGAGATGATTGGTATGCGCGAGATTCTCGGCAAATTCGCGAACGTGTCGCGTTCAGAGATCGTCGGCGCAAGAGCACCTTTCTTGAAACCTGGAAGGAATACGCAGTTTAAGGTATCTACGAGCATTTTATGGAATTACTAGCTTTTGTCCGCGACTTCATCAACGTGTATTTTGTATTATATAATGTATTTTTACCGACTTCAAAAAAGGAGGAGGTACTACGTTCGGATGATTGTTTTTTTATTTATTTTTTTATGTATGTTCACTGATTACTCCGCCGTTTGTGAACCGATTTAAAAAATTCTTTTTTAGTTCGAAAGGGTATACTCCCGAGATGGTCCCATATAAATTTTATTAAGTTTGCTTGCGTAGTTTTTGAGCTAGCTTCAATATTAAGTATTTTTCCCACAGTCTATGTAGACGATATAATTATTAGACTCCTTCATTGTTATTTACATAGCAGGTAGTAACTTGTGTGGGGTAGGTACCACCACTAAAAAGTGAAAAATAAAAACTTTTTACAAAAAAAAACAACCGACTTAAAAAAAAACTAAGTACCTAACTAACTAACTAACTAAGTCGGTGGCAAAAAACGAAAATTAAAAAGCAAAGACACCGACTTCCGAAATTAAAGTTATTTTTCACTTTTTATTAAGTGTTTTTTTTGAAGTCGGTTGTTATAAAAATATTTCAGGCTACTTGTCTTATCTGTCAGACATATCGATTGGTTCAGTGGTTTAGGCGTAAAAAGGTAACAGACAGACAGAGTTACTTTCGCATTTATAATATTGGTATGAATAATAGCTATCTACGTATCCTAGTGTAAATATCTCTCGCTCACAAATGCAAGTATGTATATCTTTACCTTTTGTACCCAAAATTATTTGCGCGAACTTCCTAAGACTGTAATACTTAGAGAATAGAATTTGCGATTGTCTGACAGACTAGCTTTTGTCTTCTCACCAAAGATACAACAACCTTAGACTAAAGATATTTGCAAACGTTCTTCCTTCCGTATTCTCTAGCACTATTTCCTTCGTTATTATACGGATATCTCACGTTAGTAACTCAATCCTATCTTAATGCGGTTTCAGTTGACAATCAAACTTCCTGCAAAGGAATTTAACAAGAGAAAAAGTGTAGGATGCTTTTTATCTCGGCTAGATAGGCGGTTCCTTTGGGTACAGAATAAAATGAGACTAAATAAATTATTTGTGTTGTGAGTCACAAACGTCAATAAATGATTTTACTAAGCTGGCGAAAAAAATTGAGACTATTATAAAGTTCTTAAGTATACTGCAACGATAAGGTTTATTTATAAACGTTGCTTAAAAACCTTAAGGAGGATCCGCAGTTCTTGCCAGAGAATTTCAAATTTTCTTACGTTTTTTGCTATTTGCAGGTCAGTGTCAGGTCTTATCTTGATAAAAGTTATATTCGCGACCATAACAAATATGTATATCAGAATTATAATCATTAGAATCTTTAATACGTCTCTCTAAGTTAGGTTTGTTCTCAAATGTCACGATTTCTTGAAACAGTCATACAATCAATGGAACAAACCCAACTTAGAGAGATTTGTAATGATACCTAATCCTAAGGACAAAATTCTGTCTTCTAATGATTATGTTCTGATTAACTAAAATTTAACCATACATTTTTGACGTTTAAATGTCTCTTAAAAGCAGCGTTAAATAGGAATAAAAAAGGAGTATAACTATTTCGAAAGAATGTATGGTAAACAACTACAAAACAATTATTTACTTATATTTTTCGCCGAAATAAGTATTACGTATTGAGTGAAATTGACTTTGATAAGTACATTCATCACGAAATTATAGTACTCGTGTATTTCAAATGCCATATTATTCTGCCATCTTATTTCTGACGAATTTTTCGCAAATTCTTTTGTCTACAAATTGGCCCACATCGAATATCAGGTAGCTTATTAGGGTAATATTTTGACAGTCATTCGATATACGGCGTACGCCCCAAGTACGTCGTACACTTAGTGTCAATATTTCAGCGGTGCGTCTATTCGTTACCTGACAATTACGGCCGTCACGTTCGCAATACAAAGTGAAATACGTAGAGAATTTTTTTGCAGTGCGTCGTATTCAGGGAACTCCGTCAGTTGTCAAACAAGCCGCCACGCTCCAGTACCGACATTTTGATAGGCACCGATCGACGAACGTATCTAAATAAAACTGATTGAAGTACACTTTGTTTGGGATTTGTTGTGCGAGATGACGGTTTGGACGGTACGATTAAATTACACGTATAGGAAAATAAATATTTAGAACGAATGTAGGTAAACATGGTCATTGTACACACGGCTACACATCAAGCTATACATTTCCAGTTTATGCTGATCTCACATTGTATAGGATTTCTATACTCTACATTGTATAGGAAATGTATAGCTTGATGTGTAGCCGTGTGTTACATAGACACGCTGATAAAAAATTGCTGCTAAAATACTTTACAGATGCATTCAATATACAGTAGGAACAAAACAAAGCGTATCTGAATTTGTAGTGTTAGCTTGTAATAACAGCAACTCACTGATTAAAATAAACTAATTAGACAAGAATACAAGTGAAAAACGTGTGTTTTATCGGCCTCTTATAAATTCCTGCCCAAACCACGAACGAAACCCCAACTACTATAAAAAGCTCAATCCACTCTAAAACATAACCTCTTTGTTCACAGGTGTTAGAGGACTTCGGCTACATCTACGACAGTTCGGTGGGCGTGCCCCCGCTGGCGATCCCCGTGTGGCCCTACACGCTCGACTACAAGATCGCGCACGAGTGCAAGTCAGGCACTTGTCCCACCAAGTCGTTCCCAGGTGGGTGGCCGTAACTTAGCTACTCGATAAACTAGCTAAGAAGTAGAAAAGATTTGTTAGGAAGCGCAGCGGGAGCGGAAATTATAGACAAATGATGCCCTTTGTGTAAAAGGTTGAGGTTCCTGTGCCATTCTTTGTCACCAGATAGCTTACAGCTGAACCATTGTAGTTAGAGCACACAGCTTTAGCTAGTTTGCATCTGACAGTTTTCGCCTGAATTTCAAGTGTGTATAAGTTTCCATTTTGTTTCTCACATAGGTTTTTGCGTGAAAACCAATAGTGATCACCGCGTTCCTAAGTTTTCGTATCGCGTGCGGGGTGGTGTTAGATAGAACGAGGTGCTCACACATTTCATATACAAACGCCAAGTTGCTAGCTTCACGCGGTCGGAACAATGCACTCACCGAGTTTAATTAGAACTAACCGAAACTATGGCATCCGTAGGTAGGTATTTTTTGCTGAATAACAATTTCAGGAGAGAATAAAACTCATTTAATTTTATCCAAAAAGTTGTTTTCTCGTATGGATACTATATAGGTACATAAGAATAAAGTACACACAGTCTGTTTGCATATGCCTCTGTCAACATTTTTCGAACTGCGCTGTAGTTTAATGATTCGTCAGAGAGTACACAACATAGGTAGGTATATTTAATTTAAAAGCATTTTTTATAAATAAAGAGGTTATTTGTTTGCAGGTCTATGGGAGGTGCCGTTCAACGCTCACTACGTGGAAACGTATGAGGGCGGACACTGCCCCTATCTCGATCAGTGTGTGCTACATAATCACGACTCGGATGAGGTGAGTACACAATGTTTTATTTTTGTTTTGGTGAAAATAAGTTTTCCATTTGCGGGCATTGATCGTCACACTCACGCTAGGATGTTTGTATATTTACGAAACGATAGATTGAAGAATTGATTTATGGATCGATTACGTTGGTTTGTGTCTCAATTTCAAAACGGACCATTTTGATAGAGTTTATATCAAAAAGTTTTTCATGGCTTGTAAATGTTGATAAATCGCACAGTTTTGAAAATAATTATGTTTAACTTGATTGGAAAATTAAATTGATTCGCAATTGACCAGTTTATTGATTTATTTACGTAACGGCGGCATTCGATTCCTATTATATAATAGTAAGTTTTATGGTAATATAAGTGCTATAAAAATTTGCATAATTATGTTAAACTTTATTAGTTAACACATTTATTAGTTGGCGTTTGCTTGCATTTCCATTTTTATAGCTAATTTAATTTGCATTTCATATGCACGCAAGTTTCTATTGATCCACGTAATCCGTCAAATCCTGATTGACGAAACAAAAGGCTGAATACGTTTTCAACAGAACGGTGACAATTAACAATAACATAACATTACGCCTGTACTTCTCGATGGGCGAGGCAGAGGTGTACCTACCCATACCCACATTTCGCCAGCTATGGTAAACCTCCAACTATCATTAACGAGACACAATAGAATTTTAATTGTTATCAGCCTTTAAAAGGCCGATCGACAGTTGAGCTATGATCGACCGTTGATAGCACTTTGCCCGACCTCAGAGCCTCATGCTCAGCAGTGGCGCTTGCGATGACTAGACCAACGAGGCAGTTACAATTATTAGGCTCAAATCGTAGTTTCTATATGAAATAGCATGGGGATAACTCCGTAACTGTCAGGAGTTAAAGGACTGACTATTCTGCTAAAACACCCTGGCTCGTCTCTGATTCCTGAAGCAAGGATTAATAGGGGTGAAAAGCTTGAACTCACATTGCAATATTTCCCCAAGACCAATAGTTCCAACTATACCTCGGGCGCACATCTGAGTTTCAAATTGAGTTGAATTAAGGCCTTTCCTTTCTCAGGTCGTATTTTCGTTATACCACAAAACCATTCAACAAGATAATGCAGTCAGATGTAGTAGAGTTAGTATAGAAAGCTAAGCAGAATTAATTCGTTTGTATTTTGCAGGCAGATTGGTTGGTTGTCCTCGGGCTTTCCGATATCCTTTCAAACAGATCTAAAACAGACTTTTGTTTGCTTTTAAACCGTATTAAATATGCTCTTTGAAATTTACCTACAGAGCTTTGATATTCGAAATTGTTAACCGAAATAACATAAAAAATGTTATATTCTCGTGTTCTGAATCGTATTCATATTTTGTACAATAGGCAAATTCCGATTATTTCCTAAATAGTGAAAAAGAAATCATAGTTTTGTATGTATATGAAAATAACTAGTATTTTCTAAAAATATCTTTTTCAATCTGTGGTAGAAAATGACGGACATTTTCTACTATATATTGTTAGTACAGTTCATATAGGTAGGCCAATGTTTGTAGTTGCGGATAGTTGAATCGAGAAGTGGAGCGAAAGGCAGGCGAGAATAATTTCATATACGCACGTACGCGGTCGAGTGGCCTGCTATTTTATCTCTCGCTTTAATTTTATAACCAAAGCCCGGCTAAACAAATATAAAAAAGATTATAATACACTATTTGTACCCCAGTGTTTGTATCAGTTAGTTATTATCTAGTTACCTGTTCGTGACTGGGACCGCTCGACCGGTCGGCCGATGTTTTATGTAGATGACCGTATTCCGGCTTTGATGTCTTTTTTAACTCTGTAGATAAAAGTAAACGCGTCGGAAGTTTAATATGTATGATGGTCGCACACGTACATAATTTATTATGTCATGTTGCCCTGAAATGAAATTGTTTATTCTGTAAATAGGATATTGGAATCACTTTACACGTCATATTAAAAAGTTGTAAAAATAAGCTAGATGAGGTCGGCGTTTCCTATCTGACTACTCTGAGAAGAAAGGCCGAAACAAACTCAGAGGTCACCGTCTCCTTTAAAGTCCAGACATAATCTTGGTCAGGCCATATGAGGACCATGTAGATAAGAGTCTGAAATGGTCTTTTGAGGAAAGAACCACACAGATTTGAGTGGACCTGTCCAGTCAGTGCAAGCATTTGTCAGTAATAGTGGAGCTCAACTCAGAACTTAAGGAGCTCAACGACTCGACGAACAATACCAAAGAAAGGACGTTTGGGTAGGTCGCATAAAGTTCTCAAGACCTTCGCTAAAACTAACAGAACGAAAAATAAATATCCACATAGTCCTCACATTCACAATAAAACAATACTTATAAGTAATCATCATGTCATTTTGTATATAATATTCAATAATGTCAATTTGTATATAAAACTGGTAGGTATATTTTTATGGCTTTCCATAATATTCAAAATGTCACAATGCTTAGCAGAGCGAGCAGCTCAATCATTTGCCATGCTCAGCATTTTTGTCTTCTAAATAATCTGTGATTTTATAGTACCCTTTTTTACAAAGTTTGGTTTTAATACAGCTTTTAAATCGTTTAATGGGTAAGTTTCGAATGTCAATGGGAAGTTTGTTATAAAAGCGTAATACATTGACCCATGAACGAGTTGCCTACTCTGTGGAGACGAGTGCGATGTACAGCAAGATTGTGTTTAGACCTGGTATTTAAACTATGAATATCGGACATTTTCTTAAACTTTGATATGTTTTTGTGTACAATAGGTTTTCAAATATATATTGTGAGGCTACAGTCAGAATATCTATTTCTTTGAATTTTTCTCTCCCTAGTTTCATAACCCATCAACGAGGTTCTCGTTTCAATGCGATTTTCTTTGATTAAACCGGTTCTTTGCGCGTAGTTGTAGAGACACGGAGTCAACACTTTTGAGCATGAAATATGAAAATGAATATTGGTATTGAACCACAGCAACTTGTTAATTAAACAGGGTTGTTCGGTTTCGTTTTTGTTTGTTCAAATTAGTTATAACTTCGTTTGTATAAATTCTGTGATGTTATTTGAAGCACTCGCTCTTTCGTGAACCAATTTTCGTGCTAGTGTTAATTTTACCTAGAGCATTTGCATTTTGAGTTGCAATTACGTATCTATTGGTCTACCACTTTATCTTTCCCAAATTTATTTACATCGATAAGCAATTTTGATGCTTATGATAAAATATTATAAAACTTCGTTGGCTTAATTTATGATTGGTAGCTTCACACCTTTGCCGAGCCCGTTTGAAGTTTAACAGCTACAGATGTTCCATTTCTCCATTTAAACGTAACATTGTATTGTCTTACATTGTCATTAATAACATCTCATTTCAGGTGTTAGAATGGCTGCAGGAAGACTTTAATCGGTACTACGAACAGAACCGCGCGCCATACATGATGCCCTTCCACACCAACTGGTTCCAAATCAAAGAGCTGGAGCGAGGACTCCACAAGTTCCTGCAATGGGCATCCGACCTGTAAGTACTCGAGCCTTCAGTTTGTTGTTCACTAGCTGTTGCCCGCGACTAAGTCTGCGATCTAGGATGAAACGTATGTCCTTCTCCAGGCCATATCCTACCCCTGTGCCAAATTTCATCCAAATCCGTTCAGCCGTTTTACCGAGTGTGTCACTTTGATGAACTATTAATTTCGCTGGCTGTCCTTATGGAATCTTACGTCACTGTTTAAACTTTAATGTTATTGATACTAATTAATAAAATAAAGATCTTCATAAAATACTTGAGTCTGTAAAACAACTGTCACTAAAATAACAAAAAAAAACCACTTTGACTTGTATCCAACTGGAAACAGCAGCTCTTTGAAAGGTCCATTTACATAACGCTATAAAATCATAATTATTTGAAAATATATATTTATCCGGCTTACTTTCATGTTATTGAGTATTCGGTGCCAAAGCAGACATGTAATATTTCGGATCGCTTTGGACTTGAATAATTGGCTTGAAACGAAACTAAGATGGAGCGAGTTACTGGCAAGAAATATGTGATGGAATTTTAAGTGTGTATGGAACACTCGTTCAAATTTTTAAATTGGGATAAGCAGTTAAGTTTCTTTCCCTCACGTCGTTTATTGGGACTTTTTAACCGACGAAAAAAAACGGAGGAGGCTCTCAAGTCGACACGTATTTTTTTTTTTTTTTTTGTTTTGCTAATGATACTGTAACGATTGTACGTTTAATTTATAAATATCAAACACACCATCAAACTGAACGATTTTGTCCATAGCACCAACATCGTAATAGCGAAAAAATAAACAGCTGTGTAGATCGAGCAGGTATTGAAGTTTTGTATGGGACAGTTGATAATCTTTTCGTGATGGCGATGTTGATCCCATATAGAAAGTTGTTAAAGGTGGTCTATACCACACCTTAAATATGACCACACCTTTCTGATACATATTCTTTATTAGTTGGTTAAAAAAATAGTAAACTCTTTCTTTTTATCTCAAATTGTTCGGATTTCTCTTCATAGTGATCATTGAAATGTAAAATTTAATTGCGACAAAAGAAAATGTAACAAGCAATAATCAAAGCAATGTTTTATGCCAACTATACAGGCTGTAAGGGTAAACACTCTTGTCATTCAAACCATGGGTAGCTGACTTAAATATAAAAATAAATGACCGAACACAACAAAAAAAAAACGTTATTTTCATTAAAAGATTTTAAAAAAAATCTATCCGACACCGTGCTCTCTAGCGAAACAGCTGACTGACTGAGGGAGAGGTCGCGCTCGCGGCCGGTCAGGTCACATCCCGCACCCCCCGCCCGTGTTGAGACGCAAGTTGCCCTAGCGCATAGGGCAACGAACTTGCGTCTCTTGTGGTAAAATGTAGACTTAAAAAAAAGAAAAAAAAGTTGTAATTTTCCATGGATTTTACGTTCTATAAATGAAACCAAACCACTGGTTGCAAGGATAACGGTGTTCACCCTAACACCCTGTATTACCGTACTGGTTTTCCAAAATAAAAATATCTACTGATATATCAAAGTTATTATTTTTTGCAGACATCATGTAAAAACGCGTTTTATATATGAATAAAAAGTAACCGAAAGCATAATCTACCTATGGGCCTTTTAATAATTAAATACCTGGTACTTACTTGTTGAAAGGCCTACATTGTCCTCCCATGCCTACCAACACTGTAATTTGAAAGTATTGTAAAAGCCAATTATTTTTAGAAGAGTAACCATGGAGTTTCTTGCCGGCTCTTCTCCATAGGAAACGACCAACTGGAACCGTGCACCTAGCTTCTGACGTTTCATAAGTGCCCATGTAGGTTTATGTGCAATAAAATATTTTGTTTTTAATAAAGTTTTTACATAAAATCTTGTATCTTTGAGGAAAATAAGCGTATACTAAAATATGTTATGTAAATGTAACACTTTTCTTCTATACAATGGGTTACTTTGTAGTACACTACGAAGTAACTATCCCTAAATCCTAAATCCCATATCTATATACAATAAATTACCGATCATCATACTAAAAACATGAACTTTAAAAAGTATAGGATGGCATTATTAACACAATAATATTATTTTCCGATTAAATAAAATTCACATTTCAATCCCAACTATTTATTTAACGAACGGAAACACTGATTGTAGTCCGATTGTAAATAAATAATGAGGGTAAGTAAATATTTCACAAAATAAATACAAATACAAAAATACGGTAACAAAAAAAGAAAACAGATTTCCACGATTTATAAAGAAAGAAAGAAAGAAAGAAAATAAATTTATTTGACCCAGGTAAGGCACACAATATTTATAGAAAAAAACAAAGAACATAAAAAAAAAATAAAAAAAAGTATTGTGCGCCTCACGGCTGCGCCAAACAGGCCCAGTTCAGCATGAATGCCAGACAACTAGTGCCTGACGCTGGTTTTCAACTGGACCTTATCTGGCTGTTTACACTTATAACAATCTTAACATACGAGAAACTGGTAATCACTGCATTATAAAAAAAAGCCGATAAACTCTGAAACTACTGAACGGATTTTCATACGGTTTTCACCAATGGACGTAGTGATTATGAGGAAGGTATTAGGTGTACAATTCATTAAGGTTTTGTGTAAATTGGCTGAAATATGACCATGATTGTTGAAGATGTCGGAAAAAATCATGCCGACTGGGAGCTTTACTGGCGTGCGCCAGTAAAGCTTACACCAATAGAGTTATAAGAAAACAATGTATTAAAATATAGGAATATTTCCGTAACACATTGTTTTCATATACCGTAAAAAGATCTATTAAACTGTAGCAACACTATCTACATTTTTCATTTCTCTCTAGACCCAATTATGAATACCATGCAAATGACGTCGCGGGTAGAAGCTAGTATTATAAAATACGGATTATTTTAATTAAAAATACATTTAACCTGCAGATGTTGCTCTCGTATTTTTTAAAGCAGCAACATCCACCTGTGAAACAAGCTTATTATGTTCTTCGATGGTTCACGTCTTCATGTAACGTAGGTATTTAAAGTATTCAATTAAAAATGCCTTGATTAACATGATATTAGGAGACACCCCATGTGCCCATGCGCAGTTTACACAATTGTATCGCTTCTATTATAAGACTAATTTATTCAACCAACATCTTTTCACTACCGTAGGGACGACGTATGGTTCGTGACAGTAACCCAAGGTCTGTCGTGGATAACGGACCCGAAGCCAGCCAAATCTCTGAACAACTACGAAGCATGGAGGTGTGACCGCAAGGACTTCCCGCCAGCACCATGCAATCTATCCAACAAGTGTGCATTGTCCTTCAAGCCTGCTGACACAAACTTCACTGACACGAGGTATATGGAGACCTGCACCGAATGCCCTAAACAGTAAGTTCTTTTTTCACATTATAATTATGTTTTATAATGCATGCAAAGGATGCAAGAGCGGCCTATTTCCAGCAGTAGGTACCTTCGCAGACACTGGCGGTAAACCACTTTTCAACCTTATTATTAAGGGCATAAGAGTGTTAGGTGATCAATCGCCAGTGTCCGCGGTTGTACCTAGTCGTCTTTCAGCTGGCATAAAGCTGGTGAAAGACCAAATAGAAAATGCATGCGCACTGAATAATCTGTTGTAATGATCCAGCACGGAGGAACTGCAGCTCATAAAGTGAAGTAGGGAATTTAGCGTCATAAATAGTAATGGACAAACTTCTGGTGGAATTTAAATGTAGTTCTTTCCGTCAATCTTCTTCTACCTGTCATGCCATGACATGGGACCATGTCAATTGGAGTCAGCGCAATTTGTTATTTTCTTTCATACTATTATTATTTCTAAATACGTAAAAATATCTAAATCCTTTGACGCATTTTCAGCGATCACAGTAGCACTCAAGTTATGTTATTACTCGTTCATTTCACGGCGCACCACGCATAGATGATCTCGCTAACTTTGTTACGGGACTTTTAAAAGTTTTTTAACACGGTGTCAGGGTTCCCTTCTATCGTGGGTTGATTCAGTTTTCACGAGCAAAGGGGGACCATTTGATTTTTGTAACATCGTTGTGTTGAATAATTTTGGCTACGTTCACGTGAGCTGGTTGGTATGCACTATGCATCAAGAAAAATGTGGTTGGAAAAACTTCATTTACCTCAAAAATGATAGAGATGCGTTATTATTCTGTAATATTGCGAAAGGAAAATCTGGGAGGGAGATTTTTTTATATTTAGGAGTACATTGGTGAATCCAGAATCGCAAATGCGACATTATGCGAATGAAGCTGATAGTAAATGATCTCCAGGCGCAGGCAGTCTAAGAAAAGTCGGTTATTTTAGACGTACAAGCAAAGATGAATACAGATGGTGTACTCCGCATTTTAGTTATGACGCCGGCAGCACACCTCCGCTGCGAAACCATAGCAGTGAAACCTTTCGCTGCTATAATTTTCTCGTCGGAAGTGTGCTACCGGCGTGAAGCTACAAGTACGCGGCGGGCCCGTCTTGTCGGTCCAACTCAGTGACTGTAACGTATAAGAATAAGATATAAGAATTACTCGATAGAAATAGAGGCAACTCTAGGTGAATACAACTTTAGATAAGTAGCGCTGTGCGGCCTGAATTGCACTTTATTGTGTCGTAGCAAGAGTCGCTTTTTATTTGAATGATTTTGCGGAGTGAACCATCTGTATTCATCTGTGGTACAAGGCAGATTTGTAATACTATTATTATTTTCAGGTACCCATGGCTAGGCGACTCCGGCGGGACAGGCATCCCTGGCAAAGACAACTATATACCCGACAATCTCAGGAGGAGGTAGTGTGTATACGAACTGTCCTCTACGAACACTGTATATGATCTATTCAGTTCAGCTGACTTTCATCATGGTAGTCAACACTTTAGCTAACATTTCGCCTAAAGCCACTCTCTGGTTAGACACTTTGACATTTATAACATGGCCACTTCCAGTATCATTTAATGTAAGATATTACGGAGCAATAGTTTTCATAGAATTCCCCAGTAAATTGATAGGAAAGCTAAGCATTTCTACGTTTCCTAGCACAGTCTTAGAATCAATCCCGCTTTCTGAATTGTAATAGACATTGAAACTCGGTGAGAGATAATTTCCTGTAAACTACGAAACAAAGCATAGTTTCTGTAAGATCTAAGTGAGCTTTAAGGTAGTGCTTGTTAGATAAATAACTTTGTATTAAGTCAGATATTATATCTTTGGATTTAGCCAAATCTTTAGCAATGCAATGTGGAACGAAGTAGTCTTTGAAATTTATTATCTTACCCATCAATAAAAAGTAGCTTCAATGTGGATTTACAAATTCAACGACAGTCCGGGTCCTGTCCTGAATAGATTATATTCAAGAATTTTGTATATATTTCGTTTTGTAAGTAATTATGACATAGTGACTAGTCGTCGCAATATATTATTTTTAATAATTATGATTTGAGACTTTCTAGTACTTTGACGCGACAACTCGAACAGTTTATTTAATGATTTATAAGATAACATTTCGTGTAATTATTGTTGAACAGTTGCCATGTTTGAACCAAAATACTCCTTTTAACAATGACAATATCTAGAGCATATAGAGATAGAGTTATAGAGTTGTAGGCTGTTAAAGGAATGCTGTGAGGAATAAATTCAGAAGCGATTAGAGATAGTTTTTATATCAACATGTTGATCAAATTCAAAGTTTTCAGTCTGTAAACTTTAGTTCTCGATGTTCTTAAACAAATACCTCGACAAATTCCTAGCTGGGTCATACATAATAAAATATATATCTGAAAAACTTTGGTGCTTTGTATTTAATGATAAGTGGAATAACTGTTTTCATTGTTAACGAATAAAAATAAATGTTTTTAGAAACGCCTGTTAATTTATTACCTGACCAACGTAGGTCACCGGTTTTTTTCAACGCCCTTTGTGGTATTTATGGGAGTCCA
The DNA here is from genome assembly GCA_947363905.1 of Lithophane semibrunnea. NCBI lineage: Eukaryota > Metazoa > Arthropoda > Insecta > Lepidoptera > Noctuidae > Lithophane > Lithophane semibrunnea. Next base: position 9,214,055 of record OX376185.1, read on the forward strand.
ACTAAAAATGTTTTCACAACAAAAAAAACCTATTCATATTTAGTTAAAATGAAATATCACAAATTAACGCAACTCGTGGATTGTCACGCCTACTGCTACATCTTAATCCTAACTAGTAATATTATAAATACGAAAGTACGTTTATTTGTTTGTTACGCTTTGACGCTAAAACGGCTGAACGGATTTGTATGAAATATGGCACATGGATAGACCATAACCTGGAAAAGGACATACTTTTTATCCCGATATTCCCACGGGATCGAGACTTATGCGGGTGAAACTGCGGGGCGCAGCTAGTATCAGTAGTAGTACGACGTCATTACGTCAGCGCCGGCTGTCGTTGAAAACCAGCGCTGGGGCTCTGTTTTGCATAGGGTCGCAGCATAATGCTGAGCGATAGCCGTTTTGCGTGGATGTGACGCATGTTTCCCCCAACCTTTTTTATTTTTAATTTGTTACATTGTTTTTTTGCGTCATATTTACCTGCAAATAAACGTATTTTCTTTCTTTCTTCTTTCTTCTAGTAGTAGCAGTTAGTATTTATAACTGTATAATGATAATGGTCTTGCCGGGGTTGGTCCGTGTATGGGTGACCATTTTTACATATCGAGACTCCTCCGTGCCTCGAAAAGCACGTTAAGCCGTTGGTCCCGGCTGTCATTCGTTGATCTTTGATAGTCGTTACGGGTCGTCAGAAGCCCGTAAGTCTGACAACCAGTCTTACCAAGGGGTATCGTATTACTCAGTTACTGGGTTGTGGAAGTCAGATGGGCAGTCGTTCGGTCAGACTGGAAGCCGACCCCAATATAGTTGGGAAAAGGCTAAGCAGATTGATATAATGATAATGGCCTAAGGAAAAGATTGATGGTTACAATGGATGTTATAACCAAATACCACGTTGGGCTCGTGGTCACAAGCGTGACTGCTGAGCGTGGTCCTGGGTTCGATCCCCAGGTCAGGCAAAAGTTTATTGGGTTTTTCCATAAAGCTGGGGCCACATTGTTGCGTTATCGCGAACTATACTTCGTGCGCTCTCTGTTGCTCAGCGAGACGTCTAGCGGTGCGCGAGAGAGAGCGCGCGAAGTTTAGTTCGCGATAACGCGACAATGTAGTCCCAGCATAAGGAATTTCTCAGTAACAGCCCAGACTTTGGAAGTTGACGGTGAGTCTCGTGACTCGGAAAGTAAGTTGAGTAGTTGGTCGTGCACCTGATCTCTCTCCGGTCGTGTCGGATTGACATCCCACTGGACTATGAGAATATGAGAATGAGGGAAGAGTGAGTGCCCCTGTGTCTGCGCACAGACTGGTGCACTATAATAATCTCCCGCGAAAGATAGATAGTCTCCGCTGAGGTTGGCTGCCAATGCCGAAATTCGGTCTGGAAACTATTATTTCCTTTATTTATCATAGAAGTAAAGTCTACTTGCCCATCTCCATACTCTTATGGCATGCTACCGTGAACTCAAGCTTCTTTCATACAAAACATACGTATGCGATGCGGCATAAGTTACAGTGCAAGTATGAAATAATATGCAGGCGGCTACAACTAATTCCGTGCGTTTGCACGTCAGTAGCAAATAGCGGACGTCAGCGCAATCTTGCGTTGTATAAATACGTAGAGCGTAGCTGCAGCGCTGCAAACGTGTTGCATTTAGTGGGACCAAACTTTAAACGAGACCACAAGGTGAGTGTAACCACACTTTATTCACTACCGATGCAAGGTAGGCAGTGTTTAGGATTTAGTTTAGGAAGTACAGTAATCTTGATTAATTCCTCTATTCATTAGACGCTTGCATGCTTGGGATGTTCTTGCAGTTGTGCCTTCGTTTGAAATACCAGATAGACTTATTATAGAACTAAATCAAATACATACTGTAATAATACACTCTATGAAACACAAACATTCTAAGCGCAAAAAAACAACAAAAAAAGAAAACTCGGAAGGAATTTCCAAAAATTGTAACAGTACGGAAATTTGTTAGTAGGTAAGTATTTAGAATTTCACCTGCCACCAACACGCGGGAGCTTATAAAACAATTCGTGTTTAGCCTTATAAACAGCTTCGTGGTCTATACATTACCTAATAAAAGTCCCGAAAAAAGACTATTGTATACATATTTTATAACGACGGCTGGCATTTTGCGTCTCCGACCCGCCGGCAGATTTAATTTGAGATTGCGCTGCGAATGGCTGCTCGGAAACTTTCTCCATATTCACATGCATTAGCTCCTATTACAGCGAGTTTTTGTTATACATATTCTGAATGGGTCCCACCCCATCCTCGATGTCTTCCTCTCAGAATCAATAGTCTTAGTTACTGTTTAAGACGCTAGATAAGGGCGGCGCAACTTTGTCAACCGACGCAGTAAAATGTAATTTGTAAAGTTAAGATATAGACGTATCTCGTGTCATTTACACGTAATTTGAAGACGTGTTTTGGGATTTAGTCGGCAGTAAATGTTGAAGTTCCGCATCGTTTTAGGTTATTTTATTAGGGAGTGAATGAATATAATTTCGAGAGGATGAAATACAGGGCCACAAAAGAGAAGCGACATTGTATGAAAAGACTCGCGTTCCAAAGACATTGATTATTTTTCCTGTATGATCTATTTTAAAAGAACATTACCTTTATTAGACACTAGCTGCCGCCAGCGGCTTCGCCCGCGTGTAATCTTTATAAATTATAGCCTATGTTACTCAGGGTGAATGTAGCATTCTAATGGTGAAAGAATCGGCGCATTAGTTTTTGAGTTTATTCATTACAAACATACACACAAAAATACAAATCTTTCCTCTTTATAATATTAGTGTAGATTTCACTTCACTGTTTCACTTCATAAAAGTGAAAAGATACAGCTAAGGGCTAAGGGTTATTAACAGAAGAAGAAAGCATCTTAATCCTACCATCAGTTGAATATACATAATTATAATCTATCTCCATCTCTTGCTTGTTTAGACTATTAGCAATATAGTTTCTTCGTAGCCTCGTAGCTTCGTAGCAATACTGCTCGTAGGCTGCTACAAAAGGATAGGCATTAGAAATAAAAATATGTTCTCACCTAAGGTTCTCACCCTCGTTTTAGCACAGAAATAAAAATGCCTAAACCCCTGCACGCAAGTTCCTAATGTGAAATTATTAATGCTATTGTTACCAAATAACTCGTAGGCCTAAATGTGCAAAAATAACAGCATCTTGCCACGTACAGAAAATAAACACTTTTCCTCAATACGTGGATATAAATCACAGCACATATGAACATAAATACTAACAGCAGAGGGACCTTTCTACATTAGAAAGGTGGTAATAAGATCCAGCGACAATGTCGCCGAGTGGCAAACATTACAAATCCCCTCAGGCATGCAAGGGAGCTTCATAAAATATAATAAGACCACGCGAGCCCCCGCTGGAAACAGGTCAGCCGCCTCAACGATACGAAATAGGCTGAAACACCCATTTCTACAAGGTATGTTTTTATTTGTGACCGCAAATAAATTAGATTTACTATGTATGTACGTACATCTGTAGGGTTTCCTCGCAATTTTCAGCATTCACAAAAATGGTTTATATGTTAATAATGTAATGACGCAAGAACTTTATGAACAGCAAAATATCCTTGATTTATCGTGAATATCTACCTACCTAATATAATTTTATGACGACGACGGCTGGTTACGTGCGTACGAGAATGGATATGCCAGGAATCCATTTCATGCGAAAATTATCCAAGGATTCATCTGTCGACTATGAAGTCGGCTGTGAAACTTTCCCAAATATGTAAATGGAAACATTGGAAACAGAGAAGACAGAGTTTACGATATGATAGACAGAGTATACAATTCCGAAAAAATGCTTTTCTGATTACAATCTCACCACGAATAATCACATCAGACTTTATTAAGTCGACCACAACAACAAGTTAATCGGAATCGATCCGTATAAGTCTTCTCATTATTTTCCCTTATCAATGTACGTACGCAGATAAAAGCTCCAAGTTATTCTCTTGGACGACATTTTTATGTCGTAAGAATAGGGAAATAATGAACTCATAAATGGCAGTCGGACGATAAACAAGCCATAGCCTCTGAGATAAGAGTCTGTTCTCTCTGCGAAGTAATGTGACTGCGAAAACGTGGATAATAACTATACTACCTGCTTTACATACGAAAAGCATACGAGTGCCGAGGGTCCTCTGAACGTTCGATACATGACGTCATAAATTACATAGATTAGCTTCTTATTTGGTCTCCAGTTGATTTTATTATGCCGGTGTTTATACTACTGAGTATTGTGGGGCTGTTCTTTAGTGAATAATTTGGCGTTAAACATGTTTTATTGTAAACGAAGACTGAGATGATAATTACTTTCCATAAAGAAGAAACGTAACAAGGGAATTGGTTCCAGTATTTAGAGAAGATGGACGAGTAACATGTGAGTTGAACAATGTTTTTTATAGCCTCAAGAGGTTCAGTAAGACATGGTTTCTACTCACCCTGAGCGGGATAAAACTGTGGGATTCATGCCGGTAGCACACCTCCGCCGCGAAACTATAGCAGCGAAACCGCAGTTCAATTCAACAGACTCGGGTCATGTTCCGCTACTCAATTCCCTACTAAAAAATTCACATCAAATTCCGCTAGTCGTAGCGGAATTTGATGTGAATTTTTTCGCAGATTTGGTTTCGCGTCGGAAGTGGGTTACCGGCGTCACACACACGCATGACAATCGACAATCTACTGTCTATAATTAATCAATTTTACATGGTTGACAGTAAGGCGGTTTACACACGGTGCTGCGCACCGCCACGGTGCGACCGCCTCCCGCGGCGGTGCGCGGTGTCGTATGTTAATCGCCTAAAACAACAGCATCTAGTAACCCCAAGTTTCAAGTAAACACGGATCCAAAGATGTCAGGAGTTGAATTTCAAAGGAGCTCGCATTTCCTTCGTGAAAATAGCAAAACATAATTCTAGTGAAGAAATGTAAAGGAATACACATTTTATGTTGACTCTTTAAAAAAATGTATCATCGCCTAGTCTTTTCCCAACTATGGTCGGTTTCCAGTCTAACCGGTTGCAGCTGAATACCAGTATTTTACATGGAGCGACTGCCTATCTGACCTCTACAATCCAGTAACTGGGTAATACGATACCCCTTGGTAAGACTGGTTGTCAGACTTTCGACCTTCTGACGACCCTTAACGACTGTCAAAGATCCACAAATGACAGCCGGGACCAACGCCTTAACGTCCTTTCCGAGGCACGGAGGAGTCTCGGTATGTAAAGATGGTCACCCATCCACGGACCAACCCCGGCAAGCGTAGCTTAACCTGATGGATCGACCAGTGCGGCTGTTATTACTTAGCCACGAGCTCCTCCAGCTCTTTAAAAAAATGTATAAACATGCGATTGTCGTGAGGTTTAGAAATAGGTCGGCTGTCAGTGACGTCTGACTCGCAGGTGACATTTAGGTAGAAAGGTCTATATTGGGCGGACCGATACCGGATTTACCTTGACAATATCACTCGTTCAAGTGTAATCATTATGGTATTATTTTCAGGAGAGGCCATGCACCTACGTTAGGTTTAGACTCATGAGGGTTTGTGGTGGACGCTCAAAATATGTACGAAAAATATAAAATTAGGTACAAGATGAAAAAAGAAGCCTCAATTGTGTGTTCGGGGAAATACCGAACACATAATTGAGGAGGAATTTTTTTGTCTAAATTAAACCCTCATTTTTGCGGCTGCTTACTAAAATTACTCTTGTATAATATATTTTATCGCAGCTCTATATTTCTCGGACAGTGTTTGCCTTAAGTAGCGTATAGCGTGCATTTTTATTGGATCAGAGACATTTTGTATTCCTAAACAGTTCGCCAGCTTTGGCCTGTCCGGACGAAGGCATTTGGCTGACTTTTGTATTTTCCTCAAGACAAATAACATGTTTCATCTGATAAGGGGCTGTCGTCGGCTCGTCTGTCTACGGAACCAATCGCTTTGTGGACGTTCCTTGTTCCATCTTGTTTTTATTGCGCAAGCTTGTGTTTGTTTTTTGAAAGCCTATTAACGTCTCTCCTTTTGTATTAAGAAAGGGTTCCTAAATCATTAGTGTATTTATGTGAAGAAACACTTAGGTTTATCATTCGTTTTTGTGTTGGAAAGATTAAAGTCATTAGGCCAAGGTTTTATTTATTATTAGCTTCTGCCCGCGGCTTCGCCCGCGTTGATGTTGGAAAATATCCCACGAGAACGTAAAACGGGTATATGTTTATCCAGGTTAGAAATGTGTAAATTTGTCCGTAAGCATCATGAGTTCTACAGAAAACGCGAAGACATCCAATCACAGTACACATTTAGGCACCGATCTAGGCTAAACATACTAACATCCAAGCTAAAAATGCATTCTACAAGTCCCTACGTAATGTCTATAAAAATATATAACAAATTGCCTGACATAATAAAGAAAGAAGAAAAGTTAAATATATTCATAAAAAAACTTAAAAAATTACTGTTAAACAAATGCTATTACTCCTTAGATGAATATTTAAATGATAATAAACACAAATAATAGGGAAAAAAGGAACTAATAACAATGTAATTTATATAGTAGGTTAAGGAAATTACTAATAAAATAATAAATATCTAAATCGACCTAAATCAGCCGTACCAGCTTGGCAGTGCAGAATTGAACGACGTATTGGTGGGGCCAGAGCGCTCATCGGCAAACTAATCTGCTTCAGGGAGGGCAATACTCGCCCTAGAGTGATGCGCTTTGTGAGACGGGCGTTCTCAGGCACTGATATCAGTCCTGAGGACTATATATCCCGTGTCGCAGAGCGCATAGACTTCCTGAAGCAGAAAGTGTATGCCTGGGCAAACCGTATTCGTAGTTATAAGCGGCGAGTAGACCGATACACTCAGAACCGCACCTTCCAGAGTGATGAAAGGTGGGTATATAGGACTTGGGAGCAACCGGACCAAGGTGTGGCTGACACGCGCCTGCCGGATGATGATGCCATGTGCTCTTTATGGCGAAGTATCTGGTCGGTGCCTGTCAGTCACACTGAAGGGGACTGGACTCGGGAAGTCGAGCGAGCCTGCGATCCTATTACCATCTACCCCCAAGATGTAGCTCGTGCAGTCCGCCCGTTACCTAACTGGAAGTCTCCAGGGCCGGACGGGCTGCACAACTTCTGGATAAAATGGTTCATAGGGTCGCACGCTCGCTTAGCGGCTCAGTACCAGACTGCATTGGACTCTGGTTTGCTACCCCAGTTCTTAACTACAGGAGTTACCCACCTGCTCCACAAATCCGGTAGCACCGCGGAACCCAAAAATTATAGGCCGATCACGTGTTTACCGACGGTCTATAAAGTTCTTACATCCATTTTGAGAATTAAAATTAACAAACATATCGACACGAACTCCATCATGTCTGCCTCTCAAAATGGATGTAGGAATGGGTCCCGCGGTACTAAGGAGCTACTTCTCATTGATATGGCCATTAGCCAACAGGTTCGTCGTTCCCGAAAGGATCTGTCGACATGTTGGATAGATTATAAGAAGGCCTATGACTCGGTGCCACATACATGGCTCATGAGGGTGCTGGAGTTGTATAAAGTAGATGCATCTCTGCGCACCTTCCTGATGGCGTGTATGGGGCAATGGAGGACAGTCCTTCGCTATCCAGGATGTCGAAATATCCAGAGGAATAGTGAGCCGATAAGGATCGAGCGAGGCATATTTCAGGGCGATAGTCTGAGTCCACTTTGGTTCTGCTTGGCCCTGAATCCTCTAAGCACACTGCTGGAGGACTCAGGTCTAAGCTATCGGATGAGGAGAGGTGGACAGGTTATATCTCACCTCCTCTACATGAATGACCTAAAACTCTTTGCCCCCAACAATTTACAACTGATGGAGCTACTAAAAGTAACTGAAACTTTTAGTAGAGCCATCAGGATGGAATTTGGTGTGGACAAATGTGCGGTCATGCATGTAAAGCGAGGGGAGATTGTGGAATCCGTGGGCACCCAACTCTCGGATTCCATATACCTAAGAGCTCTCTCCGCATCCGAAACCTATAAGTATTTGGGTATGTCGGAAGCGTTAGGCATCAATGTTACTGACATGAAGCAATCGTTGAAGGAGCGCTTCTTTGGCCGCCTGAAGAAAGTATTTAATAGTCTTTTATCAGGCGGGAACAAGGTGCGCGCCTTCAAAGGTTGGGTCATGCCGGTTTTGATGTACTCCTTCGGCATACTCAAATGGACTCAGACCGAACTTGACGTCCTGGATAGGAGGGTCCGTACGCTGCTGACTGCATACCGAATGCATCACCCACGGTCATCGGTAATGAGACTGTATATCCCGCGAAAGTGTGGAGGTCGAGGCTTTTTAAATGCTAAGACCCTCCACAATCGGGAGATATGCAGTCTCAGGGAATATTTCCTAGAAGCCGACGTGGGAATGCATCGAGATGTGGTCGCGGTGGATAAGGGCCTCACCCCACTCTCCTTGGCGAAAGAGAACTGGCGCAAGCCTGTAGTGCTTGACACTAACGATCGCAAGGAGGTATGGCAGAGTAAGAAGCTTCACGGACGCTTTTTCCGGACCCTGCATGGACCCGATGTAGATTTACTAGCGTCCGTAGCCTGGCTGCGTTTCGGTGACCTCTTTGGGGAAACCGAAGGTTTTGTCTGTGCAATTATGGACGAAGTTATCATGACGAACAATTACCGGAGATTTATTGTGAAGGACGGCACGGTTGACATCTGTCGGGCATGCCACCGACCGGGAGAATCAATCCGTCACATAATCTCCGGATGTTCTCATCTAGCTAACGGAGAGTACTTGCATAGACACAACCTTGTAGCCAGGATTATCCATCAGCAACTTGCTCTGAAATACAGTCTAGTGGAATCGGAAGTGCCATACTACAGGTACGTGCCCGACCCAGTTCTCGAAAATGGAAATATCACATTGTACTGGGATCGATCCATCATCACTGACAGGACTATTGTTGCCAATAAGCCTGATATAGTGGTGGTGGATCGAACAGAGCGGCGCGCAATGATCATTGACATAACGGTCCCGCATGACGGGAACCTCGTGAAGGCCGAGAAAGATAAACAAATCAAGTATCTTGACTTGGCTCACGAGGTTGTCGACATGTGGGATGTGGACTCTGCGATCATTGTGCCGATAGTCCTATCAGCCAATGGCTTAATTGCCAAGAGCCTCGACCAACACGTAAGGAGGCTCTCGTTGGGCAGCTGGATTAAGGGCTTGATTCAGAAGGCTGTACTCCTGGACACGGCTCGCATCGTTAGGAGGTTCCTCTCTTTGGAGCCCTGACCGCCGGTAGCTTGGACCCTGTTCCCGATACCGGTGGGCTACTATGTTTTATATTTTTAAATGTTTTATATAATTCTTTAATCTAATATTTAAAAATATAATTTATAAGTATGAAAAATGAAATAAAGATAATAAATATTGATATCATTTATAATAATAAATGATAATCACGCAATATAAAGGTACTAATGTTTAAAATATATTAATGGTATGGTAAAAATCAATAAATATTATAATATAATAAAATAATAATTAAGAAAATTGCAATAATATAAATAAATATTATAGCATTATCAAATTATTCAAAGAAAAACAAACTATATAAATGAATAAATATAATTATAATAACGAAGAATAAGAAGTACAGGTAAAAATAATCTAAAATATCTATGTACATTTTTGCGGATAAAATAAAACTTAAATATTAGATGCGAAATTTTAGTAAGTATCTCCTGATTTTCATTATGTAAATAAAAACTTTTTCCCACAATAACAACTTAATGATCTCCTAAAACAGGGCTTCCTTTCTTCTACCCTTTTGCTGTGCCCTACAGGGTCCATAATGATCTAAATTATATAGTTACCACCTAAGTACACATTATGGTAAAGCAATAAAGATATTGAGTATTGAGTAAATCTTTGTGCCAAATTTCATCCAAATCAGCTTGACCATTTTTGCGACAATCCGCAACATACATCCTCTTCCTCGTAGCAATTACTTTTATTCAAAAATATTCAATGTACAGTTATGGCTTTGTTACTATTTTATTATATAGAGAATGTAGATGTTTCTTCTTCTCTATCTTCTCCCACAGTGAAATAAAAGCGAATAGCTCACCTGGTAAAAAGATTGAGTGAGATTAGTAGGGGGATAGACTAAGTCGCATGTAAACCATGAAGAAGGCGATAGAAGTCCGGACGCGGACGGTATATTGGCTTACTCATCAAGATTACATTCAAATTGTCCGAGGTATACTCCTGTAAGCATGGAATGAGTGAACGCTGCACGTAATCGCCGCCCGGCTGCGGCTGCATTATGAATTTGTACTCTTTTGTCCGCAGTTTTTAATTCTACCGGTAAAATGTATTGTTCATGGAACAAAAGTCTCTAGTGTCATTGTTGTTGGCCAAAGTTCATTTAAATTCCGTGCCCGTGAGAGGGAACAGTAGCAAATATGAATTCCTTTGCTCCTATTGTCAAACTGCTTTTGCTCGCTTTGGTATAATGCTTTTGAAAGCCACATTGTGTTTTATATAAATTTAGGAACACAACTGTATTTGAATCTTTTTTAGTTAAAAAAGAAACAGAATGTGATGTAACAATATGAAATTAGCGTGTTTGTGTAAAATAAAGTTTAAACTTGAAGGCAAGGGGAAGTGTGCTAAACTGCTGTTGTTGACGGCCGACTCCTTTTCGCTGGCTTACTTGCATGTAGTCGTGAATAATTCAAAACGTTGTACTAATTAAAATTCCGAAATCGCACAACAGGTAGACGCTTTAAAAAGGAACATTTATCATTAAAAGGCCGAAAACTTCAACCTGAAATACTAAAATATTTTTGAAACAATGTTATATGTGTAGCGCAGTAGTAATCGAAGCATTGCAAAGTTTCGATGGCTGGTAAAGAAAAAGGAATGACCGCTGCGCACTGGCTCGGGTCCAGATCCGTCGCTTTTCATAACGGTTTACAGGCGTCGCAACAAGTTATGGGCCTCTTTTTGGAAACTCTCCCCCATCATACTTGAGAAATAGCTTGCAATATGGGATATTATCAATTCGACATTAGGCACTTCGCCGTTTTTCATTCCATTACGCGAAAACTCGGTGTTTGTGTGTCAGCCGTTCATGTTAACGTGTATGTAGATACTCGTAAGCGTTCTGACTTATGAGTTATGACTGTAAAAAATGGACGGACTTCACAATTTTTGGCCCGGAAAAGGTAAACAAAAATACTAAGTTATAAAAAACAATGAAGAAAAATGATAGAACCTTTCGCAGACGCGCAAAAAACAGCGCTAATTACAATTAAAAAACATTTTTATACTTTTTAATGAGACAATTAATTCACACAGATTCAAAAAATTTACATAATTTCTTTAGAACCCATGTACCAGTACCAAGCTAGGGAATAATTATTGGATTCATGTAATTATTACAGTCAATTTTCATCATTTCTTGGTTTAAATGGCGGGTTGCGGGGCCGAAGTAATTTTGCCCGGGCCAACAGAAGTTGAAAAAGGAAAATTACACAATTTGCTAATGGCCACGGCACGGATAATAATTTGTTGCGCGGTTTTTATTACTAGGAAAGATATTAATGTGAACTGAAATTTATATTTATGACTTATGATTGAGTTACGGGGCTGTGAACGGGAAATGTATTGGTTCTCTTTTATATGTTCGTCGATCAAGTATGAAAAATACTGTCGTTGAGTTAGTTAAGTTACATGGGCCTACGAAATGTCTTTGCGTCAACGAAATGGAAATACAACGCAGAATAAGTGATGTTGTTCGTGTTTTTAGTAGGTCTTTCAGCTAGCCTTTATTGTGGGAAGCACAATATTTTCGTGAATTTTTTTTTATGTAACCTTTATGTCCCATTGCTAGGCAAAGGTCTCCCCATAGCTTTCCACTGTTCCTTGTCCGTTGCCTTTTTAATATTTACGAGGAAAAGAAGTATATTTATATTCTGACTGATCTAGTAGTGCTGTTTCGATTTCTTTAAAAACAAACTTTATTATTAAAGGAAGTACATACACAAAGCAATTCCATTATAAATGAAAAAGTTTCGGTTAAGTAGTTTAGTAACTGTGGTAAAAGACCTAGCACCAAGGAACGAAGCCTCCATCGACACTAACAGAGTTGCACAAAAACTTTGTCATTCAATGTAGGTTAAAATAAAAACTGGGTAAAGTCCGCGGGAAATGTGCCACTGTCAACAATGCCCGCTGCAAACAGAGGGAACTTTGGTAAAAATGCAATGTAATTAAACTGGACGAAATACAAAATACAAGCACTTTTGAAGGAATTGCTGCGGCCATTGTTGACTTTCCACACTTGAGGGCGATGCCTCGAGGACACATTTGATGAAAGTAAGCCTGGCCTGTTGTTTGTAACTAAATTATCATGTGCAGAAAATTTACGTAGACCGTTTGTGGATTTATTAATTTAAAAAAATACTTATCTCCAAAAATGTCATCCCTGTCGTAGGTGCCTTTATAGGCTCTCTTAATCTTCCATAGACATAATAGCCAAACGCATTAAAAAAAAATTTGCTCCGAGCCAAATTCGAACCCTTTACCTGGGATAGAGCCAACTAAGCCACCGAGACATCCCCTGTCTATTATAGTCTAGACTAGCAACCCGCTCCTGCGTCGCCCGGTTTTTAAGAATTGACAAAACAAAACATCAAGATTTCTTAGTTATATGTAACTTTAATAGTAACGTATTATACACATAAACCTTCCGGAATAAATTTTCTAAATGATGGTGAAAACTTCATCAAAATCTGTTGCGTGGTTTAGAAGAACAACGCGGACATACAGACAAACACGAAAAGCTACTTTAATTTATAATAATTATTTATTAAAAAGACCACAAAAATAAAGTTACGTAGGTACGTACTTACACACAGTTAAATGGCTCCCGTAACTACGAGATGTTATTAAAACTATCGGTAGAACCATCCAAGGGAGTTCAATTTTTACTAGGTCAATAACGAAAGCGGTTAAGGCGTTTGAGGTCAGTCGAGATGTATAAACGTCCAATTCGGCGGCAAATTTACAACTTTTTCTCACTTCCCTGTCTCAAGTCGGGGCAATAAACGGGGAAGCAATCTCGCCCCGAGTACAGAGTTATTTCGCAGAATATTGCGGAGCGAGACTAATAAAATGACAAATGGCTGGTGTTTGTGCACTAGAGAGCTGACATGAAGCAAGATGCATGCGACGACATACTTTCCAAATGTATTTGCCAATAATTTGCATATAATGCGGTCTTACTATCGATATTGAAATATATTGCGATCATAAGATGTAGTAATATTGTGTTCGCTCCTAGTTCCGGCTGGGTGAACATAATGTTAGTGTGTTCAGTGTAACCGATACCTTGGAAGGCGGGCTCGCTATGCTCAATATCTTGAGTAGAAGTGCTCTTATCCACAATATCGGCCGGCCTCTCCCAAACGTCTCGATTTCACCTCGGCTGAGGACGTCGATACGTTCTACCTGAGGAACCTTAATCCAATCTGTCCGTGTCTGTATGCACGTTAATGTACATAGTACTTTGTATATAGGCACCATGTTGCCAACTTTATAACTTAACAGAGTATTTTGGATCTAAATAAGACTTGTATTTAAGCTATAAAAGGTTTACGCTTGGTACAGAAAATTAGTGTCTAAACCCTGCCTTATAAATAAATTCTACGAAACAATCGAATTATTCAGACTAGAGTAGCGATTAATATAGCCGAGTTCAATCGCTGTTTATTCGACCTCCGATTCCGTAAATAATTATGTCCTACATACATACGTCAGTCACAAAGAAAATGTGCCTAACCAATAAAACGAAACAACGAGGCTATCAGAAACAGACGCAAGCGTCACTGCCGCTCTGACATTGACAAATAAGCCATTCTGAAAAAGATCCCATTTTCCCCAAGACCCCTACTACGTACGACTATTAATAACAATTAAAGAAATGAAAATAGCGCTAAAATGCAAATTAATGATAGGAACAATACTCGTTATTAAATTTGTGTCTTTATTAAACTGTCGTCGGCTTCAGTATGCGGCAGGTTTTTTCACAAATTTATATTTGCGCAAAGAAACGATCAGTAATGTTCCCGATCGTTCGTGATTAGATTTAATTTGACTGAATTTGAATTTCTATTAATGGGTACTAGAGCTTCAACCAACGACCATCTTGTTCGTATTATTCAGTCTTGTTAACATATTCATTAACCTTTCTTGAAATAATATTGTTGGTTTCAGGTTTCATAAAATCGGGGGAAATGGCTTCCCGTACAATACGAGCGCTTTTAAAATGTATTATCTGAACGTGTTGAAATGTAATTTCGTTCATATTGATACAATGTGTGAAGTTTATATTTTTATGGAGTGAACGTGAGGCTATGAAAACGGCATTCAAGGAACGAATGTTCGTTAAAATGGCTTAGCTATAAAGATATTGTGGTCGCTAATGTGTTTAATCTCGTATAGATCTAAAGTTAACGATATATTCAGGTAGTTGGGAGACATTAAAATGCTATTTCGAATGAAGTCATACACAATAATAAAGTCTAAAAAAGAAAGAAAGAAAAATATTTTATTTGGGACATGCACAGGAAATGTAACAATAAAAACAAACATTAAAACTAACAAAATCAATAAAACAAGTAAAAAAAAAAAACAACGTGTAACAGGAAAGGAAAACCTGATCCTGAACCTGTCTAGATCTAAATCCGTTCAGCCAGTCAAGAGAACGTTTTTGCATTGCGATAGGCAGGCGGCATTCGAATACAATCTATTTCCTATAACGTGCATCATGTGACGACTTTGTGGAAACGTTAAAGCTCCGGCGATATCAAAGGCGCGGAACTAATGCAGCCGGTAGTCAGGTGGTTATATCGAGTTGCATGCGATTAGTGGAGAGAACTCGATATCTGTTAACGTTTACGCAAATTCCTGTAGTAGGCGCGCTGAATACGGAACTGAGCCAAACAGAAGCCGTATTACGAATTTAATCTCGCAGAAATGTGGTATCGTGGAAATTGCTGCAACAAAGCCTCTGTTTACGACAAACGTCTAGAAGCAATATTACCTAGGGGAAAAATTCAGAATAGCTGGATTTTATTATTTTGTACATGAATTTTAAATGAAAATCTTAAAGTTCCGTTGGTAAGGCGGTAACCTGATTCGTTTCGATGGTTCCACCGTTGATCCAATGGCTTCTGTTCTCCGGTAATTCTAGTAGGTAGAGTTTGTACATTCATTTTCTCTGTAAATAATATTGTTTGCAAGTTTTATTTTTTGTGGTGGAGATATTCCATTTATAAGATATCATATTCAGTACTCCCACAAACTTTATTTTTGCTTAACAACCTTTATCTACATGAAGAGAACAAAAACTACTGGACAGATTTTAAACATTCTTTTACCAATAGAATGTTATATTACTACTGAGCTAAGTAATTACAGCCACACAGCATAGGTCGACCGATCAGGTTAAGCCACTCTTGCCGCTGTCGGTCCGTGGATGGGTGACCATGTTTACATACTGACTCGGAATGTACGTTAAGCCGTTGGTTCCAGTTGTTATTTCTGGGTCTTTCACAGTCGTTATGGGCAGTCAGAAGCCCGAAAGTCAGACAACCAGTCTTACCAAGAGGTATTATGTTATCCAGTAACTGGGTTGTGGAGGTCAGATAGGTAATCGGTCCATGTAAAATACCGGTATTCAGCTGCATCCGGTTAGACTGGAAGCTGACCCAGGCAAATTGATTGACATAAGCTATAATTTATAAAGAATATATCACGCGGGCGAAGCCGCCGCCGGAATCTCGTAAAAAATAAAATTGAAGTTACGAAAGTGTTACTTAAAACACTTTCGTTTAGACATATCCAAAATGTCAATAATTCATACATTTATACTATTTCCAGATGGTTATTTTAAAGTAGAAAGGTATTGCTTACTTACTGCTTGCTTACTAGGTACAGTAATCTGAGAGCCGCAGTAGAACAGACACAGAGCAATAGCACGTTGCAGCATGAGAAGTTTTCCAATCTAACTTCATGGTACATCAGGAATTGCTCGCTTCTTACGTGCCGTTCTCAATGTAATTTTGTGTTTATATCCACAGTTCAGCCATCGGCGTGGCGTTCTTGCATCGCACCGGCAAATAATTTCGGTAATGAATACTGTGTGAAGCGGGCTTTTAACATAGACTCTTTTAGGAACCTCTTAAAATCCGAGCTTTTAGCATGTTTTTTCAGTTTATTTCTGTAACCGAATGGGAGCAGGGATTCTAGTTAGAAGGTGGCTGTCGACTATTCTAACCCACCGAGACTAAAGGATGGCGTTATTCAGTATGTCAACTCGGCAAGCGAAATGTTCTGTATAAATAATCCCGAATAAAGCCTTCACACAAAACGGGCGACACAAGTGGGGGGAAGGAGAGATTTATCCTCTTGAATCTAATCTTGCGGATGGCGAAAAGAGCAGTTTCTACAAAAAAATTGTGTGAGTTGTCGCGTCTCGACCCGTCGACCCGTCTCGTGACTGTATTGAGACAATTACCGCCGTCTGCGCTCAACTCATCTGGCGTCCTGGCGGTGATGCCATCTGAGCGCTCTTTAAAAAGTCGTACAAATGTAGAACTTATTTGTTGGTAGCATCTACACAGCCGCTCCAACGTTAAGATAAGAAAATAGCGGTGAACACTCGTTTAACATGGTCTTTCACTATTCTTCTCATTTATATTTTATTTAACATCTTTGTAAGTTCAGTATGTATTCAGAGTAGCAATTTGAAATCAAACGAAGAAAGCAAAATTTTAATTGACTTTAAAGTCATGAAAACGATCCAATTTTCATATTTTCAATAAATTAATGATCTCTGAACCCAGTGTATTTAAACGTCCATTGAAAGGGATTTCTGTTCAATTCTCTAGTTAATGAAGGAATTTTTTAATTTAAGTATAACGAAAATTCAATTTCAAATTTACCTTTAGCAACAAAATATTCTATTAAGGCTCGATATCAATTTTATTTTATTTTTGGTTCCTACCTAAGGTACAGTCAAAAACAAAAGTTACAGCTTAATTGAATATAGATCAGTTATATTGTAATAGGACGACAAATATTGCTTTGGTTGCGTCATATCAAGCTTTTAATAAGAAAAACGACAAGATCTTGAATGTTTTACACACATAAACATTTAACGTTAGTTACGTTGCCTTTGTTGTCGAATGTACGGTTACTGTTCGACGTAGGTACTCCAGCAGAATTGTTTCCGAGTTAATTTAAGATTAAAAGGAATTAAAGGTACACAGTGAGTTAACTCGCCCGAGGTGAACCAACTTTGTGATTAAGTGGACTTACCCACTCCAGGTGGTCTGAACTCTGGATTAGTTTAACATTTTAACGGAAATATTTAATTTAAAAGTTACTTAATTGACCTAGTCAGTAACCTATTGCTGTTAATAAATATTAGTTATGTTTGAGGTTGGAGTGTTTTTCGTTTACTCAGTTACGATGGATAGAACTAAATATAGCTACAGTGTTTTATAATTAAAGTTCAAAAGTTGAGAGAATTTATTTTTGCGTAGGATCCCGTATAAAATTATTTCGCCAAATGCCAACTATTATTAGGTATTAAATGTTATGTTTTTACCCCAGTGGCTATGTGTTAGTTATAATAAAATAATCTAACGCTTAAAAAAAAAACTGTGTCTAAAAACGAAAATACAAAATTCTGAAACACCGAATTCCGTTAGTGTTTTTTTTTGGAACTCAGTTGTTGTTTTTTGGCAAAAATGTTTTTTTATTCACTTTTTAGTAGTGGAACTTACGCTACACATTTTCGTATAGGCCACTTCTTGCAATTATTATAACATGATCAACATACAATATGTGGATAAAGTAACGATAAAATGAAATAGAAACATATACAGGGTGTTAGGGTAAACACCGTTATCCTTGCAACCAGTGGTTTGGTTTCATTTATAGAACGTAAAATCAATTGAAAATTAAAACTTTTTTTTCTTTTTTTTAATTCTACATTTTACCACAAGAGACGCAAGTTCGTTGTCCTATGCGCTAGGGCAACGAACTTGCGTCTCAACACGGGCAGGGGGTGCGGGATGTGACCTGACCGGCCGCGAGCGCGACCCCCTCAGTCAGTCAGCTGTTTCGCTAGAGAGCACGGTGTCGGATATAAACTTTTTAAAATCTTTTAATGAAAATGACGTTTTTTTTTTTGTTGTGTTCGGTCATTTATTTTTATATTTAAGTCAACTACCCATGGTTTGAATGACAAGACTGTTTACCCTTACAGCCTGTATAATAATAAAATAGTAAGTCTTTTTTCAGGCGGAAACAAGGTGCGCGCCTTCAACGGTTGGGTAATGCCGGTTCGGATGTACTCTTTCGGCATACTCAAATGGACTCAGACCGAACTCGACGCCCTGGATAGGAGGGTCCGTACACTGCTGTCCGCAAACCGGATGCATCACCCATGATCATCGGTGACGAGATTGTACATCCCGCGGAAGTGCAAACTCAGAGAATATTTTTTTAAAGCCGAAGTGGGTATGCACCGCGATGTGGTAGCAGTGGACAAAGGACTCACCCCGCTCTCCATGGCTAAAGAGAACTGGCGCAAACCTGTAGTGCTTACTACAGAAGACCGCAAGGAGGTATGGCAAAGCAAGCAGCTTCACGGGCGCTTCTATCGGGCTCTTCATGAGCCCGGTGTAGATTTCTTAGCGTCCGTATCCTGGCTACGTTTCGGTGACCTTTTCGGAGAAATTGAAGGTTTCGTCTGTGCAATTATGGACGAAGTTATCTTGACGAATAACTACCGGAGACATATTATGAAGGACGGGACGGTTGACGTGTGTCGGGCATGCCACCTTCCGGGTGAGTCCATCAGACATATTATCTGTGGTTGTTCTCGTCTAGCTAACGGCGAATACTTGCACAGGCATAACTAAGTTGAAATAATAACAATATAAAATAAAATATAAGATAAGATAGTTAATTTTTATACATGACGAAAATATCGATGAACAATTATTTAAATAAATTAATAAATATAAACAGACGAATTGAGAACCTCCTTCTGTTTAAGAAGACGTTTAAAAATATTGCGTAAATATTTACATAAGATGCTTTTCAAAGAAGACTTATCTTTTATGTCTGAAAGGACAGTATTTTTCCAGTGTATAGTTTCATCTTGATAATTAGGTTTCATATTTCTGCTTGTATAAAACTTCTACTACTATTACTTGTAGTTTTATTAATACGCAAGGCAAACGAAAGAACAGCAAGGCTGCCTTTTTCCTGGAAATGCAAAAATATCTGACACCGTCTAACGGGAGACGTTAAAGGACCACGAGTCGTGGGTTTCCGATAATTATTATAATTATCGATAGTATTTGTTTATATTCTAACTAGCGAACCGCCCCTGCATCGCTCGGTTTTTACGATCACAATAATGATAAATATACACAAAACTTCCGGAATAAATTCTCAAAATCCGTGGCGTGGCTTAGTCACACAAAGAGACACGAAAGTTGACTTCAATTTATAATGATTATGTATTTGATGAGATTATGTATTTTTTTCTTCTTTTCAGGACAGTAAACGCCCATAGACGTCATAAAAAATAAAACTTCTATTGTGTCTCGTTCAGTGTCGCGGAAAACGTTAAATAGGTACAAGTAGGTACAGTTATATTCCATTGCTACACATTAGGTACATCGTTAGAATGAATGCACCTCATTGCAGCACCATTTTTCATAAAATCTAGGTACCTAGTAAGTTCATAGGTACTAGGTACCTAGAGTTTAGTTTAGAGTTTTTTTTGGGTCCAGAAGATGATTGTTAATTGATTCAGGCCTGAAATCATTATAAAATCAATAGACGTAACCTATTCCGCTTAACTAATACAGTTATGCTATAGTTAAGTGGAATAGGTTACTAAATATATCTACGTGTAAGTGGGTCCTTGAGTGTCATAATAAAACATTGGAAATCGGAGTGATAAAAAAAATTAAGTAATAAACACTAAAACCCAACTACGACTGAAAAGGTATAAACAAGACACCACAGACAGACATATTAAAAATCCGGAGTCACACGTGTTAGGGCGGCATAAATCGAACAGATTACGTGTGACTACTTAATTTTTTTTTAAATTATTTTGGGGTTATAATATATATATTTTTGAAATGTGCTCATTAAGCCTTTTCATTTGATACCCAACATAGTACGATTAAACAATATTTTTTTTTTAGTTTCTAATTTTATTTCCTCTAGAGGGCGCCATTTTTAATTTAATGTGACGTCACATAGCCTATAACCAGCGGACAATCAAGACGCTTCTAACGATACCTTATTTGTCAAATTGTGATGAGTGGTTTAGAAGATACAAGGGAACAGATGAACATACATACATACATACCGGTCAAAATCATAACCCTCCTCTTTCTTCGCCGTAGTCGGGTAAAAACGACAAACATTCATAAACTTTGGATTCAGAGTCAAAACACTCAAAGATCCATCTATGTATCCATCTTATCTTTAAAACGAGTGCTTTCAGTCGACAACGGTTGATACTGAATTAAAATTGATGAGCGGGAATTTATTCAAGCATCTTGATTTCAGCATAAACCATAAATCATGCGGCTTGTAAATGTTTCGTGTTCTTATAAATTTTGTAATGGCGGATGAGAAAAGTCTCTTTTAAAGGAGCTATAAAGCTTTTAGAATAAAATAAATGGTGCATGGAATGAGCGCATATTGTCGCGCGCTGGACCCTGCCTGAAAACTTTCCATTTAGGATTTTCCAGCCTTCACTTCGTGTACTAGATTCTGGACGGATTATTCTTCCCAAATTGTTGTAACCGAATTACACTATATAACTAACTATATGACATATATTCACAATATTGTATTTAATTAAGACTTTTGTTGCCATATACTTTTCATTTTTGTTCTCCTGCTTAAGCAGGTACCTAATTTTTGTGACTTTAATCTCGAGAAAGTTAAATGTTACCAATTTTTTGATAAAGCATTAATTAATGGTAACTGCTTGAATGCACGTGTAAGCACTTACAAGGGACACAGTGTTTCTAGGTTTCCCAAAAGACTAGCTAACCTAAACAATCGGTCTCATTTGAGTCGTCAAACGTCACAAGAGTACATAAACAAGTGACTTTGTTTACCTGTCATTCCCAAATCGGCAAGAAATCATACGATAAATATACGTACATACACGTACATATCAATATGTCTATTTGTCACATCCATTTTGGTTGAAAGTAGAACCCTTGGGGGATGAAAATAACTTTTTTGTTTTACGAATTCTATGAGAGTGACGCCCGGGGCGAAAGCTTATTATAGGTACAACTGCGAGTAACATGTATTCCATGCTCTGTTTATACTCACATGAAAGGGTGAACACAATTACAATACCTTAAGTAAGGCGTTAAGCAATTTAATAGTTTCTCGTAAGTTGTGCAAGTTAAACGAAGCTTCTCTTTGTGTTTTACAAAGTTAATCTGTTTTAACCTTTAATTCTAGATAAGGATCTCGTGTGTTAACAGTTGGAATGTTCGAGACAGGGCTGTCGATACGTAGTTCTGTAAGTTTGCTCGATTCTTAGGGCGGCGGGTCGACGTTGAGAGTCAGATTTATTTAGTCACGTAACCCCCAGTCTGAACTCGCTTCTTTCGCGTACTTTCTAATCTGCTATCAAACTAACTTTTTTATTACTTGGTAACTAGTAAACAACGCTGCAGGAGCGTTTGTTTCGCGGAGCATTAGTTGAATGTAGGTACGGTACGTATAACATGAAAAAAAGGTAGACCTAGTAAGGATACTTACTTAAATTAAATTAGTATTTAAAAGCACTTCTGTTTGCACTTAATAAACCAACACGAAAAGTTCTTTAACTACACTCAGTCTTAAAGACTTTTCCACCATCTTTTTTATTTATTACGTGATGAAAAATCTATAGGCATTATCTATTCAATGAGTAAAAAGCCTCTTCGATAGACTGTAAATAGACTCTAATCGCCATTGAAAATCGCGGCAGAAGAAAAAATATATGATTGAAAGTAATAACGTTTTCCATTTTAATCATGATTTTCTTAAGGGGAGCGGTGAAAAATTGTGAAATCGAATCACGATTGGGGACGTGAGAAAGTAATCAAAATTTATTATTCTTCTCTTCAATGTCGGAGACGTTACTTACAAATCGAATATAAGATTCATCTGTGTTTTACTTTTATTATTTCTGCGTACGCAGCGGTGTGCGGTGTGCCCTCGTGCGAATCCTTATGAAAATAACAATGAATTACTTCACACCACTAATTTTGGTGGCGGAGTGGAGTTCCATGTTTTCCAAGAAAACGTCAATACAGTTCGGTTTTTCATACATTATGTAAAGGCGATTTTCTTGCTTTTAGTGCAAAATACCCCGTCAGTGGATAGAACCTCGCCAAAAGTGCCTATTTCCCTATTTGGATGGTGAAAATAAATTAAATATTGAGATAGTTTAAATGGTAGGTAGTGCTAAAGTAAAAACTGCCTTTGGACTGCTTCATCAATTGAAGCAGATTTTTTTTTAAACCATACTACATTTTGAATCTAATCTATCTATCTATACATAAAAAAATAAAGTCGCTTTTCGTGTTTGTGTGTATGTCCGCGTTGTTTTTCTAAACCATGCAACAGATTTTGATGAGGTTTTCACCATCGTTTAGAGATTTTTTTCCGGAACGTTTATGTGTATAATACGTTAATATTAAAGCAACATATAACTAAGAAATCTCGATGTTTTGTAAAGTTGTAAAAACCGTGCGAAGCGGGAGCGGTTTGCTAGTTTAAAATAAAATACTACACAATCATCGTGTAGGTTCCTAAATAAGCAAGAACAGTAACCAAATTATCAACTCCTACAGAACAATAGAGAAAGTTGTGATCAACGTATTGTATACAAACTATTACGAAAAGTTTGATACGCAATCGGAGTAAGCTCACGAATAAAATTATGTAACTCGTCGAAATATTCAGCATTATCCGTCGCCGCGGTGTAGGGGCTGCTATTGCTCTACAGGGTGTAGTTACTTTCATTTTAACTTCCACAACGATGTGAAAATATTTCTCGAGGCGTTTATTGCTAGCCAGAGAGTTGCGGTGCGAACTGGAGCCGGGATATAGTTATTCAGTTGAGTTATTATAACTACTCTATGTAACCGTCGGGTTGTATTAATGCAGGGTGTATTTTTACCTGGTTTTCTTTGCGAGGGAAACGTAAATCGGCTTATCGTAAATGTTTTGTTAGTAATATAGGTTCTTGTGAAGCTTGTTTGTGAAAGGGTTACAAAGCCCATGGATGTAGTAGGTAAGGAAAAATATTTCTGATAAATAGCTTTCAGTTTTCCATAAGGATTGTAAAAGAAAATAATCTTAAAAAAAAAACATCTGACAGTTTCTGGGGTCGGCGCCAAACTATAACGAATTGAAATCAAATCAAATTGAAGGCAAGGCGTCAAATTGAAAACTTCTGTCCTCGTGTCGAGTTTTTTTTTCTATTATACTCCAACACTCGACATAAATCATGGAAGGATTCTGGACTGTACCATATTGTATGAAAACTATAAATCAATAAGTTAAGCAATATAGAGAGAATATTGTCTAGAAAAATTAAATTTTGACGTTTAAAAGTGCCTATTTGAAATATATGCTTTGACTTGGACTTTAACTTTGAAAATTGCAGTAAATTGTCGCAGAAACACAAGAACTTCCTTGAGATACGTGAAGTATTTTATTTCGTTATAGTTGGACATGCAAGAAGACCGCTCTTCCCTGGGGCAAGCAGAACTAAAACTTATCGCATCACACAATATATCGGTATACCTACCTAAACAAATTCGTAGATCCTTTGAACACACAATAATGTTTTATTTCTGTTGAGTATGATATTTATAACTATTATCTACTTCTAAGTTACAAAATAACGTAACAAAAGTCAAAACTAACACCATAAAAAAAAACACATTTGGTTATTTTTCTTAGAGCAAGTATTGCAACTACACGTTTTCAAAAATAATAACGCAATTCTAATATACACTGTTAAACCTACTCGCAGTTTTCAGTGTCTATTCAAGTAATATAACTTCGTTAGATTTAGATGCCATAATTTCGGAAAAACGAGCGATGAAAACTTTTATAGCTTCGAAAGCTTTTAACGCGGGATGGTGTATCGGGAATGCTATAATTTTAAAGTATGTTCCCTGTTACAGCCCGAGGAAACTTTTAGTGTGTTTTCTTTTGTTACTACACTCATTCTTGCTCATAAGAAACAATTTCGTCCAACAAATCAGATTAATATTGCAACAGTAAATAAAACACGACGTAAATGTATCCCAATAAATAATAGCATTGACTGAAAGAAATTGTATCGGTTTTAGATTGAAAATGTAGTAGTTGTACCCACTATACTATCGATAGGTACTTCGTTATTATCCCGCCTCACTGGGCACCAAGTACTGAACACAGCTTCGTTGGTAAGTACTGGATTCTCGACAAAAAATTGAAAAAAAATTGCTGTTTCATTCAAAGCGTACCAACGTTGATTGTCGGAGAGATTCTTGTAAAGAAAAATCACTGGCAGACGCTGCAGTCACAATTCTACTCCAACACAGTTACCCACCGTGGTAAGAATTCCTGGAAAGTAGGTTAGATAAAAATGATGTTAGAAATATATCGGGTTCCAACTTTGTAAATAATTTGTTTTGATCATTAAAACTTATAATCAGTGTTAGACTTAATGTGGAGTTTTTTCTTTAAGATATTAAAGTAGGCAAACTATTCTTTAAACTTTAAATTCTTGTTGTTGAAAAATTCAGTGCTCAATAAATATTTAGTACTAGTTATAAACCTAAAGGTGTTACGGATAAAAATGGGGATTGAAGTATGTTTTTTATTATCATTTTTATGACATCTCATAATCATAATTTTTACTATCTTTTCTACGATGATGGCAATGAAAATCACACAGGAAACTGTAAAAATATACGAGGCGCCGTTATCACGATTTAAACCAAAATCAAGTTTATTCACAGAGCGGCACCGCCAAGCTTTACCAGAAATTAAAATTCCAGACTTAAGCCAAGTACTAAAACAGATTCGCGGCAACTTCGCCTTAATTCTCTTCGCGTGCCGACTTACCTACGTCCTAATTTATTGGAACAGTGGAACAAGGAAGAGTTCGATCGGTACAATAAATTTCAAATTTCATTATTTGAAGAGGAAGTCGCGAGTTGCCAATTGCAATTTGGTTTCCCGATCACGTCTCCATACTATTGGTGAGGATATTCGAGCCACCTGTGCCCGTACTCTATGAGGCTTTAAACGCGCCTCTGCTCTTTCGATAAACCGACTGTGAAATATTCGCGGTGTACGCCAGACGCCGCATTTCCTTATGAATGATACATGCCACACTGCCGCACCAGTCGCCGTTTTCTAGCTGCAAACGTTATAGAACCACTCGGATCTGGCAGTCAGTGCATAATTTCTAACTCCACTGTGAAATCTGACTCGGTACCAAGTGTTCAATAACTTTGTATAAAGCTCGCCAACTTATTTGTCACCTCTGGTTGTTGTCCGCAGGGCATCGTATCAGTTTGTCGGAAACACAGTTCGCGATAAATCTCATAACTTATTATTATGTCGGCTAGGTAACTGTTGGCTATTTTTTGCTCATCGATATTAAAGATAGATATAAGACTATAACCTGCGATCGACATGACTCGCGTCTAATTGGAATTTATTTCGTTATTTTTTACTTCACTACTCAAATTACTAAACAGAATCTATCTTTAACATATTTATGTTGTACTGCTGAGTGCCCTATTATTTCTTTAAACCTTTGTTATTTTTGTAATGTAATATGATTCTGTTATTTGCCCTATACACAATTATTCATACAATCATATCTAATGATCCTACACATTCGCAATGCTAACAAGCAAATTAATTTTAAGTGACATGCGCGAATGTTGCTAGCTTCTCAATATATTATTAAACTGTTGGCTGCTAAAATGTGCCGAGAGCAGTATTAAAGTAATAGGTACAATGGCAGCTAATTCTGTGTATAGTTACGTAAAAACTTGGCGACGGCGGCGTGTGGTCGCGACCGTATCTCAAATTAAATCTCACCAACAAATCTTCGCGGGGGGATGAACCGCGGCGACCTCTACCATCGACCTTTTATATACGCTTTGAATTTTTTATTTCTTTTTGAAGTTTGTGTTATGTATAGAATAATAATATACAGGTTCATTTTGAGTCTTAACGAAAAAAAGTTAGTAAAATAGTATATGAAAAAAAAAAAAACGTTTTTCTTTCAAGATTAGCACAAAGAACTACAGAAAGACAGTATTTTTTATGTAACATCTTTCCTCTCGCTTTCCTGCAATCTGTGGGAGCACAGACTACATAAAGATACTACGTTGTGGCGGTGATTTCGTGAAAAGGGACGGAAGTGAGTAACAGGAAGCCGGGGAAGGGCGCGTTATTTGATTTTACCACTGAGTGCGCGCGGTGCTAGAGCTGGCCGTCAGATGCTACCAAGCCATTTACCGAGAGGTTCTTTTTCTTTATCTAGTCTTCTTTACTAGCAAAGGTATCTGCTGCAAGATTAAATGATGAAATAACTTGGTTAACACCTTCCAGGACACTGAACGCCTATAGACACGATAGCACTAAAACTTCCATAATATATTTCGTCCTATCTCGCTAAGTGTTAATTTTGTCCCCATGTTTAAAACAGTTTGTGTTGCGTGGTATGGGCTCAAGCTCGCGTCCTGGTTGCCTGCGAACGTTTGGAGTCGCAATTTGTTCCCGTATAGCCTTAAAAATCCGCATTTTATTGTTCCGCCTCTCATTTCTACTTGGACTGTGCTCGCTAGGCTCTCAAAGAGCTCAATCATTGAAAACTTTTTTGTTTTTATAACTCAAATAGTTATTTTATAGATTTTTTGATTATGCGTTTTTACAATTGAAACCGTTATTATACTTTTTTTTTTCCAAATTTTAACTGTCGTTGTTTGTTAACTACCTGCAGCAACAGTATATTCTATTCTGCTATATTTTTATAACTCAAATAGTTATTTTATAGATTTTTTGATTATGCGTTTTTACAACTGAAACCGTTATTATACTTTTTTTTTTCCAAATTTTAACTGTCTTTGTTTGTTAACTACCTGCAGCAACAGTATATTCTATCCTGCTAAATGCTGCTTGGCGTGCAAATTTCAATGAATAATTAATATTTGATGAATTTATTTATGTTGATATTCAACTAATTACACTCATGGGTGTAGTCTACACGCAACTCAATTAGAATTTGAACGGTTCACAAACAAAACTTTAATTACTCGTCTATTGAGGTCAAAGAATTTAGGAGATAGAAGTTAATTAAACCATTTGTGAGCCACCTAGCGCCAAAGTAAATTTTGATGTTAATAAAGAAGGTTTTTACAAAAAACTTGCGAAATTGGAAGATAAAAACAAAAACCTAGACTAAGTATTATAAACCAAAAGAATTTCACAATAACGTAGTTAGTCACATTATTAAATAATTTATCACAGAATTTAGGTACCTAATGTCCGCTTTCACCGACATCCCCTAAGTGTAGGGTTCCCCTAAGCATGGTTAGGGGGCTTTTAGAAGGTGGTTTTTGTTTCAACAACAGTTAGGGGGGTTCGTTGGTAAGCCACCAGCACCACCTTCTAACAGTGCCCTTACCATGCTCTTGAACATAAGGGAGGTCGGCGAAAACGGGCATAAGTATTTCGAATAAATTCTCACGTCTATGTTTAGATGTAAATACTTAGTTTACTTAAGTTGAGCCTCTTACCAAGCATTTAGCATAATTATTTATGTACGTAAGTACCCATAGGTGACATAACTGGTTACGTCAGATCGTCTAATGATCAATGATCCAATGAGGATATTTTCAGCCGAAAATTACACTGCAGGTCAAAAGGATACTCATTACTGAAATTAATCCGATAGAAAACCTGATTACTGATTTCACACGATTAATTTTCAATTTATAACTTTTAACAAGTTTTATTTTTCATAAATCATTTTAAATTCACGAACAGATTATTTTAACATCTCGTTTCAGGTAACTCGATAAATTACTTACTTATTGAAATCGAAATATAATTTTCCTCAGAATAATTTAATTTACATAAATTACATGGAGCATGAAATGAAAAGCATTAATGGGTTAATAATAAAATAAGAGAAAATTGTTAATAATTGTCCTGTAATTTTCGTTTCTTAGTTATTCGGATTGGTTTCCGATTTCAAGTAGTCATGGCGGCCGCCATTGGCCATTCCAACCAACCCATCTCCCATCCAGAAGCAGATTACGTCTCCTGGTCTGTTCAGAACATCTGCTAATATCTCTGATCTGGGTGGGGGTTTCTGCTTTAATTTGGGTGCCGCCTGTAAATTCAAAGACCACATTCGCTTCGGTTTCCTCAACCACCATGCATGCTCTGATAATACATATATTGTCCTGTAATAATATAAGGATACTGAACTGGTGGAGTTTATAATGCATGTATCGTAGTACATACCGTGGCACATTACATACGTGGTGCAAACTGAGAAGTCATCAATCCTACTCTCCCTTCTATTGCTAGAAAATAGTTTCGCTGCTCATTACCACAACTGACATGTGCATAATATACTGTGATGCATTATGACGTCATACACAGGATATGCATTTGCAACGGTAGGGGAATAATTAAAGGATGTTATTTAGCCTATGCTATTTTACCTATTTAGGTACCTACTACATACGAATTGTACCAACAAAATTTCGGGTCTCCAAATGGAACATAAATTATTTGTAGATACAGTTTTGTGTATTTTTAGATACTGCTATTTATTTTACTAACTTATTATTTTTGTGAAGCAGCTGTTACTATTTTAATCTTAGCAAATCTTTGCGATGTTTTCAAGCATATTATTTGGACATCGGCGGCAGATGGTTTAGTTTAATTAAATACTTTTCGTAATAATAAATGAAAACATTTGAAGTCTTCAGATTAGGCGGTTAGATTAAGATAGGTATGACCTAACATAATGCAAATTTTCAGGCATATTACAAAAAGAGTTGATTAACTAACGAGCACGATAAATAGACCGAAAAAGTACTATCAATACGTGAAGACAAGTGCTAGGTTTTCTGGCCAATATGGCAGAAGCCTGCTGAAAGCTATTCAGCTCTGCTTAACATGTTCAATGTTCAAAATGAAGTTGCGCTTCCACCAAATATTATTAAGGAAAAATAAAGAAGAAGCTGAGCTTTTGGGGTCAAAATTTTAGCTTCTTTTTCAGAATGAGCCTATAAGTCGGCTCCTTACTTACCTACATAAGCACCGTTAAACTTTCCTTCTATCGAGCACAATGACAAGCCTGCTATTCCACTATAAGCCTTTTATTCCAGGCTCCGTATGATAAATACACGAATAAGTTGCACGGTCGAGTCTCGCTGACACACAAAGTGAAATAAATTGTATGAGTTGGTAGTTGCGTGCGATCACCCGCGCCGGCCGCGCCGAACGTGCACCTGTCAATTCCTTTCCCAACTTTTATTTTTCTTGATTCTATTCAGCTGGCATTTGGAATCGAAATTTATCTCTATGTAGTTAAGAATGGCGAATTTGAACGTGGTAACAAATCAATCATGATCTATTCGGTTGAATCAGCTGGTTTATCTGTTAAAGATTATTGAGAGTGATGGTGTTTGGATAAAGTTGTTTTTAATGTCTTGAATTTATTGTAGACTGAAGAATCAATGATAAATGAATACTTATCTCTCATAAATGAGTCTCTAATTTTTAAAATAATGACAGTTAAACCTTTGTAGAACAGTTTTATTTCGGCACCAAACAATAACCAATTCCCAAGCCTTGTCTGATTGTTTCGGCTGGTCATGCTAACAATCATGCTATCAAAGCCCTATTCAGATAAAAACTTTGTTAAAAAAGGAATGCATACAAATGACGTCACCGAGAGAAATAAAATATTAAAATTGTGAAAAGCGGCCGTATTACGCAAACGCGGAGATTCGGATCGCGCTCGGAACAAACAACGTCAGTGGGGCCGTGCAAAATGGAGCGGATAAAACGCGCCTATCACAGCGTTCTTCAAGTACCAACCTCTTCATAAATTGCCTGAGCTTAATATACCTGCGGGTTTTTCGTATAATTGCTATAAAATATTTATTATTGTTGTTGATGTTTATCGGGGTTATTCGCAGTTCCACACCCAGTAGGAACTCAACTGTAGATTTTGGAGTTTTTGGACACGTTTGATATTTGGTATCTTACAAAACTATAAAGTTATGGAGGCGTGACAATTTACACGATCACAAAACTGGGCATTGCATCTAACAAAAGTTGGTGTTAACATATAGGTACGGTATCTCAAGGAACATGATGCGATGAAAACCGAACGTACAGTATAGTAATAATGTCAGCTGCAGTTAACTTCTAGTACATAGACATTGTCAAAAAATTCCAATTAGGCAACTGCCTGAAACGGAATTTTAGATTTTCTAAACTTTTAGAATCGAAAATACACGGGACACGATAAAAATTTGATTAAAACTCGTTCTGTAGTATTTCCAAAGAGAATACGATCGAGTTCGAATTTTCTATAAACGCTTTCCCTGATCCTATGATTCAATGGAACCACATTTTTGCAGATTTACCTATCACGTAAAATGTGAGCGAGTGAAATTGACTTCTTTATCATTTCAATTTCGAAGAATCACGAGTCACGGCTCTATTCCTTCCGAAAAAGTTATAAGTATTATTTTATGACATCAGCGCTATATCAGCTCGAGGTACAGTCACGAACAGTCCCCTTAACCAAATTAAAAACCGGCAATAGACCTCGAAAAAGAAAAAGACACCATTAATAAAAGTTCCCCTGCTATGCTTCGTTAGATAGTGTTGCCATCATCAAAATTAATTACTCCAAGTCATCAGCGTAATTTTTAACAGGCCAGAAGTGTTGCCAGCTGTGACAGATGTAATTACTTATTGGCGATGCGAACTCGCCATAAATGTAATTGGCTTCATCGTACTTTAATGGACTCCCATTAATACAAATGGATTATGTGCGATTTTATGCATCCGCTGCGGATTTAAATTTTAAATTGTGCGCTGATTTATAGCTTGTCATGCTGGTGTGATAGTAAAACAGGTTTATCTCATGTTCCTATTGCTGGGCTTGAAATTAATCGATTGATAATGAATAATAATGTATGTAATCATATATGGAAAAGAAGACCTTAGGGTTACACTAGTCGGTCATTCTTCTATACAAACTTTTTCTTAATAAGACATTTCAAGAAGTCTCTTCTTGAAATGCCTTAATATGAAAATAACAAAAAAAATCTGTGAGGCATCTTAAATTGAATTTTATTATAAAACTAAATTTTGGCTGCTTTATGAGACTGATTTTTGTGCCATTATGATACATACGTAAATAATATTGTAGTACTTAGGTAATTTTAACTGATAATTATAATAGTGAGACTGATTTGTGCAAATTGTAGAACTTAATTTTAACTGATATATGAATCCGATTTGTGCAATATTATGATACAAGGGAATAAATATCTAATACATTGCAAACAAACAATTTTTTCAGTTTAAAATCATTTTCCACGGACAACTTACATTCTCAATTATCGATGTGTAGTACTAAGATATCTTAAAATTGTGCCGATGTCTGTTTATTTTCAATTGGAAGCTTGGTTGGTTAGATCTTTAGTATTTCTTTAACAAAACAAAAATTAATAACTCTAATGCCGAGACCCGAATATCCGCGATTTAGCGGACGGACACACACACACCATGAGCTCAGATATTATTGCCAAGACATCTATAGTAATATATTTATGCTCGAGACTGCACCTTCCTGTATATAAATAAATCTATCTAATAAAATATTACCTTATCACCTCATTTTGTGCTATATATAATACTAGCTGTGCCCCGCGGTTTCACCCGCGTAGGTCTTGATCCCGTGGGAATATAGGGATAAAAAACGTATCCTTTGTCCTATTCCAAGTCATGGTCTACCCGTGTGTCCATCCTGTCCTCTCTAGAGTAGGGAACGTCGCGGCGCGGCGCCGGCGTCGAACAGTTCACGCATTGCATTTTTATACTCGTGATAACTTCGAAATTAAATGTCCGATTCGAATGAGTTAAAAAGTATTTTACTGCTACATAAATACCCTTGATGTTAAAACTATTTATTTGAATAAGAATTAATATTATGTTGATAAAACTCCGCAAATTATGCATGAATTTCGAACTAATTTGATTACCATAAAAATGGTTATAGTGAGTCAATCTTAAAAGATAGACATATCTGTCGCGGACTTTTTTTTTGAACTTTTAAAGAGAAACAATTCCATCATACATGATATTTGCGTAACTTAAACCGTTTATGCAGCGCACGCAATAACGCTTATGCTCCGCTCCTATTGGTCATAGCGTGATGTTAGATAGCCTATAACCTTCCTCGATAAATGGGCTATCCAACACAAATAGAATTTTTCAGTTCCAACCAGTAGTTCCTGAGATTAATATAATATAAGGTACCTGGGTCGAATATGGCCAGACGATAAATATGGCCACATACTATTATAACTAAAACGGTAAACTTTAAACAACCGAACACGACGGTACACGATCGCGTCCGAGTCGACAACCGAACGGCGCACCCGCCACCCCTCCCGCACAGACCTCAGTCGCTCAAATTTCGTCGAAGTGGGAGACCGCGCTGCCGTTATTAAAAATTCCAAGTAAGTTCTGTCTTATAATTTTGTTAGTTTTCGATTTAATTGTTTTCTATTTACGTTGATATGCTGTGTGACAATTGTATTTTGGTATGGGTTTGTGTTTTCCTCAAAATATCAATGTGTTCATGATTCGTGTGAATAAATATAACAAAATGGCGTGACTGAAAATATGGCCAACAATTGGCCATATTTTCCGTATGAGTTACCGACACCTAGTAATGTATTACGTTTTTGTTTAAAGCAATGGCGCGATACAAAAGTAAGGGGCTTCGAGGCAACTGGACCGAGGAGAACTTGAAGTCTGCGTTGTCTGCTGTCAAACATTTATTTCTTAGTTTAGGGTTGATTAAGATAAAGCGTATCGTACATATGTACCTGAATGTTACTGTTTAATTACTTTTTCCAAAGAATTGTTGTGTTGAAAGTTAAGTTTTTTTATTTGTTTTATTTTAATTCGTTCACATTTAATTTTAAAACCATTCCAGCCTTTCCTTAATAAATATTTTTATAAAACCAGACCTCTTCTTTTAACTTCGCGTCTCCAATATTTTTAGAGTAATGATTCATACGATAAATATGGCCACATCCATGGGCATATTAACCTACCCTGTCGGAAATATGGCCATTTTCTTGATTTAAAAAAAAAGTAAAGAATATCTGTGGATATTAGTAATTTTTACTTTTTTTTGCTACAATATGATAGCTTAATATGTACTCTTTCTAAATAATCACCTTGACTTGCCTTCATATCTTAAAAACTACAAAAAAATTGACACGAAACCTTAGCGTGGCCATATTTGACCCAGGTACTTATATATATATATTTTATATATTAATATTATAAAGCTGAAGAGTTTGTTTGTTTGATTGCGCTAATTTTTCTTTTTTTAGTATAGATTATTATACTCATACTTTTGACGGCACACTTTCTTTTGCTTCAACTGTTCTAGCATGAATATCTTACGAGCTTGTCCACATGAGGCGTCTAACGCGCAATTGTGATGTACTAGTGGTTCATACATTCCGTCTACATGCAGTAGCGCGTTGTGCTACTCGCGCGTAAACAAAACATGAACAAATCAATGCTTGCAAACAAATGCGAGCAAACAAATGCCTCATCTGGACAAGCTCTTATTAACTTCAACATAATAAGAGAGCACGGCCATTTTAAATGAACGTGCAAGACTATAAAACGTACTTCAGGTGTACACAATATAAACGTCCTCTACAATATTGTGTTACAACACCTAATTACTGTCAAGTAGCAAAGAAGGAAGAAAGTGTACACCAGAGTTACCTTTGCCTTTAAGTGGTCGTTTTTGTTCCAATCTACGTAAGAACAGGATTCTACTAAACGCAGAGAAGAGATGCTTTGAACGTAGGTACACACGGCTACACATCAAGCTATACATTTCCAGTTTATGCTGATCCCGCATTATATAGGATTTCCGTACAATGTGAGGTCAGCTTATACTGGAAATGTATAGCTTGATGTATAGCCGTGTGTACGTACCTACCTGAAATGGAATAAAAATTACTGTACCTATTTAAAAGAGTCCTTATTTATACTGGTACGTAAACTACTACTTTTCCATTTAATTTAGTAGGTATGAGAAGCTTTTCTCTTTATTTTCTTTTACCAACCATGGGCCCGGCCGGCTAATTACCAGACATAACAGACTGATAGCATGTCACTGCTATCTTAATCGCATCTTGTTGATTATGATAAGACCTACATTTTGCTGTTGATTTTTATAGACTTGTAAGGACAAAAAGTTTATACGATCTAATATTGAAGTAACATGTCCTTAACAACTTTTATAATCATAATGAACATATGTACGTTTGACGTCATAATTCTACCCACTAGTAGGAGAACTTACCTACCTTCAAAACTAAGGAACCTATTAGACAAAACAAACATACGCCACCTTCAGACAGCTACAGTTCCTAATCAGAGCCAACAGCTCCAGGTCAGAGCAGTTATTTACTTCCTGGCAACTGCGTATCAAAGGCGACTGCGGAAATTAGGGGCGGCACACACGCTGCACAAAGTGTGCACACCTTACTAATGGCGCCACGGAAACGATACCAAACAGGTCCTACTAACGGCTATATTATCAACCAAAAGATATCATTCATTATTTACTTAAAAGTCGGTTATCGTTTCGCAATCTACACAATCTACCTACCCCATTTTTCAGGCAATCTCTGTGTTATCGATTATCAATTAGAAATAATTGGGTAAGGAAAATACCTAACAACATCGTCAGCGTTTAGTACCTACTTTCAATAACAATTGCCGTTTAAAAACACTCCTACAGAATTGTACAGCTCTCAAATCAGGAGTCTTTATAATTATTATGCTAAAAGGAGGAGTGGAAGCGAGTCGCGGATTCGTAAAATTGAAAATAAGATGTTGAAGTAGACCCATATTTTAGGGGACGACCAGCACAAAAAATGTATTTACTTTTTTTTTAAGACACTCAGTTGTTTATAAGGCGGCCATTGGCCGGATCCATTCAGTTCGGTCTCGTCGACTACATTAAACTGATTGCTGCAATTAGCGAATGGTGTAATTCTCGTTTTTCAAGCGTCTCCCGTCGCTGGGGCCCGTCGCTAGGCCCCGGCCCCTCACCCCCTTTAGGAAATTACTTGAGCCCCGCAGGTCGCGGCGACTTTCCTG
Source organism: Lithophane semibrunnea (assembly GCA_947363905.1). Lineage (NCBI taxonomy): Eukaryota > Metazoa > Arthropoda > Insecta > Lepidoptera > Noctuidae > Lithophane > Lithophane semibrunnea. The sequence continues at coordinate 9,249,729 of OX376185.1, forward strand.
GGATTAAATAAAATTGAAGAACTCGAATGAAATTGTTTTGGATTTCTCGTCTTGATCAGTTAGGTTTGTCGGCGTTCAACTCGGGATTGTGGCCTTAATTATAGTAAGTGGATTGCTAATCGCATTTATTTCGAGATTGTGCGGAATTTCTGCGAATTGTGGCGAGCTCGATTTGGCGACAGAATTATAGTGGTATTACTTTCATCGTTACCGCTCCCACAGACGTTATTATTTTCAGGCGCTGTTTACTTAAGAAAGGCTGGGCTAAGGCTAATGCAGTCCAACCCAATTTTAACTATCATTAAGCTGATTAAGCCCATGATGACATGAATCGTATGATTGTTAGGCATTTTCATTTACGTTTTTGTATGAATCTTCTTACTATCTAGTCATTCTCATTTGATCTATAAATATGCTTGATTACTCAACAGTCTTTTGACAGTTTCACGTACATATTTCACGAATAAAGTGATACAATTTGTATTTCAGTGCAGTCGAATATATCGTCCGAGAGAAAAACGAATGTCATAAAGATAGCTAACTAGAGTCACATCACTGGCTCATAGGAGCCGAGCCAAGCAGTATTCTTAACAAGATGCAGCTCCGCCAAAGAATCGGCTCCGAAATGAGGCAATACTGGAATTCAAAGGCGACGGTAAAGTGGTAAAATGATATATTTCTGGCATGTATCGCGAGGACAATAGCGGATTGTGTATGGCACTGTTATACTAGTTTCGTATTATATAGAGGGGGATGGCAATAAACAGGACGATTGCACGGCCGGCCCTCGTCCCAGCTATATACGAATTTATGTACGTGAATACTGTACATGTACACTCGCCGACATAGGTTATACGATCTAATAAAAATATGTGTTTTACTAGTATTTTTCTCATATAAAATATTGAGAGGAAACGCGATTGAGGGATGGAGTTTCAAAGATATATCACTTTAATGAGGTGGGTTTATTGCTGCACTATTAATAGAAGTAAGTAATTGAATAAATATACAAATGTCATCGTTAGACGAAAAACATCATAGAAAGGCAAACGCATTTACGAGTATCATAAACTTAAACACCAGATAAATGTCTATCTGCACACACGACTAAACATAGTTTCCAAAGTTGAGGGGTGACTCAATAGTATTCTATAATGTAACTCCAGTATACCGGACATACAAACTTTATGGTCAAACGGTCACGCGTGAATTGTTCAAACTGCTATTAAATCTGCGACTACGTTACTGCGATGTAGTGTGGTGACGTAACGAAGTTTCAACCGCTCTCACCCCTCGCAGTATATCGACGGTAAAATGTAACATAGTGGCTAAAGTCGGAGTTAAGAGTGATTCATGTGGTACATACATGCAAATAAAATACCTCATAGTTATACTAATGTGAATTTACAACGAGACGATGAAGGAAAAATTGTGACACTACGTTTTAATACATTCTCAGGTAACTACTGTTATAGACGACTGTACGCTCGCACGTATCATGTAGAGCATAAATTAATGATGCAGTCGGACACTGTTTTATATTACATGCTTACATACGAAAGAAACGAGAATAACATTTATTTTATTGTAGTTTAATGACCTCTCAATAGCTACCGAAAGTAGGAAAGAGCCCGAGTCACGCATCGAAACGTTAAGTAGCGTTAGGTAACAGAGTCCCTCCTAGTTGTACCGTCCAACTATTCCAAGTTTCGCGAAACTATTTGAGAAGTTATACAGGAAAGACGTAGTAACATTGGGGTTATTAGGCACATAGCTTACCCAAAACAATATCCTAAACATCAGGCGTAACATAGTTGGCTGCCAGTTTCGTAATGTGTAGGAGCGGTTGGCTTGCCCACCCATAAACACAGATATATGAAAGTTAATAACATTTACCTAACGCAATAAAATATATTAATGTCAGTCCCTTGTAGGGCTGGGCGGCACAGCGGCGCAATATGGCCTGTATTCGTATGATCAAACATGGCTCCCACCGCACGTACGAATAATTCATCGCTACGTATTGTTAATCTCTCACGCATCACTCTCTCTACTAATTGTTTCTTGTCGTCTACAGATAGTCATATAATAATTAATCAGTTATTTATTGGTTATACGTTGCTATCGGATATTTCGTTCTCTTTATCTGATGGAAAAAAGATCTTCATAATAACTTTGATCTTGATCGGCTTGTGTCTGCTTTAATTTATAATGTAATTATAGCTTATAATATCGTTATAATTCCTTTGGGAATAAGAGCCTTATTAAACGGTAAAGTAATGGATTATAATCCTTAATCCATACTTCCATACTAATATTATAAATTCGAAAGTAGCTCTGACTGTATGTCTGTCTGTATGTTACCTATACACGCTTAAACCACTAAACGGATTATATAATAACTTGATAATATGTTTATAACTTGAAGTATTAAAATGCTATGCTATTATTACTAAGCAGGTATCTAAAAAATGTCTTGGTGACTAGCGTTCAAATCCGCATTGGTTTCCAATATTCACACTTTTCATATTCGCGAATTTTCGCAGGTATTACGCTAAAATAGAATAGGCGTTATAAAATAAACATTTTTATGACATTGTTCGGGCGAATTGCTTCATAAAACGCAATTATCCCAGGAATAAGGCCAACCAACCTACGATGTAGGAAGGTGATTGGTTAGTTGAGAAAGTATAATCTGCTTTGATTTCGGTGGAGTATCTTTGTAATGCTTATTGTTCAGGGGTGTCTTTATAGGCTTTCAGTTGTGAGTACCAATCCCATTGTAAGGATACGGGTACATATTAAGGTACGATATCGTTTCGAGCCATCAAGTGTAATTATTTTCCTTAATACTTTTAATTTAATGAAATTACGTATTAATTTAGTAAGTTGTTAACTTGGCAGAAGATTTTAGATATTAAACATTTTAATCAAAAATGCTCTGAAAGAATAGCCACGAGGTTGAAATTTCGTTTAGGCCTATCCAAGTTGATAGACGACCATTTTGTCAGCAGACAGCAAATCGCAATTCGTTGTTGGAAATAGTCATGTCCCAAAAAGTACTGTTACGAACTCGGTCTAGAATTGGTTATCTAACATCGAACTGGAAATATTTAGGCGGTATATTAATATTGGACTGGTCAACACAATGGCGCCAACTGTGTGTGTGTGGTTTACCGAGAAAAATATAAACTAATATCGACTTCTTTCACCTGCCGATAAAACAAAAAATAAAGTTGCTTCAGCGTCACTATTCATTACATACCTACATAGGAAGACATGCGCTACGCTTGCCGGGGTTGGTCCGTGGATGGGTGACCATTTTCACATATGGAGACTCCCCGTGCTTCGGAAAGCACGTTAAGCCGTTGGTCCCGGCTGTTTTTTGTGGATCTTTGACAGTCGTTACGAGTCGTCAGAAGCACGAAAGTCTGACAACCAGTCTAACCAAGGGGTATCGTATTACCCAGTTACTGGGTTGTGGAGGTCAGATAGGCAGTCGCTCCATGTAAAATACTGGTATTCAGCTGCATCCGGTTAGACTGGAAGCCGACCCCAACATAGTTGGGAAAAGGCTAGGCAGATTGATTTTGATAGGAAGAAATGCAATAGACTTAGAACATGCATACCTTTGTCACGTAAACCATATAAACTAGAATAATCCGTGAGCTCCGAACTTAGTAAATAGTTCTCAGATAGCATATTTTCCAACTTCATTGGAACTGAAATTTGGAACTGAAATGAAATTTTTTATTGAAATAATTGATTTACATAAATATTTTACAAATAGGGCCTTAAACTATAGGTTAAGGTATACCGGATGACATTTTTTACCGTCTCGAGCATAATCAGGTGTGTTGTGTAAGTGGAACAGAAGCCATACCCGAGAATATTTGCTTAGTACCATTGAGATTGTACAGGTTCGGAATTTCCTTCAAAAATCATGAAAACTATCCATCCTACGGCCCGTGCGTAAAAACGAATAATAGCCAAAATAGGAGATAGTAAACGGCGTAGGCTGCGATGGCGCATGAATGATAGTTGTACGTGTGTGCGAGCGAAACGCACGCACATTTCTTTTGCGTAGAAACCTAGTAAGCGACCGCCCCTCGCATGGTACAGTCGTGTTGAAAACGTTTCCAAAATCAACGCAATAACATTTATAGTCCACTTACTAATAAAATAAGACAAACCTGATCTACAAATAAAATGAACACAATACCCAAAAATTCTCAAACATACAATACAAATACCCAATTGACCAAATAAGCCTCACACCAAAAGAATAAGTAGTAAATAGGTAATAACTTAACACAAGTAAGAAAACTTAACCTACCTAAAATAATAAAACACAACAAATACTAACGTAAGTACAAATAAAAACCCCACCAATTTACCAATTAAAAAGATAAAATAATAAGTAAACCTATCCTTACAAATAAAACGAAAACAGTAACAGACTCGGAACGAACTTTTAAAACAATCTAAGTAATCTTTTTTAAATAATTCGAAACAATAAATACTTGAATAAGCAAGAATACTCGACTGTACTTCATTCAAAATGAAAAGGACATGCATACATGCGGGAGCGAGAACATTGACAGAATGTTGTTCGGTCGACCCGTTGCTAAGTAACGTCGGCGCGCCTACGCACACACACGTACATAGAAACTTGATGTGTGCGTGAGAGTTCACTTACCGGGGTTCACGTACGAGAGCCGAGCAGCTGAGCGGTACTCGCGCGCGGGCGACACGACCGACAGACGCGCACGCGCATTGCGCGCATTTTACAAAAAATGAACTTAGGTCTGTACCTACCTTTTTAGCGATATCGCAGTAGGTAATTATTGTTCAAAATGTTTCGTTCTAAACATAAACTAGCACGTCTTTGCATATTGTTCGGTAAACTTCGAGGCGTGTCTCTATCACTTTTCAAAACATTAAAAGCGTTTTAAATTATTCGCTGTTTTAAATCACTAACGCTTTGAGCTTCTTCGGTATACACTAAACGTCAGACTAAACGTTTTAGGTCGGCCCACAAATAAAAGTCAAGGGGTGTTATGTAGGTCTGGTGACCTCGGCCGCCGGTTCACTAGTGCACCGCGACCTATTTACTTATCACCAAATTGACCATCGAGATACGCGCGCACAGATCGTTTGTAGTGAGCTGGACATCCGTCATGCTGGAAGTACATGTCTTGCAGATAGGGATCAGGAACGTCTTGCAACATGGTGTCAATGACAGAACGGTTCTGCACCCAGTGACAAAACTCCATGCGGGGTCCGAGGAGGAATTTGAGGAGAACGCATACCGTTCCTTCGCAGCGACTGAAGATTTTCTTCTTCTGCGTACATTCGCCTTGCACTGGCTGTTTTCACCAAACAAGATACTCTACGTTAGAATATTCGTACATGTTTAGATACGACAAAATATGACCGGGTGCACGATGCATACGTGGAAACAAACAGCGCGACGTCACGCCGCCGTGACTAATCGCAGGTGACTGAAGCTCGGGACGCGGGCGGGCGGGGGGATGCGCGAGCGAGCAGCTCCGGCGCGGCGGCGGCGGCTCAAGCGCCTGGTGATATCAAAGAAGCCGACGGCAAGTGCGGCGAGTACCTATCGGCCGCAAAGGAACGTATCTAATTCATTGATAAATTCCGTGCATTTAGTAGGGTGCGTATGATTTGAATTTCGATATTTTTTCATGGATTTATTAAAAAAATAAATAATTTCTGTTTTTATTGTTTTTGTATTAAAAGTTTACTTCAAATGGGTAGTATTTTTAGATAAATCAATTAGTTTAAAGGGTATAAAAAAAAAAAAAAATTTAGTTGACTATGCCATTGGCTTCTACTCCGTTCACCTACTACACCCTATGTTTGTCGAGACGGTAAAAAAAGTCATCCGGTATAATAATTGGATTCTACCTGAACTAGGAATAAACCTGTATCTCAGGTATCTCACTTAACTGCTTATACATAAGTGTGATCTATGATTACAACAAAATATTAAAATGATTTATGTACTATAATTATAATTTATGTTTTCATTAAAATTAAGAAAAAAACTATTACGCTACTTTTTTGCATCAACATAAGACATTTTTGCAAAGATGTTCTATTATGATTATTGCAATTTAACATTAATTTTAAAAAGGTCGCCTTAACTTTATTATACTAAGGTACAGAAAATTTTACCGTGTCAACAAAAAGTGATGATTGCACGTTTATTTATGAATGCGAAATATAAAAACTAAAACGATTTTTATGCATTATTACAGTAAGTACTTAAATAACATTAATTAAAAAAGACTTGGCGCTCTTACGCGACCTCATTATAATCTATAGAATTTATGTATCTTGTCTCAGCTAATGATGAATAGTTTTTGTATGGTCACAGTTGTGTGTATGTTTTGTGCTCAAGAAAAGGATTTAAAGGGTCCACTCTGGTTCTAGCCCTAATGTCATTTTGATTGAAACTGTACCACTTATAATCGAATAAAAACTGAGGTATTAGTTTTATTATGCTTTGACTTGGTTACAAATTGTTGATCGAAGTTTGCTACTTTTTTTCTACTGCAAAAATGATTGACTATTTCGAGCATTAGGTAGGTACTTACATAGTTTGGTGATGTGGTTTTTCTATCTACAACATATTTTAGTGGTATAAATCTCAGTCATGCATCCCTTATCTAGGTCGAGAAAAAAATAAAATTGTTCTATAACTGGGAGCTCGTGGCTAAATAATAGCCGCACGGGTTGATCCATTAGGTTAAGTTACGCTTGCCTGGGTTGGTTCGTGGATGGGTGACCATCTTTACATCTCTGTGCCTCAGAAAGCACGTTAAGCCGTTGGTCCCGGCTGTCATTCGTGGATCTTTGACAGTCGTTACGGGTCGTCAGAAGCCCAACAGTCTGACAACCAGTCTTACCAAGGGGTATCGTATGTCCCAGTTACTGGGTTGTGGAGGTCAGATAGTCAGTCAGTCTATATAAAATACTGGTATTCAGCTGCATCCGGTTAGACTGGAAGCCGACCCCAACATAGTTGAGAAAAAGGCTAGGCAGATGATGATTTTCTATAACTGGCTATTCGGAGGACTAGCAAATTAAGGAAAGATTTTTTCGTATACCTGCTATAGTTTTTGTTCGAATCAAATTCAGAACCATGAGTTTCGCGCCAATTCTTTTATTTGCTTGAAACTACTAATAAAGAGCGGCATTAAGTTTTAATAATTATGGCGTATGCAATAAACACGTTTTAAGATTAAATTCGTTTATGACTCCTAAAGTTAGCGAAAATGCCTCGTAAAGTACGGTATTTATTAATAACTTTATTATTTCTGGCACAGCACTACAGGCTGATTTATATTAATGGAATATTATGTGAGATGGTTTTAATATCTGATAAATAATAATATTTGAATATAAAGTGGTTAGTAAAAGAATTCTCCACGTTTTATCACATTTTTTTAAAGAAATTAATGGACCAATCAAAACGGCAACAAAAAAAGAAGAAGATTCTCATCCTCATTTGTGAACCAACTTTATTTACTGGTAAACCAAACAGTCCCACAAAAATCTATACTACATTCACTAAAATACTTGAAAATCCCGCCGGCTGCACTTAAAAATCGCATATCTCAATCCTTTTGTTAGCTTTAACAATAGGTAACTGAACCAGTTGGCTGTTGAAAAAGAAACAATGGGATACAAATTTATAATGCAGTCTGGAAATGAATCACGTCATGCCTGGGTCCTTTGGGAGCCGCCCTGAATGAAAATGAACAACAATACTGATTCAACGTGGACATGAATATAAAATATTTTCAAATAATACATCATAGAGAGAATCTCTCTGTTGGCTTATTTTCTCAGAAACCAGCAATCCGACGTAACTTTGTACTGGGATGCTTCTTTTACTTGCCTTGTTTAGATTGTTTGTCTAGATTGTATTTGTAGTTTTGTAGGGGGAGCGTACAAAAGGCGGGTAACTCCCACATCAATCTTTATACGGGCGGTGCATTCTTCTACTGACTGAGGAGCGTCTGACAATAGACTGATATCCAGAATGATCACCCAAAATCCATCCCAAAACAACCTGTTAAGTATCAGACTCACTGAAGCGAAACAACTTGCTTCGCGTCACACAACCACATTTGCGTACAGTGATTGACTATCGACTTCCAATAGACACTAGGTTGAACAAATAATTCACTAGTTCCAATTACCTATCGATTAATCAAAGTTTGTTACAACCTGATGCAGTTTTTGTAAGTAGTTTCGACACGCTGCTGAAATCAATGCTGCGATCATGCTGAACATGAGCTATACATAAATTAACAACTGCGACACAGTGGCGTTAATTTGGGTCCCAATCAAATGTTATTAAAGTAGGTCGGAGTTTGATAATGATATATTTTCCCGCTTGTCTTTATAAATTCTTTGGCTAGTCTTTACGGGCTCAATGGGTTAAAAATTATACTCGAGAATAATCATAAAAGTTTACAAATTTAGTGGGTTTATATACCTATATACAGAGTTTTGTATAAACTACTACTACTTTAATATAGTTTCCCCTGTGCACGAAAGTTTTGTAATAACGCTCCGTGAAAAAGGGAAGCTGAAAAATTCCACGCACTTCATCAAGTGCAAAATCGGTGGATAGGTCCAAAACACGAGTCATCCATTTTGTAAGCACTGCCGGTGCACACTTGACTGATTTTGACTCCATTACTGCGTACCTTACTTAGATTGTATACAGGTCACGCCCGCGTAGCTTGCAGGGGTAGGCAGAGGTCTATCACCATAAAGTCGCTTTTCAGTCGGACTGTGTATCCGCGTTATTCTTCTAAACTACGCAACGGATTTCAACGCGATTTTCACCATGAAAATGTATCCCGAAAAGTTTATGTGTATAGGTAAAACAATAATAATAAACTTACACAAGACATTACATAATAAATATACTCAAAAACTGATACCTCGCGATGACCGAAGAAGAGAAGTTAAGCGACCTAGTTCTAGCGTGAGGTTAAAAGTTTGAACCTGAAAATTATAAATGTGGCTTCTTCCAAATGCTGAGTACGTTTGTACATTCTAAATAATTATTCCACTAAGGGCTGATTTTACCAAAGTTAGATATTTTTATCCGTGGAATAAAAATGGGGTCTGACAGTTTTTGTATGGAAAAACTGTCAAAAATTCAAATTTTATTCGCAGGATAAGACTTATACTCGGTATTAAAGTTTGATGAAATTCGCCCTTAGACATTTAGGATGAAGGAAAACATATTCAGAAAATTTGGAAATGACTAACCACTGCATGGTCCATGAAGAAAATTCATTATCTTGTCTGAGTATTAATTAAAGAGAATTACTTACAGTAGAACCGTAAAGTGATGTGAAAAAAAAAATGCCATTAAGAAAACTATTTTTAAAATAAAATAATTTTCTTAACGGCATTTATTTTTAAAATTATACTCGCTCGTTACCAACGTCACATTATTTTATTGCATTGTTGTCTTTTGAATGAATAATATTTTAAGTTCGTAGAATTGCTATTGAAATTAACACATTGCGTTATTATATTGCGTTCTTGAAATATATTGCCGAAGTATCTTTTAATAAATTGTAATGAAAGGCTTTAAAATAAAATAAGATCAATAAGTACCTAAATGATCGTCGTAAAAAGCGAATAAAAGCAACATCTAAACAAAATTGTAACCCTTAACATAGATCATTGTACCATTTGCTCACAATTAAAACAGATTTATACTAAAAAAGCAGGTTAGTGTCCCGTATATGTTCCATAAAACCATTGTAAAAAAGGCTTGGGTTCCGCAGCTAAGCCGTTAATCCGGTACAGCGACACCACCATACAGCGTAATTGATTTTACAATACTAACTGTGAAGTGGTAACCGAATCTGACGCGAACGTTGCAGTTGACGGCATTCATTGACACGCGCCCGCGTGCGTCAAGAACGTAATTGTGTCACTAGGGATGCCCCAAACACAGAGTTCAAATGTCGTATGATAATTGTCATGTCAGTGTTTACGAAGCGTGCTTTGTTCTCTGTAGCGCAGCAGGGTACGACATTATCTATCTATACTATACTATACTATAATATAATAATAATTAATAATTAATAATTAATAATTAATAATTAATAATTAATAATTAATAATTAATAATTAATAATTAATAATTAATAATTAATAATTAATAATTAATAATTAATAATTAATAATTAATAATTAATAATTAATAATTAATAATTAATAATTTTGTTTGTTATAATTAATAATTAATAAATATTATATTTTAATATTATAAAGCTGAAGAGTTTGTTTGTTTGAACGCGCTAATCTCAGGAACTACTGATTGGAATTGAAATTTTTTTTTTGTGTTGGATAGTCCATTTATCGAGGAAGGCTATATAACATCACGCTACGACCAATTGGAGCATAAATGAAATATGTTGCAAAAACGGGAAAAATATTCCTTTTTGAGAGCTTCCGTTGCGTGTGCTGCGTAAACGGTTTATGTTACGTAAATATCATGTATGACGGAATTGTTCCTCTTTAAAAGTTCTAAAAAAAAGTCCGCGACAGCATATGTCTGTCTTTTAAGATTGAGTCAGTCAGAGTCAGAGTTCGAAATTAATGCATTATTTACGAAGGAGTTTTATCAACATAATAATAATATTAATTATTGACAATTATTATTAATATTAACAATTTTTATTAGAATTTATGAAATATTTAAAAATGTAAACAAATAAGAAAATAAATAAATAAACGAAAATATTAATTTTTTTTTTTTTTTTTTGTTTTTTATAAAAATATTTAAAAATGTAAAGATTATGTATTTAAAATGAAATAAAGGATATTAATTCTATTCAAATAAATACTTTTAACATCAAGGGTATTTATGTAGCAGTAAATACTTTTTAATTCAATCGAATCTGACATTTTATTTCGAAGTTATCACGAGTATGAAAATGCAATACGCGAACCATTCGCCGCCGGCGCCGCCCTTGCCGCGACGTTCCCTACTCTAGAGAAGAGAGGAGAGGATGAGCACACGGGTAGATCATGACCGGGAATAGGACATAAGATAAGTTTTATCCCTATATTCCCACGGGATCGAGACCGACGCGGGTGAAACTGCGGGGAACAGCTAATGTTTGATAAAGTGGTAGGATATATCGTCTTGAGTTTCAAATTTTACGAAATATTGTGTTGAAATATCTACCTACAGACAGCGTTAATTAATAGAAAAAACAACGCGATAGTAATCTAATAAAGTAACGAAATGAAATGAAATGAAATTGTTTATTCTGTAAATAGGATATTGGAATCACTTTTACACGTCATATTAAAAAGTTGTAAAAATAAGCTAGATGAGGTCGGCGTTTCCTATCTGACTACTCTGAGAAGAAAGGCCGAAACAAACTCAGAGGTCACCGTCTCCTTTAAAGTCCAGACATAATCTTGGTCAGGCCATATGAGGACCATGTAGATAAGAGTCTGAAATGGTCTTTTGAGGAAAGAACCACACAGATTTGAGTGGACCTGTCCAGTCAGTGCAAGCATTTGTCGGTAATAGTGGAGCTCAACTCGGAACTTAAACGATACTCGCTGTTCGAGTTTTACAAGGGGTAAAAACACTGCGTAACAGCACTCGCCGCTCGCGCTGTCATAAATCATTGTAGTACGCAAACTTAAGTAAAATAAACATGGTGGAAACTAATTAGTGTAGAAAATTCACGTGGGACCAAAACAGGGTAATATGGGCGAAGCACAGTTTGATGTTGCGCTCACAAAATTAGGGAAGTTTAGGGCCAAAGTCGCCCCTGCCCGGAACAAGTTAATTTAAACTAGCCGAATAATTTGCACAGAACCGTGACACTAATTCAATTAGTTACGCAAGGTATGCAAACAACGCGTGGCCTACACAATTGTTCTGAATTTTCCCCCAACCTCACGCATAATGATTATTATTATTGCCGAAAGAATAAAACGTTCGAATACATTGCTTAGGGAACACCCACCACATTCAGCGAAACAAACTTCTTACAAAATTTTGCCTACCCGATAGAAACAAAACTATCTTCGCCTTAAGAATATTAACATATTTCTTCAAATAAATAGGTGGGTATGTGAATGATCTTCTTTGCTATCGAAATATTGCTTCCGGCGACGAGGTTCGCCAAGAAACTCAATACGTCTGATATCAAGCGAACTGCCAAAAACTATAAAATAACTGTTGCCACAAATGGTCTGTTCAACCTATTTCGGTATAACTTTAATGATTTATAAATGAATTTCAAAATTTAAAGTTCATTTATAAATAATTAGTAATAAATCTAATCTAATTAGTAGTAAAATCATGAAAATAAGACTAAGAGTAAATGTCTAGACAACCGGCAATTTCTTACTTGTTATTTCGAATTTTCTGTATAAACAGAAACAGGTATTAATTTTTTTCGAATTCTACATATTAAATATTCATGAAGTTGGTTCAATATGGGCCTTGTAAGCGTTTAAGAGTTAATATTCTTCTGTAAGACGAGACGGCAAAAGCCTCCCCGAACCACGTAGGGATTTGGAAGGTTAACCCACTTTCTGCAGAGGTAACTTTAATTTAGTTACGTTGTTGGTCGTTTGTACCTTTGTCAAATTACATATCTACGTAATTCGTTTGTTGGTTTCTTGTTTATTAACCACGTTGTAAGCGTTACAATTTCACGAATGGCCAAATTGGAAGTAAGGACTTATGTTTAGTTAATGAAACTTGTGTAACCTATAATATGAAAATGTAAATGACAGATGGCAATTTGGATGAATTATTCAGTTTCATCTCATTAAAACTTTAGACTGTTAACTGTATTTATAATGAATGAAAATACATTAAGATATGATAATTATGATCATGAAGATAGATCATGAGTAATCTTACCCATTCAGCTTCCAGCTTTATTTTCCTTTATCGAATCGATTTCGTCTGCGTTCCACAAACCATCAATCGATTAAGCATTATGTGGGATAGTAATTGCAAGTTAGCGTTAAACGTGTTAGTAAGGATCTACTGATAAATAAATAACTAGTTTTTTAAATAAATAACAATATTTCATAAACAAAGCTCAAACTTTTCATATTATAATTTGTAATCGTATTCACTGTGAGAAGTTTTAATTAATGCGTTAAACTTAAAATAGTTAGGTTAGTTTAATTATAATTATGTTCTTAACAACATAGGTAACTTTACTACCTCGCAGAAAAACATAATGAGTAAAAGGAGAATGAACTGCCATTGCAATGATGATTAATAGATAATATTACAAGCCTATAACTGTCCCACTGCAGGGCAAAGGCCTCTCCTCATATAGAGAAGGAGGAAGATAAGGTCGAGGAGGAGAGGAAGAAGTAGTCGATTAATAAAATTAAATATAAGATAGAGAGATTGGTGAGGTTTTATTTAATGATTGATTAGTGGGGATTTAGTGAGAGTATTGGCGGGGTTTTTGGCGGCAGAATATGTGTGTGCAAAGATAATAGTTTGTTGAATATCTACGTTTATGTGCAAGTATGTAAATTAAGTTGATTTTACCAACCCGCACTGGGCCCGAGTGGTGAATAACGATCCACACCCGCCACACACAGGACCCCTGTGTCCTGGCAGTAGGCTGATTATGACGTTATGCTAAGCTGATTTCTGAATATTAAACTAAAACTTCAAATATTTAAATTATTTTTTCAATAGTATTATTAGAAATTAATAATTTGAAGTTGTAGCGCAAACTGAACTTTATGACTGGGTAATAACGTTTGTCCAAAAACAAATTTTTGCTTCCATGTTTGGAAGCTTAATCGCAAACGTAGTATACAACGGTATAGTCTTGCAGGAACGTTCTCTTTTACAAGGAGTGTAAGAAACATTCAATACTCGCGACGTCACTTATAAATACCTATCTATTAGTAGGTAGTATTATGTAGTCAAGCCTTTTCTAAACAAGAACATAAATAAAATAGACCTTCTCTTTGTTCTGGCTTCAAATTAAATAATCCTCTACAATATCATTAGATAGCCCCTCTTAATTCACTCATTACGGGCAAAGAAAACAAACCATTGTCAACAAAAACAATGTTTTTATGAGCCATGAACGGTACGTTTTTTATCTCGAGGCGAAGGGTTTCATCCTGTGGTGTTGGTGTGATAATAAGACTGAAGTCCGG